>CM062817.1:1120517775-1120939424 GCA_031772625.1 Pinus tabuliformis
CCTAAAGTACAATGGAGTTTGTCTCTGTCTCTTCCCTTTTTCGTTGATAGGGGTACTAAGGGAAGTGAGGGTAGTTATTGCCTCTTTCTCAGTGGGTTTTGGAGATACCCTGGGTGATTCCTCCGGTTCTTTACCTTGCATTGTAGACCTCTGTTCTTCCTTGTCTTTTGTATCCCCTTTTTCATTTTTCTTTTCACTCTTGTCTTTCTGCTCTTCTTCTCCCTCTAGTTCCTCACTCTGTTCATCAGTTTTTTTTGGCTTAATGGGCCCTAACCCAAGTTCAGTCTAATTATCCAAGAAAGTATCTACACTACTAGCCCTTTTGGCATCAATCCATGGAGCGCAGACTAAAGTCTCACCTGAGGCAGTATGGGGGGGGTGCAGGAACCAAGTTTCCACACCCTAATATGGTTGTGATGTTGTTTTATACCCTAACCCTTCCTTCACGCAAACTAATAAGCCCTTTAGGGATTATCGATATACTTCTTATTCGGCTTTGGGACCTTCACGAAGGTCTACGATTGTCCTTCACGTACCCTAAATAGGTAATTCAGACACTTATGCACCTCTGTAACTACCCCTACTTCTGTGTCTACCAAAATTAGCTTAAGTATTGGATAACTTCAACATGCATTATGATTATCTTCGCCTAAGCAGATATTCTTACTTGCGTTTATATGAAAAATTAAAACAAATAGATTCTCACATCAATATAGCAATAAATCCTAAACCCAGTATTCAACATAACATAACCGCATACATTCATAATAGGAGTAAAATAGATCATACACACTTATCTTGAGAATAACTCTCTTTATTGATGTTTCAGATCTTCAGTATAGACTTTAGCTTCCCTGCACACATAGTTGCAGGGGTCCACACACTCAGTTGCGGACTTCTACCCTAGGCCTCTACACACTTAGGTATAGAGCCTCCTCCCTACACTAAGACTCTTCACTCTTAGCTCTTACAGACCCATTACATCAATCAGTTGCCCAAAAAATTACTAAGAACTGAACTGCTTAGACTCCTCTAAGAATCTCCCTTTTTATACATTCCCATGGTCCGTGGACCAAGGTTGGATCTCATCAAGCTGACATAAGTTACCTAAACTAAGGGTAGAAACCTTTTTTGACTCTTTACATCTTCATGCTCCACAATCACAAAATGCGGGGACTTTACATTCTTTATACAAAACTTGCGCCTTTAGCCCCAAAACTTGGGGTTTTAACCCCAAAATTGACCCTAAGGGACTTGTTCCCAATAGTCCCCCAACACAAATCTAGTGACTTGCCCCGAGTCACTCGGCTAGTGTGGATATCTTGTCACAAAGACCTCCCAGCTCTACTTGGACTATTGCAACCTCGGCAGTACACTGCATCACCGCCTGTTTCACCTACTCTACCAGCTACTCTGCCACTGGTCATGCACTGTTCGCCTGTATTTTCTGTTGTGTTTCCTATAGGCTAGCTTGTTTTCCTTGAATGGTGGTCGTGAGAACATATGCTTCATCTAGCCAAGGCCCCATCTTGGCCTTCAGTACTTCCTCTTTGTGTTGTGTTATGTCCACCTGTTCCTTGAGTGCCTTTGCTTCTTGCAGCTTTGCCAACCTCTGCATCATGGTGAAGGTGCGCGTTGTCACTTTAACTTTGTTGTACCTTTGTTGTAGTTCTCGTTGTTAAGGGAAATGTTCCCCTAGGGCTTTTGGGTTGAAACCCTAGCAGACTGAAAGTTGTCTATACAGAAAAACACACATTCACACAACCATTATGCTATTATAAGCAAATTCTATGATAAGGGGTGTACCTTAGGTCCTACGTTTGAGAAGGTCCTTTAGGGTCCAAACCCTTCGTCAAGTTCCTTTTTCTCCTTTATGCTAGAAAACAACCAATTCTGGAGAGCACAACAGTATATGGACAAAACCTTATAGAGAAACCATCTTCATGTTATAAAGAAAGGTAGTTAGTTATGAAATTTAAACAACCATTCACATATGAATTCTAACATGAATATCATAAACATGAAGAAGATTTATATTAGGAACCAAGACATGTGTTTCTTTTATTATAGACAAATAAAGTACAGAAAAGGAATAATTTCACCTGAGTCGTCCTTTCACAGGCTCCAAGCAAAGCCTTCTTCCGAATTCGTCCAGCCTCAAGCCTTTAACAAACTCCTTCCATGACTTACTCCATGATGTCACAAGTAGTGGATGAACATCAACAAACAAGGAAACAAGAGTTTCCTGTACAAATGGGGGAAGTGCAGGAGGCACAAGGATATTTAGACCTGGTCAGGGAAAAATCTCAGCATATTAACCTTTCTCTCTCTTCTCTCCTCCTCTAGGCCTTCCCATCGAAGCCTTTTTATACTTCTCCCAAAGTAGTTTTTTAGTTGGGAGTTGGTTGGGAACAGTTGGGCCACGGGCACTAACAGGTGATCAGCAGGTAAAACCCGCGATCTCCGCCTGAAATTAAGGAGTTTTATATTTTTTTAAGTGTTTTAATACATATAAGCGGGTTTGGTATATGCCTACTCGCGTATACACACGTTTAACTCAGGGCAATGTCGCGTATAAGGGATAAAATACTGTTTTTTAAATTTTTGGACCAGAGCTGGAAGGAGGGGTTGCCCTAGGTCATGAGTGCAGCATCACAAACCATAAGAGTGAGATTTGGAGCTATAACACTTGTGCCTCAGTTTCTAGCCTCTACGGGTTAGGATCTTCCTGCAGACTGGTAACTACTTCAAGCACCTATTCGAAGAGAAAAATGCAATCCTTCACATTGGTATCGACAACTGCAATAACATCTTTGAAAGCGATCTCATGTTGCTCTCTGACTTCTGGTGGAGTCAAAGGCTGGGCCCTCAACTCAAGTTATGTGATCTTAAGGTTTAGTTCAAACTGAACCTTAGCCAACTCTTTATGTGCATCGCGCACACCTGTAGCAAGCTTCTGGATTCTTGTATCGACTGGTGCATCTTCTTGGATGTTCAAGTTTGGAGCAGTTTGACATCCCTCAACCACCACAGCTATTGTGCACTCATTCTTCTCTATGATATTCTTAAGAAGATCAATTGAGAACGTCTTTTCTATGAACATCTGGGTAATTTTCACCTTTTGCTCACTGATAACATTCAAGGCACATTGTTACTGAGCCCAAAGTTCTGCAATCACACTGTCTTGTAGGGTGTGAAGGGCTTCACTTGGAAGTGCGACCAAGTTTAACCCAACTTTCTTGAGAGCATTGACAGTGGCCCTGTCAGCCTTTGTTTCTATCGTCAATGCTCCATCTGGTAGCACGACGACCTAGGGATCCATCGCGCAGACCATCTCTACTACATCTAAGGTTCTAGGCGCCAAACTGCTCGATGCTGCGCTACTCCACCCTACATTGGTATGCACCTGAGTAGCTTGGATTTGCAGCTCACACAGACCTATTTGAATGGTGACCAAGGCCTATTTCTACTGCTACTTGAACTGCTGCAGCAGTTTTGCGGTCATGTATCTCATTGTATCACTGATGTCATTCAAATCATCCTCTGTCAAGGAGATTGGGTCAAGGTATGATTTGATGGCCTTGGACTTCTTTCGCAGCCCTACTTTCACCTGCTCCCTTGTGCGCTTAACCCAAAATGGAGTAGTCTTCGAGTCTTCTCCTCCCTATTCTGAGCACTGCTCCTCCTCCTCTGTCTGCGGTGAAGGTGACTTCTAACTCATATCAGAGTCATGCTCTTCCTCTTCTTTCTTCCCTTCTACCTGGTTTTTGGCAACGCACTCTGCTTTGGCTTTGTCCTTGGCTTCCTTCCTCCTTCTTTTGAGCAAATGATCCATCTTTAACCTGGCCTCTTCCTTCTTTTGCTTTACGGTAGATTTAGTAGACCTAGTTGATAAGTCTGAGGCCATTTTCCACTCGGCTGGCCAAATCTCTAGGACCACGATGATTGCATCATCCATCACCAGGTATGGAAGATCATACCATTTTTGTCTGGGGTCCTTTTGTGCTCTGATGGAAATGCAGTGGAAGTTCACCTTGAACTCCACATATTCGGACAAGTGCTCAAAGATAGTCGGTGAGAGCTGTGACTTGCGATTGATTGCGGTGTGGATGCTTGATTCCATGAGGATCCAAAATATCTTACTGTCCTTGACCCTTTGGGGATCCTTCGTGACCTAGAGCAAAGCGAACTTCACTCCTTTTGGCAGATTTGCTGCAATTGGAGGAAATTGACTGTCCTCCGTTAAATCCCACGCAACTAGTATAATTGACAACAACATCCATGCATAATGGAAGTTCTTGTTTTTTTCTTGCACTTCTGCTAACACTGTGACAATCCTCCATTCCACACAGTTCCCCAATCACACAACTATACAACCCGTGCAATGTAGTTTATAGTCCCATGCCTCCTTTCAGCTGCCTGGAGCGCTAAGACTATGCTTCCACCATATAGTCATCTGGCTGAATCCCCGATGTATGGATTCAATCAGATACCATTCACTTTCCCTGGAAATGGTTCTCTATTCAACTTCACCAACTGAGCTGCTCCACCATCGATAATCTCCTTGATGACATAGGGCCCCAGCCAATGCATCCAAAATTTTCTTGGAAATTTATAAAGCTTGCTATCATATAATAACAGTAAATCATTTACCTTGAGGGTTTGTAGCTTGATGTGCTGATCATGCCATGCCTTTTCGCGCTCCTTTTGAACTTGCTAATGGAATCCAGCCAAAAACCTATATTCTTCCAGTTCTGTCAGCTGCACGAGCCTTTCTTCCATGGCTCCGCGATCCGCCATTCTTGTGAATGCCACTATGCACAGACTAGGTACAATGTATTCCATTGGCATCATAACTTCAATTCCATAAACCAACATGAAATGCATTTTTCGAGTCAGCTTCTTACAAGTGGTTCTGTAAGCCCATAGCACTGCGGGTACATGCACATCCCAGCCATTTATTTGTACATTGCAAACCTTCATCAGTGTACTCTCCAGTATCTTATTAAATTCTTCTACCACTCCATTAGCCTGTGGGTGATAGGGTGTACTCTTCTAATGGTACACCTAAAATTCCTCCATCAACACATTGAATGTTTCATTAAGAAAATGCATACCGTGATCACTCATCAAAATTTTTGAACAACCAAACCTTGTCAGCATGTACTCAAAGATGAATTTCGTTGTTGTTACGCTTGTATAGTCCTTCATAGGCTACGCCTCTACCCATCTAGTTAAATACTCAGTTGCGGTGATGATGTACCACACACCTGTCTTCTTTGCTGGAGGCTGAATTGGCCCTACAAAGTCAATCGCCCACTTCTCAAATGGTTGTAATGATATCTATAGATTCAGAGGCAGCTCATCCCTCTACGATGGTCTGCTAGTCCTTTGGCATGCATCACATGCCCTACAATACGCTTTTGAATACTTATGTAGTGTCGGCCACCACAACGCAGCGCATGGAATCTTCCACGTTGTTGCTTTTCCCACATAATTTCCTCTCGCAGCTTGTTCATGAGCCTCAAAGAGGATGTTGTTTCATTCAAATTCTAGCATATAATGTTGCAATATTTCATTTGATCCCATTTTATACAAGTTCCCTGTAATGATAGAAAAGTCTGCTTGTGCACCACCAATTCCTTGTTTTGTTGGCTAGTATATCCTTTTGGAGCCATTCCCATCGTGAAGAAGTGTATAATATATTCAAAGTGACTTTCTGTGACGTGCACCACAAAGAGCTGCACGTCAGGTAGTCCTTCCTCCAAATTAGTAGGCTCCAATCCTATTTCAATGCACAACAGATTATCCTATCCGACATTCAATCGTCCTGGTTTCACAATAACCTCAAAATCATATTCTTGAAATAGCAAAAGCCATCTGCATATCCCCCCCAACACAGGCTTGTTCACCAAGTACTTCAATGCAGAATGGTTTGTATACATCTTAAAGTTTTTGCCTAGCAAGTAGTTCCTGAACTTTTGGAGTGTGTACACCATAGCTAGACCTTTGCGCTCTGTTGTTGAATAATTCTTCACAAATTTGTATAGCTTCATACTTGCGAACACTATAGGATGATCCAATTCTCCCTCACTGGCCTGTGTCAATACTGCTCCCAGCGCAATACATGACATGTCCACATGCACATGAAATTCCTTCTTCCAATCTGAGAAGACTAGGATCGGCGTGGTGACCATTTTTTCTTTTAGTACATCCAAGCTCCTCTGACATTCTTCATTCCAGCAGAATGTAGCATCCTTTTTTAATAGTTTCTCCATCGATGTGGTAATATGGGCATAGCTTTTGATGAACTTTCTATAGTACCTTGTATGCCCCAACGTTGCACATAGTTGTTTCACACTTCTTGGTGCCTCCAAATTGATTATAACCACGATCTTCGTAGGGTCTACCATCAAGCCTTGTCTACATACCACGTGACCCAGCAAGATCCCAAAAGGGACACAAAACAAACATTTTGTTAGATTGAGTGTGATCTAATACCTCTGGCATGCATCTAGCATCAAGCATAGACTTGTTACATGGCGCTTTACCAGTCCAAACATTGTCCAATCGTCAAAGTATACCTCCAGAAAATTGTGAATAAAATCTTTGAAGGCTGCAATGACTACGTGCGAGAAGATCGCATGCAAATTATTCAGTCCAAAAGGTATCACCGTATACTAGAAGCATCCCCATTCAGTTGTGAAGGTTGTTTTACTTCTATCCTTCAACATGATCTTGATCTGATGGTACCTTGAGAACCCATTAGTAAACGAATATGCTTCCTGGCCACCAACATTATCTAACACCTCATCGGTGAACGGAGTTGGGAAAGGATCATGCACACAAGTGTCATTCAACTTCTTGAGATCTACGCAAATCCATATCCCATCCTTCTATTGCTTGTCCTGAATAATCATTGGGCTTACCCAATCTGACTCTTCTATTGGTTCAATGATGCCTGCTGCAAGCATTTTATTCAACTCCAAGCAGACCCTTTCTTTATACTTCGGGTTGAGGCAGTAAGGCCTTTGCTTAACTCGCTTCACATCCAATTTTAGAGTGATCTCCATGACACCCAAGTCCATTATTATCCCTTTCAGATATGAAAACTTCGTAGGGAATAGATCCTGGTATTCATGGAGCGATTTAGCGACCTTATCTACTGTTGCATCATCCTAGTAGTCCCTAATCTTTGCAAACTTCGGCTCTAGTTCCATGCTAATGTTCACCTATCTAGTTTTGAGCAGCGCAGTGATGTTTAGATTCTCTAGTTGCAGTCCTTAAACTTGGTGGTGACCTTCTGTCTCTGGAATATAATCTTCCTCAGATCTTCGTCTTCTTCTTCCATTGTCACATTGTAGCACTCTAGTGCATGGCTCATTTGGGTAATCCTATTGGGTTGAATCAAATCAAGAGGATCCTATGGTATCCTAAAGATCGCTGCATTGACCTCTTGCAATGCTTCATCAATACATTCAAATCCATCCTTACAGCAAAATGTCATCAAAAATCCTTGGCGTAAAACATCCCATTCTTCAATGCCATGGTGGAGCTCTGTCTCTAAGTACCAATTCATTGGTATAACATCCAAGGTATGACAAAACAGATGTACCCACTCTGGCTGAGGCTCCGCTCCATACACTTCAGTCCATTTGGCTAAATGGTCGTGCATGTCATTCCTCCCATCATATTTTTCTGTTAGCCGCACTTGTGGGTGACCAAACTGCACTCTCATCATCTTTCTGTACACACACCAATCATCAAAATTGTCCTTGTGCATGCCCCACCATCTCATAGGCGTAGTGCGCAGCGCCAAATCCAAGGCCTGGAAGCAATGCTTCTCTGGCACTTCTCTCTTGAATGCATCCAAAAAGTTATCAACATCAGTTAAACCATCATAGTAAGGCAAATTTCTTACCTCTAACGATACACAGTGCAATGACTTGGTCATCATATTATAGCACAATGTAGATACTTCATGTAGTCGATTCTGCCAGTGCTCCAACTCTTTGTTTGAATTTGATGTGCAGGAACTTTTGTGGTCCCATGCAATATGCTCATCTGCTGTCAGATTCACCCAATCCTAATCTCACGCCATTATCTTGTAAACTTGGTCCAAATCGTCATCACTTTCATAATTGAAGACTGGCTCAGTATAGTTCGGTTCGTCTGCAAGGTCCAGGGGCACCACTACATGGAGCGATTTCTTCTCAAATATCATTTTACACTTCTTCAAATTGATTACTCCATTCATGTCAGTGCCCAATCGATCCCAAGGAGTGTAGGGTATGGATTGTTGTCATCCACAATCTCTATTACTTCAAAATCATCTAATGTGCTTGCGCCCTCAATAGCAACCGTTACTCCTTGTAATCTTCCCATGGGGATGATTTTTTGCTGATTCACCATTCTTAACTATCGGAGACCATTGTAGCACATGTCTCCCCATCCTTTCCCATGTCTGTTTAGGAAAAAAAATCGCATCCGACCCCAGATCTAAAATAACTTGATCCATCTCATATTCTCCTATCTATGCACTGAGCCTCATCTTACACCCCGTTCTCGCCTTATGCCTACCAATATTCCTGACTATGAATGGTCCATCAGTAGCATTTTCCTACCTAGCGCACCTATTGATCAATTCCTGGAGTCCCTTCATAGCCTTGCTATCACACAAAAACTTCATACAGGTTTCTAAGAAAGTAGTAATCATGGACAGGTCCATTTCTTTAGCAGGCTTCTCCTGACTTCCTAAGGTAGAGGCCTCAACGAAGATTTTCTTCACTTCCATTCATGTTTCTCTTGCACATTCTAGATCAAACCTAGTCTCTTTTTCTGGCACTTTGCAGACCCACTTTCCTTCTTTAGGTTGTTTCCCCTTATCTTCACCAGTCGACGCTCCACTCTGCAGTACAATATTTACCTTAGGATCTTCCTCACGAGGCTCAACCCTCATCATTTGTAGGTTTTTAGTTGGTTGCTGAGACTGCACCCCCCTTTCGCATATCTTAGCTAATAATATAGGGCAATCCTCCATCGCGTGTGTTATAGACATTTTTGTGCCTTACAGCTATAAGCATGAAATGTCCATAATCCAAGGGATCCAAAGTCCCTAAACATGTTGTTCCTACCCCTAGAGGAACAAGGCTAACAAACCACAACAATTCACAGAAGTTCTCCACCGGAAAATGCTCAAAAACAAGTCAATTCAAGATCAATTCAGAGGCTCCACTAGTTGTCTGCGCTGAAATGCAGAGTTTACACTGGCTAGGTGCACTGCAACGCAGGTAGAAGCACTACCAGGGTGCGCTGAGTGGGAAATGACAAATGGCAAGTTCATTCAACGAGGTGGAAAGACCCTGGAAGCTTCCAGAATCTTCTCCAATGACACTTACCTCAGTGAATTCGACTAGTGATGAGTAAGAGGCTCTTAGTATCCAAGTGGAAGCAAGAACTAATAGAGGGAGAGGACACTAGTCAGATCTCAAGCTGACTCATCCTCTCTCCAAACATCTATATATGGATCTCTCCTCCATGAGATCCAGGAGGCTGGAATTTTGTTATTGCAAAGAATTGTTGTTGGTTTGAGATTGGAATCATTGGGTGCTTAATGCTTTGAAGGGAGGTGAAGATAGGAATTTCATTTGCTGGGAAGGAGATGCTGGATTGGAACTCTTTTGGTTGTATCTCCTCCTGAACCTTGTTATTCATCAATAAAGCTATCTTGGTTTCTCCTATATGCTGATGTGTCTTTGATGTATGATTGCATTAGTGTATTTGGTTTATTTCTAATCCTGAACTAGTTATGAATATGAATCTATGTCTTTGTATAGTGTTCCCTTCTTGTGACCTTGCAGGAACCTGTTGAAGCTGGGCGAGCGAGAAGGCAAGTAGCTGGGAACTCTCAAAGAGAAGAGAAACCGGATCGAGGGACAAACGGAAGACACTGGTTAGTCCATCCATCTCTCTTCATTCTTAATTCATAAAGGAAGAATACTAGAATAGTTGTTTCTATTTGTTGCTAAGGCACTGTCACACCTTAGGTGGATAGGATCGTCCTGCATAGGAATTTTTCCCCACAACAAATTGGCGACTCCGTTGGGGAGATCTATTTAGTCATTTTATTTGTGTTTCTATCATTGTTTGTTTCATAGACTCAACAGCAACAATCGAACTGCGTCTGCTATTTTCAGATGCAAAGTAGACAGTTGCTGCTTTGATCCAATCACTGGATTTGTCTATGATCTGAACAATGGACTCACAAATGATTTGATGATCCTTTGTGATAGATCTTAGCCCTCCTTCAAATCATCCCTTTGATTGTACCTTGCTTGTTGCTTTTATTTGGCCTGAAACCATCGATTAATCAGCAAACGGTGACCCAGAACCTAGAGAAGAACTCTCATTTCTGCTTCAGCGCAGACTCTGTGAAGAGGTTCTGCATTTCAATGCAGGTCCCGTGAAGGCTACCTGCGCTGAATGTCAAAACCTCTGTGTTGGGAGTGCGCTGATCCAGTTTAGGCCTTGTGCAGCTGGGGTTCTCTGCTCTGTTTTTCCTTGTTTTGATCTCTGATTTCTACAACCTGTAACCAGCATAGGTACCTGTCTGATAACTCCTTTTATCTGCTTAAATTCCGCCTCCTTTTGTACAAAAAGACTGTGAGTGTTTTTATGTGTTTGTGGCGTCATTTACAGTTTTCCTTTGCAAGAGTGGAATAGTCATCCTGTAGCCCTTGATTCAGATCTGTTGATTGTGATTTTAGGAGAGAGTTCATTGGCTGTTGACAGATTGATTATACATTTACTTTTGCTTTTGGTTTGAGTTTGTCTCTTTTAAGTGTCAAAACAAGTATTCATTTCGAAAATCGTTAAGTGTTGTAATCTCTTCTACCCTTTCTGATTTCGAAAAAGTAAACTTGTTTGTATTTTTCATTTAAAAGCAAATTCAAAGTTGTACAAAAAGCTTTCTTTTTAGGCATCAATATTAAGAGAGCGGAAAACAAACACCTGCATTGTGCATTTGCATCTTGATAGTTTGCATGTTTGATTTAGGAAAAGTGCATTTAGAGTGTGTTGATTGCTCTTTGAGAAAAGATGGTGTCTTTCTTTTCCCTTTGTAGCTAGGAGTTTCATTGTTGAAAAAGAGATAAAATTTGCTTATCATCTTTTAGATTGCATTTAGGAGTTGTATCTACATCTCGTGGTGAACCTCAAAAGGCAAACTTCTAAGAAAGATCAACCTAAAATAAATTGAATGAACTTAACAATGCTTTGTAACTTAACGCACAACATAGAGGTCTAGGCTAGAGACGTGTTCCGGCGTCGTAAAGCCTGGTGACTGTCGATCTCGCTGATGGTGGGTGATTCCTCCTAAGGGACGATAGCGCCAGTACGGATTGTGCTCCCACGTACCGTCGAGTATATATTGGGAGACCCCTATAGGCATAAAACCTTTATCCTTAGGAAGCCATGTCGGCCGCCCTACTGATCGCAATGCACTGAACACAGCATTCAGGAAGATTGACCGCCCGTACCTTAAAAAGCATTCTGCGGTTTTGCGAAAAGTTTGGCACACCTTCTACCTAGAACTCCAGAACAGTTCCTTTTGGCCTTTTTCAGACTCTATAACGGAAAAAGTCCATCCGAGCATTTGTCACTTCGGGCTCGTTAAAACATCAAAGGAGACTAGAGTCATCTTTAGCTTTTTCTCGACTCTTTAAAATTGAAAAAGCAAGTTGTGTCTAAAGCGTCGTTAAAATTTATTTTAAACGGAACAATCACCCCTTCTTCCTGCGTTGATCTTTAGGTTGAGAAAATGGAGCACACCAACCAAGGAATTCCCCTTGGTGGAAATCCTAGTCCCTTCTCCTCTTGGGGAGATGTTGGTGCGCCCCATATGGCCACATTGTCGCTTCCAGGACTGACAATTGGCTTGCCGATCTGGCTCTTCTCAACCAATGTCATTCAGAACACCACTATTCCTGAACAGTCGAATCAACAGTTAGACCAGACCAGAGTTACCCACCAGCCTTCTACTTCATCTAATTCTTCCTCTCCTCCTTCCTCTTCGCTTGACGGAACTGGTAAAACAAAAAACCAAGTTCCTAAGGAGAAGAAGGAAAAGAAGAAGAACGAGAAGAAGAAGAAGGAGCCAAAAGCGACTGGGGGCAAACAAGTGTCGTCTGACAAAAATCCACACACAACACTGACTAGGCCTAAATCGCCATGTGTCATATGCAAGGGAGACCAGTTCCACAGAGATTGTCCCTGCATCCCTCGGATACTAAGGGACTGGTCTCCCCGTTTGCACAATTCGGTGGCGTCAACCTCTGATAGCCATGTTGACAGCCCACCGTCAACTAGTGAAAGTGAAGCCATAGGACAGAGAGGGAAAGCTAGATTTCCCTGCAAACTGTGTGAAGGCGACCATGCCATCCATCGTTATCCCTTCTTAGACGAAGCTAAAAGAGTTTTGGAAGATCGCCTGGTTTTACCAGTGCAACTTCCTCCTGGATATCAAAAACTCCTGCCAAGTCCTTCACCAGTTGAGAACCCGGTTGGCCCGCTCAGGTGGTCAGCCGAAGCACCTATCATTGAGGATGAACCATCTGAATCCATACCTGACGAAAGTCAAAAGGTTGAAATGGAAATTGACCCGGTTTTGCCTTCGGAGGTTCTATCTTCGAATGATACCATCACAGAGGAGAATAAAGACGACACCATCCAAATTCTCTTCATCAACACAGACTCCGACGAACAAGGGGGCAATTTGCCCATTCCGTTATCGCAGGAAGGAACTTCGTCAGAGTCATACCCAGCCGTATATTCGGTCCCACCACCAAGCAACCTAGTTGTATCCTTTGACTGGAACCAACTAGGCAGACCCCGGTTGCCAGTAAGCATACCATTCAGAATTATCGTTCAAATATACAGAATGGTAATGGCTGGCACGATCATTGATGAGGGGGCATCTGTGAGTATCCTTTCCTCTATTGCTTGGAAAGTGCTTGGTTCGCCAGTGCTTTTGCCTGAAATGAGAAATCTGACAGGCTTTGATAAAGGAACTAGTCGACCTTTAGGGATCCTCCCCAATGTGCCTATAACATTGAAAGGGAAGACCGTTCAAATGAACGTGATGGTCGTTCAAGGACCCTTGGATTATAACCTACTCCTTGGATGGGACTATATATATTGCATGGGAGCCATCGTCTCCTCACTCTTTAGAGTAATGTGTTTTCCGCACGAAGGAAGAGTGGTCAAGCTCGTGGACCAGTTTTCATTTCCCGGATCACGCATCGCAAATAGTCATATACCATCCTTAAATGGTCTCTTCACGCAAGAAATGTCTCAACCCACGGTCCGTCCTCCCGATGAGCGCGAGTAATTCGGAGGGATATGAATGGAACCCAAGGGGCATGCGTCCTGGTCTGCTTCGGCAGGAAAACTTTGGGTATAGGGTAGGTTTTCACGGGAGAATATGACTAGTCTGTACCCCGCCCATGCTGGAAGAGGATTATTCTAGAATAAGATTCTTTTGTCAAAGTTATGTGAGTTGACAGACGGAGTCTCTCACCTTTGTCTATTTCGGTAGACATTGCCGAAGAAGTGTTTTGTTTGAAAGATTAATAGAACAATCTTTGGGTAACCTGAAAGAGGTAGGCCTTTCCTGGTAAAACAAATGTTTTATCTGCAAATTGAGGGGTAACCTTGAAATCGTACTTTATGCCTGGGGGCATGCAAACCTTTTGGAGTGCAAGCAAGGGGCGACTATTTATTTGTTAAATTTTTAGGTCCTCCCTTTAAACCTGTAGGTCTAACCCTTTAAACTCGTAGGATTAGTCGTTTCCAAACTTGCATAACAAAAGGATCCGAGGCAGAGCTTTGTAAGATCTAAGCTCCATAAAAAATAGCATCTTCAATGAGACATTCTTATCATATGACTGGGTTATCGAGTAGTTTTAGCACACAGTTCATGCTCGTTAAAAAATAAACGCAAGATCCGAGCAGTTTTAGCACATAGTTCATGCTCATTAAAAAATAAACATAAGACCGAGCAGTGTTTTTCCGCGTTTAAGCTCATTAAAAAATGAACTATTCCGGTAAATAACCACCGTGAATGTAACATTATCAGCCATTAAAGCCTTGGTCGTGTTTGCACTGTCACCTCCACTTTTCCATTGGCCGATCGTTCACCTCCATATGATTGTTTACCCATTTTGAGGAACAGCTGCGAAGAGTGATTTCACTAGCCATCCTTGTGACACTGCCGTGATTGGAAAATTCCAACCCGTACCTGGAATCAGCTACTAACCCGTTTTATCACTCGTTCCTCAAAAGGCGAGTCTTCTTTAAGCTCTTTTCATCTGACTCGTAAAATATGAAAAGATTGTCGAGTTTTGGCCTTCCAGCTCGTTAAAGCAACCGGAAGTGCTATCCCTCCTCTAGATTTTAATCTTTTTGGACCTGAGGGATTATTGCACAAAAAGATCGAGCGCTTGTTTTGTTCGGCTCGTTAAAACTATCGAAAACTCATCCCTTCTGTATTGTTTTATACTTTTTCGGACTTAAGGGATTAGATGACGAAAAAGGACTTTTGGAGTTGACTTTACGTACCTTTTCAGACTCTCTAAAAATGAAAAGGACCGAGTTATCTTTGTCGTTAGACTCGTTAAAAGCACTAAATAGCGACAAACTTGTCTTTAGACGAGAACGAGTTTCACTATCGCTAGGCTCGTTAAAACATAGCAATGGGCTTGCCCGAAGGGCAAGTTATAGAACAAGCATATGTTATCCTCCTCAAGCTTGACAAAAATAAAGAGGTACTGGTCAGCAATGACTGGGGAAAAATTGGGAGAAACTCAAGAAAACTTTGATGGTAGCAAGTCGCTCTTGAACATGACAATTTTCCTCCGTACCACAGTCGGGTTGGGTTGTTTCATTCACCAGCCACATCACCATGGTCTCGCCATACCATCCAGATTTGGGGTAATGCTACCGATCCATCGCATAAGTGTCGCCATATGTTCAAGAGAAGTCGTTCAGAGAAGTCACCTGTGTCCCATCCACTACCATACATTATACTCTTTCATGACCGCCACCCTGAATCATATGTCATCAGATCGTTTTCGCCTCCATCAAAATCATTAGCTCCGTTCCATGTCATTGATGTGGGATTCATTAAGGCCCTCCTTTGAAGGATCACTTCTTGTCGACATCAGCCCATTATCCAAGAAGTTGATCTAGGAACAACCCCTTCAGTACTTTGAAGCTTGCATGCCTCAATGGCAAGTTTCTCACTTCCGGCGACAGGTATACATCAATGACCTTCGACCGAAAGATTTTGCGTGGTGTTCGACGCCAAGTCCTTTATTCACACCACGTGAATTGTACTGCAATACCTTGAGGGTCATTATCATTATCGGTGATTCCTCTCGCGCCTGTTAACGGTTTACCTCATTGACCGCTAATCAAGCGATGTCTTTCCATGTTCGACTTCAGAACATTTCTCACATGGATCGACTTGTACTTAGAGTGAAGATCGAACGAGTTTGAAGACCCCGGATCTAGTTTCATCCATCCGGGCTGCGATATATATTCAGGAAATATAAAGACATTGACATGTACATCATTGCAGCAGATAATCATCCTACACAAAGGATGATAATTTCATCAAAATTATCAGTCTACCATCAGACGATTGTCTGTTCTATGTACAGAAAAATGAATTTATAAATTTGAGCATGGGAATGCCCGCCTCAGCTAGATCATGAAAGTAGTATGAAAAATAATGTATTGTATTGTATCTTATTACAGGTCTCCTCCCAGCATTGAAAGAACTTCGGATCCTCCTAATAAAGCATTTCACCCGATAAACGGCCTCATACTTTAGGGGGCAACTGTTATAGACATTTTTGTGCCTTACAGCTATAAGCATGAAATGTCCATAATCCAAGGGATCCAAAGTCCCTAAACATGTTATTCCTACCCCTAGAGGAACAAGGCTAACAAACCACAGCAATTCACAGAAGTTCTCCACCGGAAACTGCTCAAAAACAAGTCAATTCAGGATCAATTCAGAGGCTCCACTAGCTGTCTGCGTTGAAATGCAGAGTTTACACTGGCTAGGTGCACTGCAACGCAGGTAGAAGCAGTACCAGGGTGCGCTGAGCGGGAAATGACAAATGGCAAGTTCATTCAACGAGGTGGAAAGACCCTGGAAGCTTCCAGAATCTTCTCCAATGGCACTTGCCTCAGTGAATTCGACTAGTGATGAGTAAGAGGCTCTTAGTCTCCAAGTGGAAGCAAGAACTAACAGAGGGAGAGGACACTAGTCAGATCTCAAGCTGACTCATCCTCTCTCCAAACATCTATATATGGATCTCTCCTCCATGAGATCCAGGAGGCTGGAATTTTGTTATTGCAAAGAATTGTTGTTGGTTTGAGATTGGAATCATTGGGTGTTTAATGCTTTGAAGGAAGGTGAAGATAGGAATTTCATTTGCTGGGAAGGAGATGCTGGATTGGAACTCTTTTGGTTGTATCTCCTCCTGAACCTTGTTATTCATCAATAAAGCTATCTTGGTTTCTCCTATATGCTGATGTGTCTTTGATGTATGATTGCATTAGTGTATTTGGTTTATTTCTAATCCTGAACTAGTAATGAATATGAATCTATGTCTTTGTATAGTGTTCCATTCTTGTGATCTTGCAGGAACCTGTTGAAGCTGGGCAAGCGAGAAGGCAAGTAGCTGGGAACTCTCAAAGAGAAGAGAAACCAGATCGAGGGACAAACGGAAGACACCGGTTAGTCCATCCATCTCTCTTCATTCTTAATTCATAAAGGAAGAATACTAGAATAGTTGTTTCTGTTTGTTGCTAAGGCACTGTCACACCTTAGGCGGATAGGATCGTCCTGCATAGGCATTTTTCCCCACAACAGCGTGGTCAAACTCATTACAATAGCAACATGACATACACGTCGGATTCGGGCAGTCTCGCACGTAGTGTCCTGGTCCCCCACAGTTGTAACAAATGACTTGCCCCCAACTTCTACCAGGTCCTCCTCCACCTCGACCTCCTTTGCTCCTCCAGCGCCTTGGTATGGAGGCTAGGTTTCTGCCTACACCCTATATGCAAGCATTCTATCCATCATTAATTAGTAACTACGACAATTGTGCTCATCGTGAAACACCGATTGAAAGAAGTTGTAGAAGAGTTGTTGCGATGTCTATATGAATTTTTGCAGCAAATGGCAATTGTCTGTTGCATGTTTTCTAGCTACCAAGTAGATAGTACACCATAGCGTGGGCCCTGTACTTGTCCCTACTGGAGCTTCCGGCCTCAGAGGCATTGGTCCCCCTACTGCAACATAATTTGTGAAAACTAGACAATGATCTTTGTCATGCCCCTGGCTTTTGCACTTCAGGCACCAAACTTCTTCGCGCACCTCAGGCTGAGCTGTTCTATCTTTCTTTAGACTCTGCATTTCTAGGCAAAGTTTCTGCAACTACGCAGGAATCTACTGAGCCCCTAGATTAGCATCTTTCATTAGTGTCTCATGCAATCTCATCGCAATTTCCAGGGCTTCTGCCTGGTTCCCAATCTTTTGCTATGACAACGCAAATATTAGCTGAGGCAAGAGTGAAGCCACAAACCATTTGCGATGCTGCCCATCTGTTAGATTCATGTTAGCTTCACAGGTTGTACACTTCAATCTCTGATCTAGATCCCAAGGTGTATCACCACGCTTCATCATGATCTCTTTGAATCCCATAATTGATTGCACTTCAGACTTAGGTCTACTAAATTCCTTATTCAACGCAATCTGGATATCTGCCAACACGAATGTCGGGTTATAAGTGCAGTACTTAATGTACCATGTTAGTGTGTGATCCTGCAAAGCACTAACTAACATTTCTTTCTTCATTTGATCATCCGTGATACCCTGAGCTTCCCATAAAACCTTTGCAACAAACCAAAACTAGTCCAGATCTTCATTTCCCACGCCCTTGAACACAGGTATCTTTACTGAGTTCGCCATATTGAACAATGACAGAGGTGGCAGTGGTGTAGGTGAAGGTGTATTCGGTGGAGGTGAATATGGAGGCAGTGTGGGTGGATGGGGTGTTTGTGGGAACCCTTGCTTTATCAACTGAATAATGCTCTGTGGAGATGCTTGTGCTGCTTCCTCATCATCACTCAGAGGAGGTTCAATTAGCAGGCTATATGCAAGGCCTATTTTCCCCTTTTTTCCTGAATATCCTTCCACTTCACATAGCCCCAAACATCAAGGTATATCTAACCCGCTTTTCACACAAGAGCATCTTAATCTGGGTATTTAAGGATTTTAAATACTTACCTAGCGGCCCCTTGAAGAAGCAAAACTCTGCTTCGCTGTAACTGACCAAGGTATCAACCGCAATCATTGTCACAAACCCTCCTATGATACGATCCAGCCAATTATCGACAACATGCATGATCTTATCTTCGGAAACTTCTAATCTCCACACTAACTCCGAGGTCCAGACAATTGGACCATCAAGCCTTCACCTTCCTTGGTCATCTGCCAATTTCGCTATCCACTCATACAACTTGAATGGGAAGGAACAGAAGAAGATCTTGTGTATCTCTGTGTACATGTATCTATCCAACCACTGTTCTTTTGTCAATTGTGGATTCCTATTCTCTTGTGTCACAAATTCGTGGATTTTTCTATCCAAATAGTATTTGATCTCCTTCTTAGTTGGATTCCAGTGATGCAACATAACACATCTTGTTATGAAGATCTTGGTCCTGGAAACGGAACCATTTGTTGGCTTGATGGGCACTAACCCAGGTTCAGCGTTAATTAACCAAGAAAATCCCTACACTACTAGACCTTTCAGCATCAATCCATGGAGCGCGGACTCAATTCTCACCCAAAGTAGTATGGGGGGATGCAAGAACAATGTTTCTGCACCCTGAGATGGTTGTGATGTCATTTTATACCCTAACTGTTCCTTCGCGCAGATTGGTAATCCGTTTAGGGCTTATCGATATTCTTCTCTTATTCAGCTTTGAGACCTTCGCGAAGGTCTGTGATCTTCCTTCACATACCCTATATAGGTAATTCGGACACTTACATGCACCTGTAACTACCCCTACTTCTGTGTCTACCCATATTAGCTTAAGTATTGGATAACTTCAACATGCATTATGATTATCTTTGCGTAAGCAAATATTCTTACTTGCATTTATATGATAAAGTAAAACACATAGATTCATGCATCAATATAGCATTAAATCCTAAATCCAGTATTCAACATAAAATAATTGCATACATTCATAACAAGATTAAAATAGCTCATACACAGATATCTCCAGAATAATTCTCTTTATTAATGGTTCAAATCTTTAGTACAAACTCTAACTTCCCTGCGCACACAACTGTAAGGGTCTGCACACTTAGCTACGTACTTCTACCCTGGCCTCTGCGCACTTAGCTGCAGAGCCTCCTTCCTATGCTAAGACTCTTTGCTCTTAGCTCTTATAGACCCATTACATCAATCAATTGCGCAAAAACGTACTAAGAACTGAATTGCTTAGACTCCTCTAAGACTCTCCCTTTTTATACATTCCCATGGTCTGGATACCAAGGGTGGATCTCATCAAGTTGACACAAGTTACCTAAACTAAGGTCGGAAATCCTTTTTGACTCTTTACATCTTCATGCTCCGTGACCACAAAATGTGGAGACTTTACATTCTTTATACAAAACTCAGGCCTTTAGCCCCAAAAATTATGTTTTTAACCCCAAAATTGACGCTAGGGGACCCATTCCTAGTAGTTTCCTCCTTTTCATCATCTTCTATCTCTTCACCACTTTCCTTCTCCTTTTATTCCTCTTCTTCCTCCTCTATTTCCTCTTCATCCCTCTTTGTTTTTTCTTCATCCTTCTCTATTTTTTGTTCATCCCTTTCACTGACAATGGGGATTTTGTCATACTCAAGGGCTTTTATGTCTTCCTCTATTTGCATGTCTCTGAAAGTTTCCCATGTGATAGGGAGTCTTAGGTTTTGGAGGTAATCTTCTATCATAAGTGTAATTAACCCATGATGGGCTAGCTATTGATGGTTTCCTTCCTGCACCTTAATTCTCATATATATCACTGATTGAAGAAGGAAGTAGGGTATGCTGACTCTATTTTGAGGAGGTTTGTCTGCTCCAAACCTCAACTCTTAGAGAAACCTAAAGTGGTATCCATATACCGCACTATACCTCCTTCACATAATATATACTTAATAAGGTGGTAGCTAATTTCATTCCAAGGATATGGTAGGCTTGCTCTTCTAACTCCATTTCTGTCTTCCATTGCCTCCACTCCTTCTAAAAGGAATTTCTTTTTTGCAATTTGGATATTACCCTTATCCTCCTTTCTCCAAGGAATCCCGAAAGGAAAGGTGGTGATTCTTCCTATGATTTCAGGGATGAGTTCTACAGACAGGCCTTCACCACAACAATGGCATGGGTCCTAGTTAGCGGAATGAGGGAGAGAGCAAAATCTTTGGCTACTTCATCATCATATCCCCTTAATTTTTCAAATAAACCCATCTAATTGTGCCTTGTGAATATCTCTAGTATAGGAGGGTGCTGATGAATCCTCACTGTGTTGATGGCTTCCCTCTTATTAAAGCCCCTTATCATTTTTCTCTAATGGATGAAGGTTTGTATATGTGTTATACCAAATTTAATGGATGAGGAATTTTAAATGAAAATTATGTGTATACAATTCCCTGAGACTGCAACCTTTTCAATAGAATAGATGGCTTTCCTATATGTTTTGTTACTTGGAAATTATGGGAAATTCAGCTCCTACCTCCTTATCACTGCTTGATGAAGCCAACCTCTATTTTTCCCTTTTAAAATTGCCCACTGCCAATCCTGTAGGTGTTTTTCTGTATCATGTGAGGTCTCCTGTAGGATCCTATAGGTTTTCTTGTAGGTGCTCCTGCATTGGAAAAAACGAATTCTTCCTTTCCTATAGACTGCTTGAGGGCCGAGAGCAACTTTGCTAGTGTGTAGCCTTGAGAATGTGAATGCCTCTATGCATGGGGATCAACATTTATTTCCTCATATGGGTGATTTGAGTGGGGTGGTGTGCTGGCAGTTGAGGTACGAGTATCTATTTTTGGACCGTTGGTCCCACTACCACATCATCATTCTCCTTACCTCATAATCAACTCCCACTTTGGGCATCTGTAGCTTAACCACTTTTGACCTCATCTCCCCTTTCTCTTGACTTGACTACTGCCACATGTGAAAGAACTAACTATATTCTCTTCGTTGATTGAGCAAAGGTGGCCAAGTTAACTGGCCACCTTTTTCTTATAAAACCAAATCTTTCACAACTTTTACATGTTTGATCATATCATGCTAATGAGAGAGTGGAAGTGAGATACATACCTATGGTAATGATGCCTTGATGTTGTTTGTTTGAAGAGTGAAGTCCTTGCTGTGTATTTGCTGCATGTGTTTCTCCTTTTTTTTTATTGTCTTTTGATGTTTTTCTTTGAGGTGCTTGTACTGGATAGTGATGTTGATGATCCTGATGTTGCTTCTAAGCTCTAGAGGAGCTTATTTGACCTCTAGATCTCCATGTTGGTGTTTATTGCAACCTATGATTTTTTTGTTTTGTGGGATTGGCTACTACATGATTTCCTACAAGATGTCCTGTAGCTATCTCTCCCTCAAATTTTTTAATCATTCTTCACTTCTGGAGCATGAGGATGGTTGGAATGGGTAGAGAAGGGGTCTAAGGATTTATGAATGAGGGATATGGACTTCAGGTGTTTTCCCCTTGTTCTCTGTCTTCATCCTTTTTTTTATCTTTTTTTTTTTTTTTTTTAAATTGTAATTTTTTGAAACTAACTTTATTTGATGAATGCAGGGGTGATCATGGTGGAGAGAAGCACGGTGATGCAATGGTGAAGTAGAAATATTTTTTTTGATATGGGCAAGTCATCCCCTTGCTCTGGAGTCACTTCCTTTGGGATTCCCTAGTCACTGATCCTGTAGGTTTTTAGGGAATCCTATAGATTTATAGGGAATCCTATTGTAGGTTTTAACCCCGTACAGAAAATACCTGCATACGAATTCTAAAACATAGAAAATAAACAATAGTGAGAAATAACACATAAAACAAATATACACAGAGATTTTCCCATGGATCCCGAAACTAGGACTACCAGATTGATTTTTCATTTTTCTTTCAATGGTACAATACATATATATACATGCCGAAGCATCTAATACCATGGACCGAAAGCCATCGCACCCAAAACCATGTGTGAAAACCATGCACACAACCATAGGTTTGTTCGCCCACCTAATATATGGTCCTAAAAAAATTTCCTTGGGTTATTTCCCTGGACCCCATAGAGGGGGGATAACCACCCCCCTCAAAATCCTTGTGACCCCCCAGCTATGCAATTGGTCCAACGAAGGTGGGGCTCCACCCCCCCTCTAACCCCCCAGTTAACTAGGGCAGATAGTCATGGAAGGAATATAACATAGCCCAACATTATCCCACTTGTTGTTTTCTTTCCACAGGGGGCCACAAGAGAGCTTAGTCATTTATCCAGCCTTGCAATGCCCATTGTTTCTCTACACCAAGAGAACTTCTAAGAGCTCACAGATTTTTCAGTGCATCTGCATTATTCTTCAAAGTGTCCACCTTTACTAGCAAGACCTTTTTGTCTTCTATCATATCCCTCACAAAGTGATACTGAACATCAATGTGCTTTGTCTTTGAATGGTAAGCAGGGTTCTTTGCCAAGAAAATTTCACTTTGGCTATCGCAGTCTATTCTTATAGCTCCCTGTACTAACCCCATACTTGAACACAATCTCTGCAACTAGACTAATTCATTGATTCATTGAGTGGATTCCATGTATTTTGCCTCTGTAGTTGATAATTCCACTACAGATTGTTTCTTACTCATTCAACTGATTGCACCTCCAAATAGCTTAAACACATACCCACTTGTAGATCTTCTCTGATCTAGATCTCCAACCCAGTCTGCATCAACAAACCCATGAATATCCAAAACTCTATCCAATCCTAGTCTTCCTTGGTAGCATAAACCGTAATCACTAGTGCCATGCAAATACCTGAAGACCCGCTTCACTGCTGTCCAATGCTCCTTCCCTAGTTTTGACATAAACCTGCTCAATACTCCCACTACATGTGAAATGTCTGGTCTAGTACAGACTATTGCATACATCAAACTACCGATTTCACTTGCATATGGAACACCAGACATGTCCTCTTCCTCCACTTGTGTCTTGGGACACTGTTCAGTAGATAACTTTACACCTACAGGAATAGGAACCTTCCCCAGTTTACTATCCTGCATATTAAACCTCTGCAGTATTGTCTCGACATACTTCCTCTGGTTTAACCAGAGCTTCCTCTTTTCCCTATCTCTTTTAATTTCTATGCCCAAAATATAGTTTGCAACACCAAGATCTTTCATGTAAGATTTGGAGGACAATTGGGTCTTCAAATCATGGATGATTTCTTTGTCATTTCCAACTAGCAACATATCATCCACATACAAGACTAGATAAATAAAATGGCCACCAATTAATTTAAAATACACACAATGATCTGTTTTTCTTTGGGTGAAGCCAAGTCCCCGTATAAATGTATCAAATTTCTGATACCACATCCTTGGTGACTATTTTAACCCATATAGAGACTTCTTCAACTTGCATGCCAGTTATTTCTTACCCTTCACTATAAAGCCTTCAGGTTGCTTCATATTGATATCTGCTTCCAGATCACCGTGAAGAAATGTTGTCTTCACATCCTTCTGTTCTACCACAAAATCAAAGGCAACAACAATAGATAAAAGTAATCTAATAGAAGCTACCTTGGAAACAGGAGAAAAAATATCACCAAAATCAATTCCCGACACCTGGGAATAACCTTTTGCTACCAACCCAGATTTGTATTTCTCCACCTTTCCTTCTGCATTTGTCTTCTTCTTGAACACCCATTTGCTGCCAATGGGTTTCCTTCTAGCCGAGAACTCTAATAGATCCCAAGCCTCATTTTTTGTGCAAAGATGCCATTTCATCAACCATGGCCTCTTTCCATAGCTTCCATCCTCTGAATCTACTACTTCCTTCATAGTTTTTGGATCATCATCAATAATATATACAGAAAAATTTGAACAGAAAGCAGACGAACTATATCTTTCTAGCTGCCTTCTTTCTCGAACTGATCTTCTCATACCCGGAGTTTGTGGCTCTTCATCTTCTGATTCCTCTTCTATTGTAGAGTATGATTCTTCCTCCTTTAGCTCAAACTCTATCTTCTTAGGTTCCTTTGGTTGGACTTCATGTTTAATAACATCTTTAACCTCTCTGAGCACCACATCTCGGTTGTACACTACCTTCCTTGTTACTGGGTTCCAAAGTTTATAACCCTTTAAACCATCCTTATACCCAATAAAGATGCACTTTTTTTATTTACTATCCAAATTTGTTCTTTTCTCCTTTGGAACATGTACATATGCATCACATCCAAATACCCTCAGATGTGAAAGAGAGGGTTTCTTACCAGTCCATACCTCTTGTGGAGTCTTATACTCCAATGCTGATGAAGGTGATCTGTTGACCAGGTAACATGCAGTCTCCTCTGCCTCTTCCCAGAATTCTTGTCCTAACCCGGCACCATTGAGCATGCTTCTTTCCCTCTCCATCAACATCTTGTTCATTTTTTCTGCAACTCCATTTTGCTTAGGCGTGTATGGAGTACTATTCTGCCATGCTATACCACACTTATTACATAATTCTTCAAATTCCTTCTTGCAAAGCTCTCCATTGTTATCTATCCTCAACACCTTTATCTTCTTCTTTGTGTGGTTTTCCACCAGAGCCTTAAATTCTTTAAACCTGTCAAAGACTTTAGATTTGTTCTTGAGGAAATATATCCATGTATTCCTTGAGAAGTCATCTACAATTAATACATAGTACACAGACTTACCCAGTGATGGAACTTCATAGGGCCAATCACATCATTGTGCACAAGCTCTAATATATGTTTCACCCTCTTACCACCAGAGGGTAAACTCACCTGATTCTGCTTCCCATATACACAATTTTCACAGAAATCAAAATCCAGAGCTATTAGTCATACCTTCTACCATACCTTTACCATGAAGTATTTGAAGGCCCTTGTCTCCAATATGTTCAAGCCTTTGATGCCATAGCATGGTCTTTTCTCCAGAGACCACTAGATTTTCTGCTCCACTTTCAAGAACCACAGAACTGTTGCACCCATCAATAATAGTGCTATCTTGTAGCTTATATATATTTCCAATCCGAACTCCCCGCATCAATACCAGTGCTCCCCAAACCATCTTGCAGTTATCTTTCTGGAACACTGTTTTTACCCCTGCATCATCCAACTTGCTTACAGAAATCAGATTTCTGACCAATGTAGGAATATGCAGAACACATGGAAGTGTTCTAATCCTTCCACGTTGCAAATTCAACTTAACTTTTTCGTGACCAACTATTTTAGACTTCTTGTCATCCCCCAAGAAGACATCACCACCATCATATTTCTCATACTTGTAGAACCACTCACTATGGGGAGTGAAGTGAAAGGATGCACCCGAGTCAATCAACCTTGCTTCATGATCTACATGTGTACTTGAAGAAGCCAAGTATGCATCCCCACCTTCATCTGAGGTGGATTTCGCCTCTACAGAAGGAGCATCATCAGATCCCTTTCCTTTGTTAGGAGATTTAGATTTACAGTCCCTTTTGTAGTTCCCTTCCTTTCTGCATTTCCAGCACACCTTTACAGGTTTTCATGGAGATTTAGATCTCCCACTCGATGACTTATTTTTTCTTCTGTTCTAGGACCATCCATGTACAGAAAAGGCATCACCATACTGGCTCTCCATGTTTTTCCATCTCATCTCCTCCGTCAACAAGGATGAGACTATTTCATCAAACTACAAGGGAGTTGCATTGCTACATATTGCAATAACTAGACTATCCCACGAATCTAGTAGAGAACACAACAAACTGATGCACTTATCTTGATCTAAAATTTTAATATCAACGGATAATAACTGACTTACCACAGTATTAAATGCGTTTATATGCTCTATCTCCGAGTCTCCATCTTTCATCCTTAGGTTATAAAGCTTTTTCCTCAGGAACATTTTATTCACCAGAGACTTAGATTGGTACAAAGTCCCTAACTTTTCCCACAAAGCCTTCACTGTAGCTTCCCCTAATACATTCAGCAATACTGAATCTGAGACACACAATCATATTGTGCTCTTTGCCTTCTGATCCAACTTCTTCCATTCTTCATCAGACACTCCTGTTGGTTTAGTACCTGGATCTAACACGATCCATTGATCTTTATCCACCAACAGATCCTCCATCTTGAGTTTCCACAACTCAAACCTCTGACCATTAAATTTCTCAATCTCTATCTTTCCACTACTCACCATCTTCTTTCACCACCAGAATAGATCCCGTAGATCTCCCACTGAACATGGCCTACCATAGGCCCGAGCGAAACCCCTCAACAAAAAAGGCGTCCCCTTTAAGCCAAAACAACTCTGATACCAAATGTAGGTTTTAACCCCGTATATAAATTACCTACATACAAATTCTAAAATACAGAAAATAAGCAGTAGCAAGAGAATAACACATAAAAGAAATATACACAGAGATTTTCCCTAGATCCCAAAACCAGGACTACCATATTTAATACATATATATAAATGCTGAAGCATCCAATACCATGGACCAAAAACCATCACATCCAAAACCATGTGTGAAAACCATGCACAAAACCATAGGTAGGTTCACCCACCTAATATAAGGTCCCAAAAAAATTTCCCCAGGGTGCTGCCCGAGACCCCATAGAAGGGGGTTAACCATCCCCCTCAAACCCCCTGTGAACACCCCCCCAACCCCCCCACTGCAGAATTGGCGCAACAAAAGGGGGGCTCTAGCCCCCTCTAACCCCCCAGTTAACTAGGGTAGCAAGTTATGGAAAGAATATAACACAACCCAACACCTATGGAAAACACAAAACCCTTGAAAACTAAGCTAAATGAGTATAAAAATGGAGGGAATGATCGAATGATGAAGGATAATGAATGGATAAATAAAAACATGAACTGGACATGTCCCTTTTGATCCTCAATTATTTCTCTGATCCTCCTCCTGCTGACCTGCAAACAAAATTTTAAAAATTTTCTTTTCTCTTTTTTTTCTTTTTTCTTTTTTGAAAGCAACTAGTCTGCCTCCAAGAGGTTTCCATCCTAGCTACTTGCCCTAGGTGCCTCAAAAGAGGTTTTCATCTAGAGATATTTTTATTTCTCTCTCTTTTTTTTCTTATGACACCATTGGGCCATGTCAAGAGGTTTTTAACAAAACAGTGGGACTCAGGTGCCTCATGGAGGTTTTCAGCTGAGTCTCCTCATTTTTTTCTCTTTTTTATTTTTTTATTTTTTTTCCTTTTCAGTGACTTGATGAGGTAGAAGCTAAGACTTTCTCCATGACCATCACTGTCTTGTTGATGCCTTCAACGAATTCTTGCTTTGACAAGGGCTTCTTGTAAACCTTCAACCTTTGCCCATTAACAAGTAAAGGAATAGCCTTTGCATCAATGGTTCTAATCTGCATTGAACCATTATCATGACATTTCTCTATGACACAAGGCCCTAACCATCTAGTCCTTAACTTGCCTATAAAATCTTTGTATCTGGAATCATATAACAAGGCCCAATCACTTTTTCAAAATTGTTTGTCCTTTATGTTCTTGTCATGCCAGATCTTCCTCTAAACTTGAGTCACCTCTATGTGTAGGAGGGCTTGCATTCTAAACTCATCTAACCCATTCAATTGGAGAAATCTCTTGTTTTATGCACTGCTGAGATCTAGATCTAGTTGGGCTACCATCCTCAATGTATTGTACTCAAATTCAATGGACAATAGGGCCTTCTTCCCATATACCAACTCATAGGGTGTGAATCTAGTGGTGGTCTTCCAGGTGGTATTGTAGGCCCAAGTGGCCTCAACTAATCTATCTGCCCAATCTTTTCTGCTGCTACTAACCACTTTGGTCATAATGCCCTCTAGTGCTCTATTGGTCACCTCCACTTGCCCATTAGCTTGTGGGTGATAAGGAGTGGATGTTCTATGCTTGATCTTGTGCTGGCTTAACAAGTCTTCAATCATGTTAGATGTAAACTAGCTGCCTTGATCAATGACCAGTTCTTTAGGGTACCCAAAATTTTAAAATACATTTTCCCTTAAGAACTCAACCACTTTCTCCATTTTTGCTGCTTTGATTGCCTTGGTTTCATCCGATGTGGTCAAATAGTTAGCGCACATAATGATGTAATGATTTTTCTTGGATGGAGGGTTAATAGGTCTAATGAAATCCATGCCCCACTTGTCAAATGGCTCGAAAGTCACTTGAGGTTGCAGAGGCATTTCATCCCTTGGAGTAGGCTTTCCCATCCTTTAGCACCGATCACATTGACTAGTATACTTTCTCACATCTTGATGAAGAGTGGGCCAATAATAACTAGCTTGTAAATCCTTGAATCTTGTCCTCTTGGCTACAAAGTGACCTACACAAGGCCCACCATGACAAGTTAGAAGGATGTCAAAGACTTCCTCCTCCCTGACACATCTTCTCAGAATTTGATCTAGGTCTAGTTTGAAAAGGTTACCCTCAATCCAAGTGAATGGGGTGCTCTTCCTCACAATATTTGTTTTCTCTTTGGAGGACAAATTCGGTGGGAATTGTGCAGACAACAAGTAGTTTGCTATGTCCGCAAATCATGGAGAGAGAACTAAAATGGTGAATAAGTGTTCATCTGGTAACTAATCATCAACCATTCCTTCCTCCCCTGTAGGCAAAGTTAAGCTGGACAAAAAATCTTCAACAACATTCTCCTTGCCAGGCTTATCAATAATAGTTAGATGAAACTGTTGTAATAAAAGTAACCATCTAATAATCCGGGCATTCACATCAGGTTCATTCATAAAATACTTAATTGCAGCATGGTCAGTATGTACTTCTAAAATTACCTTTGTAACTGTAAAAATTGTATGTCCGCACCAAGTAGTTTGCTATGTAGCTCAACTAATATTTGAGCTACACAATTCCTTGACATACAAAGGATCCTAAAATTCAAATAAAATTGTAAATCAATAAGCCAGAGTATGTCAACCATACATAATCACCGTTCATTGTTCACCGTTCATACATACATTGTTCATACCGGGTCTGTGTGAAGCCTTGACATTTAGGTATCTTGACATACAATTTTTTAATGAAAATCCTGGACTGTTATCAATTCCTGACATGAGATCTAGGAATCATTGGAATGTATGTCCACACCAATTTCCCGAAGGAGAAACAATATTGAAAGAAATTGCTTTTTTCTGCATAGCGGATCCATAGAATGCTTCCATGGATCCAAAGAAATTGCTTTTTCTGCGCGGCGGATCCATAGAATGCTTCCAATGGATCAATTTTCTCTCTGGTGAAAATTGAAACAAATTGCTTTTTCTGCGCGGCAGACTTGCTCCCTCCCACTGCCAAGTCTGTTGTACCGCGCCACTCTGTCAGCCATTGATCAAGTACCGCATCAATGGTGTCATCTATTTCCAGGTAAGGCAAGTCATACCATTTTTGCGTAGGGTACTTCTGCACCCTGATGGATACATGATGGAAGTCTTCTTTAAATTCTGTGTAGCCCTACAGGTTCGCATATACTGTAGGTGACAATTGCGGTTTTTTATTGATGGCCATGCGGATGTTCATCTCCATTAAGATCCAAAAGATCTTGTTGTCCTTGACTCACTGCATGTCCTTGGTCACCCACAGCGAAGCATACTTCACTGCTTCTAGGAGGTCTGGCGCGACCGAAGGGAATTAACTATCCTCTAGCAGCTCCCATGCTACCAGCACAATTGATAACAAGAGACTGTGTAGTGGAATGTCTTGCTAGGCTCCTGCACTTCGTGCCAGTTTGTTAAGAACTCTCCGTGAAGGTAGTCCAACCAATTGAACTAGACTCCTTCGGCGCATTGGGCTGCTAGAGCGACGATAGGTGCGGACACCTCATCAGTGTGACACTTCCTCATCACCTTCCCTGTTAAGATCTATGTGGCTACCTTCACAACAGGGTCACAGATGCTGGATATAGCATATGCACGTGGCTTCTTCACTAGTTTAAACTTTTCCTTCATAGACTCTGCGAGGGCCTATTCACCACCTTTTCCACCAAATATCATGGCCGGATTCTCTCCTATATATGGAAATCGTGTTATTTTGTTAATCAACCTATCCGTGATAGGTATTGGCTCCTCCAGTCATAGGCACCCATCATGCACTAAGCACAGCAAATGCTTGATGACCAATACTGTCACTGGGGTGTGGTTGTAGTGTGGCACCCAAAGAAGGTTGAGCAACCCTTCCTTGTCTACTCCTTTGAGCCACCTTCGTGGCTCCAATGCGTTCATTCTGGTATTTGTATCGATGATGTGGCACATCAACTGCTCGGTCGCTAGGTGTGGGAACTTCTCCTGGTAGACCAAGTCCTAGTCTCCAAGTTTTAGCAGCGGCACCCACGCCAAGCGTAGTCTGTCGAAAAAAAACTCATCCGACAGCAGTGGGGTTTGCAAGGGGGTCTTGCTCTCATCAATGTCCTTCAGCACCTTAGTCTTGGGCTTGCGTGGAGTGACATACTCAAGCAACCGAGTGATAGGTTCAGCACCCTGGGCTTCAACCTCCTCCACTTCAGCTCCCACATCCTCATCATCCATCAGGATTTCTTCAATGTCTTGCTCCTCCGGCTCCAAATTTATGGCCTTGCCTTTCTCCTATGTGGTGGGTTTTGGAGGGTTTCTCATTGGTGATGTGCACATCAGTATGGTAGGCTTCTTGCCCTTTTTATCCTTCACGATCTCCTTGGTTGGGGTTGGCTTTGGTCTCGGCATTCTCGGTGATTTAGGGACTTCAGCTAGTACCTCGGCAACCTCTAGAGTAGCTACTTCTACCTCCATCTCAACTTCCGGCACTGACTCCTCCGCTTCGGTATCTATGGCTTCTGTGGGCACCGACATGATTTTCTGTAGGAACTCCTATGTCTCCTTCGGCAATGTCTCAAATACTTTACTGGCTATCAGAAGTTCATAGTGCTAACGATTCATGTGCACCTAAGAGCTCAACAACTCAATTCTCAAAATGCCAATTATTTTTCGTTGGACAACCACTTGTAATTTATAGGGCATTTTGAATTCAAATCTGACCATTCCCCCCAAATTCGGTTCATTAATGCTGGATTGGCGGCATATTTTCAAGGATCTGAGCCATAAATTTCGTCTTAAATGCTGGCTGCCCACTCCATTTGGCCACATTTCTACCATCAAATCATGAGCATTGAATTTAACAGTCAGTTTTTGGCTGACCTGCTTGATTTCTCCATGGGTAGTGCAGCTCCCTTCTCATTTCCACGAACATTATTACACTTCCTTGCTTCGCGCAATCTTCCAATTGCACAACTCCCCAATCCAAGCAGTGTAGTTTATAGTCTCGCGCCTCCTTTCAGCTGCTTGGAGCGTTAAGACTATGCTACCTTCATTTAGTCACATGGCGGGACCACCAATGTATGGCTTCAATCGACTGCCATTCACCTTTCTTGGGAAGGGATCTCCATTCAACCTGACCAGCTGTACCGCCCCTCTATTGGCAATCTCCTTAATGACATAGGGCCCTAACCAGTGCATCCTAAACTTACCTAGAAATTTATCAAACTTACTATCATATAAAAAAACTAGGTCATTTACCTTAAAGGTGCGTAGCTTAATCTGTCTATCATGCCATGCTTTTTCGCCCTGCTTTTGGACCTGTTGGTGAAATCCAGCTAGAAATATTTCTTCCTCAAGCTCATCCAGTTGTGCGAGCCTTTCTTCCAGGGCCCCGCGATCCATCATACCTATGAGTGCCACTATACAAAGACTAGGTACAATATATTCCATAGGCATTACCACTTCAACACCATAGACAAGCCTAAAGGGAGTTTGTCCAGTCAACTTCTTGCACGTCGTCTGATAAGCCCATAGTACTGCATGTATGTGTAGGTCCCAATCACTTCCTTGAGCATTGCAAACCTTGGTTAGCACATTATCCAACACTTTATTGAATGCTTCCACCGTCCCGTTAGCCTGCGGGTGATAAAGCGTGCTATTCTTGTGATATACCTGAAATTCCTCTGTTAGCGCGTTGATCATCTCATTTAGAAAGTGCATACCATGATCACTCATCAAAATCTTTGGACAGCCAAATTGCATCAGTACATACTCAAAGAGGAACTTTGTAGTCGTTGCGCCTGTGCAATCCTTCACAGGTTGTGCCTCCGCCCAACAAGTCAAATACTCCGTCGCGGTGATAATGTATCTTTCTCCCATTTTTCCTTGGGGTGAATGGGTCCTACAAAATCTATCACCCATTTCTCAAAAGGTCACAACATCATCTATGGATTCAAAGGCATCTCATCCCTCCATGATGGCCTGCCAATCCTTTAACACACATCACATGCCTTGCAATACGCTTTTGAGTCCTGAAGGAGGGTTGGCCACCACAACCCTGCGCGTAGAATCTTCTGCACAGCCGCTCTCCCTATGTAATTTCCTCCCATGATGCCCCCATGAGCGTCTGTGAGGATGTTTCTTCTTTCAAACACCAGTACATATCATTGCAATATCACATCAGACCCCAGTTTATATAGATTCCCAGCAATGACAGCAAAATATGTTGCACGCACCACTAACTCCTTTTTCTGCTAGATGGTGTATCCCTCCAGGGTAGTTTCTTTCGTTAGGAAGTGTATTATATCCTCCAAATGACCATCCACAACACGCACTACAAATTGATGCAAGTCAGGCAATCCCTCCTCCAAATTTGTGGGATCTTCCCTTGTTTCGATGTGCGACAGATGGTCTAGTCCCGCGTTCAGTCATCTAGTCTTCACAATAACTTCAAAATCATATTCTTGGAATAGTAACAACCACCTGCAAATTCTCGCCCCCAACACAAGCTTATTAACCAGGTATTTCAATGCTGAGTGATCTATATACATTTTAAAATGACCACCCAACAAGTAGTGTCTAAACTTTTGGAGTGCATATACCATAGCTAACCCTTTGCACTCGGTGGTGGAATAGTTCTTCTCTGCCTTAGATAACCTTCTACTTACGAATGCTATAGGATGGTCCAAGTCTCCTCCACTACCCTATGTTAGGACTGCTCCCAGTGCTATACACGACACGTCGACCTGTACATGAAACTCCTTCTTCCAATCTGGGAAGACTAAAATCGACGCGGTGACCATCTTTTCTTTCAATACATCCAAGCTCTTCTTACAGTCCTCGTTCCAGCAGAATGTGACATCCTTCTTCAAAAACTTTTCCATAGGCGCGGTGATCTAGGCATAGCCTTTGATAAAATTTCTGTAATATCATGTGTGTCCTAGGGTAGCACGCAGTTGTTTCACACTCCTTGGCACTTCCAAATTTAGTATCACCGCAATCTTCACGGGATCTACCATCAGTCCTTGTCTGCAAACCACATGACCCAGTAGGGTCCCAAAAGGAACACAAAACAAAAACTTCTTCAGATTGAGCATGATCTGGTATCTTCGACAAGTATCTAGCATCAGGCGTAAACTGGTGACATGGCACTTCACCACCCCAAACACATTCTAGTCATCAAAGTATACTTCCAGGAACTTATGAATAAATTCCTTGAACACTGCAATGACTATGCATGGGAAAATAGCAAGGTCATTCTTCAATCCAAAAGGCATGATAGTATACTGAAAACAACCCCACTCAATCATGAAGGTTGTCTTCTTCCTATCCTCTAGTATGATTTTGATTTGATGGTACCCAGAAAACCCATCAGTGAAGGAATATGCTTCCTGGCCACCTACATTGTCCAACACTTCATCAGTGAATGAAGTCAGGAAAGGATCATGTACGCAAGTTTCATTCAGCTTTCTGAGATCCATGCATATCCTTATTTCATCCTTCTGCTTCTTCTCTTGTACCACCATTGGGCTTACCCAATCAAATTCTTCCACAGGCTCAATGATGCCTACCGCGAGCATCTTGTCTAGCTCTAAGTGGACCTTCTCCTTATACTTTGGATTGATACGTTAAGGTCTTTGCTTAACCAGCTTCACATCAAGTTTCAACGTGATATTCATAACACCTAGGTCTATGATTATCCCTTTTAGATTCGTAAACTTGGTAGGGAATAAATCATGGTATTCGCGGAGCAATTCAGTGACCTTATCCATAGTTGTGTCATCCCAGTAATCTCCAATCTTCGTGAATTTTGGCTCTTCTTCCGCAAAATGTTTACTTGTTTCATTTTTAGTGGCATGGTTATATCATGATTCTCAATCTGCAGTCCTTCAACCTCGCGGTGTCCTTCTATTTTAGGAATGTTAATCTTTTTCAGGTCCTCATCTTCTTCTTCAGTGGTCATGCTATAACATTCCAGCATGTGACTTAGCTGAGTAGCCAACTCAGGCTAAATCAGGTCCAAGGGATCCTGCGGTATCCTAAAGATTATTGCTTTCACCTCTTGTAGCACCTCATCAATACAATCAAACCTGTCTTCAAAGTTGAATGTCATTATGAATCCCTCGCGCAAGATCTCCCATTCACTTGTACCATGGCAAAGCTCTGTCTCTGCATACCAATTCATTGGGACAACGTATAGGGTGTGACAAAACAAGTGCAGCCATTCTGGCTGGGGCTTCTCTCCATAAGCCTCATTCCATTTGGCCAAGTGCACACGTAGATCATCCTACCCATCATATTTTTCTGTTATTTATACCTTCGGATTCCCAAAATGTGTTCTCATCATCCTCCTACATTCGCGCCAATCATCAAATCTTCCCTTGTGCATACCCCACCACCTTGCAGGTGTAGCATAGTGCCTAGTCCAATGCCTGGAAGCACTGCTTTTCTGGTACCTCCCTCTCAAATGCATCCAAAAAGATATCTACATCATTCAGGCCATCATAAGTAGGCAGATTTCTTACCTCAGATGACACACAGCATAGTGACTGGGTCAGCATGTTACAACTCAGTGTATTTACTTCATCTAATCGATTCTACCAATGCACTAATTCTTCATCAGAGTTCGAGGTGTAGGAACTCTCACGATCCCATGTAATTCATCCATCCACTGTTGGATTCACCCAATATTGGTCTCACGTTGTTATCTTATAGATACAATCCAGATCGTCATCGCTCTCATAATCGCAGACTGACTCAGTATAGCGTGATCCTTCAATAGGATCTAGGGGTATTATTACGCAGAGTGATTTCTTCTCAAATATCATCTTTCACTTCTTTAGATTGATTACCCCATTCATATCAGTAGCCCAATCAATTCCCAGGAGCGCAAGGTAGGGTTTGTTGTCATCCACAATTTCCATTACCTCAAAGCTAGCAAGTGTGCTCACACCTTCAATATCTATATTCACCCTGTGCAGTCACCCCATGGGGATGATCTTCTATTGGTTTTTCGTTCTTAGCTAATTCGGAGACCATTGTAGTGTGGGTCTCCCCATCCGTTCCCAAGTCTGCTTTGGTAGGACGTTCACATCTGACCCCAGGTCCAAAATAACCTGATCCTTTTCATAATCTCTTATCTACACAGTCAGTCTCATCTCCCGTCCCTTCCTTGTTTTATGCTTATTAATCTTTCGTACTACATGCGACTCACCCAGGGTGTTTCCAACACATCTATTTATGAGCTTCTGTAACCCTTTCACAGCCTTTCTATCACGCAGTAACTTCATGGAGGTCTCCAAGAAGGTTGTAAGCATATAGGGGTCCATCTCTTTTTTAGGCTTATCCTTTCTTCCAAAGTTGGAGGCCTCAGCGAAGCTCTTCTTTTCTTCCATGAATGTTTCACTTGCACACTCCAAATCAAACTCAGCCTCCTTCGCTAAAGCTTTGCGAACCCATGTACTATCTTCGAGTTGTTTCCCCTTGTCATCTCCTATTTTGATTCCACTTCGGAGCACTATATTCACATTTGGATACTCTTAGCACAACTCAGATCTCATCATCTGTAGATTCTAAGTCAACTGAAGTGGTAGCGCCCCTTTGTCATTTATCCTTGCTATCAGCGTAGGACAGTCTTCTGTTTCATGATCAAATAGAGTGCAATATTTGCACGACGGACATGTTGGGTTAGTGCAATCGTGGCAATAATGTCCTGGTCCTCCACAATTGTAGCAGATCAATTGTCCCCGACCTCTGCTAGGTCCTCCTCTGGCTCATCGTCATCCATGCCCCTGAAATCCTGTCCGCGCCATCCCCGCGCTCTAGTCAAGGGGCCGCGTTTTTGCCTGAACCCTATAGCCAAGAGTTCTATCCATCATCAATTCATAGCTTCTGCAATTACACTCATCATGCCCTACCGTCCTACAGAAGTTGCAGAACAGGTGTTGCGGTGCTTGTACAAACTTTTGCAGCAAATGACAATTATCCGTGCAATGTTTTCCTACTACTTGACATATAGCACACCACAATGCAGGCCCTGCACTTAGTCGTACCTGAGCTTCTAGCCTTAAATGCATCGGTCCTCCTCCTATAATATAGTTTGCAAAGACCGGGCAATGGTCTTTGTCATGCCCCTAACCCTTGTATTTGAGGAACCATACCTCTTCGCGCACCTTTGGTCAAACCGTTCTATCTTGCTTCAGACTTTGCATCTCAAGGCAAAGATTTTTCAACTATGTATGGATCTGCTAAACCCCTAGATTTGCATATTGCATCGGTTTCTCATGCCATCTCATTGCAATCTCCAAGGCCTTTGCATGAGTTGTTATCTTCTGTTGTGATAGTGCAACCCTTAAGTGTGGTAGTAGTGAAGCCACAAACCATTCGCGATGCTACGCGTCTGTCAAGTTCATATTAGCTTCCCGAATTTCGCACTTCAATCTCTGATCTAATTCCCAAGGTGTCTTGCGTGGCTGCATCACGATTTCTTTGAACCCCACAATAAACTGTGCTTCAGATTTAGGCTATGAATTCATGGATCTCCTTATCCAACCAATCTCCAATCTCTTTCTTAGTTGGATTCCAGTGATACGACATCACACATCTCTTATGCAGATTCTGGTCCCGACAACGGAACCATTTTTTGGCTTAATGGGGCCTGACCCAGGTTCAGCGTTAGTTAGCCAAACAAATCCCTGCACTACTAGCCCTTTCGGCATTAACTCTTGAAGCATGGACCGAAGTCTCACCCAAAGCCGTATGGGTGGATGTTGGAACCAAGTTTCTGCACCTTGAGATGGTCGTGATTTCGGTTTATTCCTTCTATTCCTGCTTTCACACAGGTCGTTAAATTCTAGGGATCTGTCTACCTAAACCCTTATTCCTCCCTTCGATACCTCTATGAAAGGGTACGACTGACCTTCACACAATCCTAACCTTTGATTCAGATACTTTCGCACTGCTAAGGCACCGTATTGCACAGATTGTCAAGTTATCTTAAGAATCTTACTTATCTTATCAAGAAATCATAGTTAGCACTGCATAAATAGACGTTATTACTTGCGTTCACTTAACCAACGTAATTACATACATTCGCGCATCATATAATCATTATAAATTAAATTCATACATAACAATTCAAGATGCATTAACAGGAACAAAGACACATAATTTGAAGAATACTTCTCTTTATTGATATCTTCCAAGTGATTATAGACTCTATCCACCCTGCGCACATAGCTGCAGGGGTCCACGCACTTAGTTGTGGACTTCCACCCTAGGCCTCTGGGCACTCAGCTGCAGAACCTCTACCTATGCTATGACCTGAAACTTAGGCTTCTTACATCAGAGCTATGACTATCTATGACTTATCTCCCCTATTCGAAACTTAGTTACTTAGCTCTTTTTACACAATCCCATGGTCTGTGGACCATGGGTAGATCTTTTACACCTTCGCCCTCCATGACCATAAAATGACACCTTCGCCCTCCATGACCACAAAATGCGGAGACTTTACTATTTTATTACAAAATTTGACTCAAAACATGGGCTTTTAGCCCCAAAACTGTCCTTGGGGGATCCCATTCCCAACATCAGTAAACTTAGTTGTCTGGCCAATCGCTTTATCTGTTAGCTGGTCACTAGTGATCAGATAAGGAGTGATGTGTGACATCTTTTGGCAGAATTGTTCTTATTGTTTCATTAGGAGGGAATTTAGTTCTAGTGCCTCTTTAATGAACTCCTCGACAGTAGGAGTATCCTTATATCTTTCCATGGCTTGCTGTAATTCTTGGAGTTGCATATTTTTGGCTGATATATCAGCTTCATGGCTTATCTTCAGGACCTCCATGCTCTATTGCAATTCGATGAGCTGGTCATCAGCTTGCCTGTTCACACTCACCCTCTCTATTTCGAGCTGTTGCTAGAACTGTGCAATCTTCTCCTCATTTTATCTCAACAAAAGAGAGACTTCGGTGGCTTTGTCCATGGTGGTTGTTACATATGCTCTCGTAAACTATGACAATCTAGTCAAGTTTTCAGCTAGGTTGGAAGGAATGTCATTCCAAACTATGTCCATTTGATCATTTCCAGGTGGGATCTCGGGTCTTTCTACCCTTGTCCTTTTCCTCTGTCTTCTTACTACAGCCTTGTGTAGTGGGCTATAGAACACATCTAAAGGATGGATTTCAATCACTTTCAATACAATATCTAATGTGGGTAGAGCAGGGTGTATCTCAGTCTACTGAGATGTTGTCGTTTATTCATCCATTGGCTTGGACTTTGTTTTTTCCTGATTATGCAGAGGAGTTTGACACTCCATTATTTCTTAGGTATCTGTCATGTTGGGAGTGTCTTGTAGTTTCTTATTAAACTAATCCCACTCATGTTCCAAACTGTTGCTTTTGACCTCTAAACTAATCTCTTTAGGTGGGGTGCTCATAACCTATTTCTCGACTCACTTCCTACTGGATTCTACTATGTTATCGGTGTCTTGGGTCTTCTCTATATCCACTGTTTTCTCAGTATTCACTTGAGATTCTATGAGAGAACTAGGTCCTTCTCTATTGACTGTCACACCGGGTGTAGGCTTGTCCTCAATTTTCAACAAGTGCATCGGGATTACTTCGAGCCTTATGTTTCTGAACTCCTAAAAGTTTTCAAAATCTCCAGGAGTCAGATTTTCCCTTGCCCATTTGGATGATTGTTTGAAGGATTCAGCCGACTGTAACAGGTCTTCAAAATCATTAGCCTCATGATTATATGGCTTCAACTTTAGTGCAGTAGTGGTGTTATATGTTATCTTGTCTGGATCAAATTTCCTTTTCAGCAAAGTATGAATCCTGAGGCCTTCTAGGTTTACTGATTCCTTTATCGCATGATTAAAATTTTCTAAAGAAAAAGAACTGCACTTGATAGGAAAATATGGCCATAATAACTTCTTGCTTTCTTTGAGAACTTTGGTTAGGCCTTTTCCCACGATATGCTGGGCGATTTCCCTTCCCAACAATTTATCAAAAATATACAAAGGGAGGACATGTGGGTCTTTTGTGCTTGTGTGCTCATACCACCTTAGATAATAATAGGGGCCTCTTTGGAAATGCCATCGAAGTGCGGATAGTAACCAAGGGACTCTTATTTAAGCCCGGGGCCTTAAAAGTCAATAATAAGGGGGGACCAAAAACCCTAATATAGGTGAACCATTCTTCAACAAAATATTTGTCGACAGCCAGAAGGTATGTAGCGGATTCTTGGGAAGTCCTGGGGGCTTTCCTATTAAAAATTAATTGATGCAGTGGAAAAATAACAACATGACATATTTTATAGAAATGGGGTATATAATGGGATTCCCACATTTTCTTATGACTGAGATGGATAGGGTAGGGGTCCTGTAAGGTCCATTTCCAACCCATGATTGGAAATTTAGTGCAAAAACAGATGGCATCCATAATGTAGGCACTAAAATAGAATGGAGGAAGGTTCTCTGGAGAGGAGGATCTCTTCTATCGATATTTGATGATGATGGTGGCTAGGTTATCAGATAGGATGGTGGCCCAATTCATAATGTGGGAATTAACATAGGCATCAATCAGAGGAATCCATTCTATGGAAAACTTAGCATTATTGGGTAACCCATATAGTCTACATAACATAGCAGCTGCATAGTTGTAGGGGTTTGCCAAAGAGGCTATAGCATACATACCCGATTTCTCGAATTTGAATTTGTTCTCCAATACTCTCCAGCCCTGAATCACCTTGAGGGGTTCTTGGTTCTTCTTTATGAAGTTGGCCATGTATGCCTTATCATATATATCTTGAGGGTTAGGTATATGGTACATTTTCTTCAGGTCCTCTGCTTTGAATGACCCCATGAGTTCCATTCTCAAATTCCTGAATTGCCTATCCTCAATTGTGAGGCTTTCCATGACCCACCTGATCATATCAGTGTATGGTAGGATTTTAGCTCTCGCTCCTATCTTATGAAGGAAATAACAAGCGACATCCTTGAATTGGAGTCCTGAAGGTTTTATTGAATTAGTTGTCGCTTTTGTGATAGTAACCTTGGGATGCTCATCCTCGAGCCTAGTGTATATGACCTCCCAAGATGTTGCTCCCCCGTCGCGCTACAGACCATATTTGAGGAGCCATTTTTGTAAACTCAGACTGTGCAATGCTCTGGTTTTTCTATTTCTGCATCACCTTCCTCAATGACATGTATTTTGTAGCTTGCCTGAAATGGATGAGATATATCAGCGTAGACGGTATCAGGAAATTAAGACTAAAAGCTCTTTTGAAATGACTTTGAATTGTGGGAAAGGTTTAGATGAGATATCCAGCATTAACTACCCATAACTTGGAAAATCATTACCTCTCCTCGGGCCACTAAACATTTATTACCTTGTCAAACCATTCATTATTATATTAAAACACAATTATTTCACATGCTTACTGCTCTATTCACACATCACAATCTTTAAAATGATGTAATGTAGTGTTGCCTGCTTATAAGGCGAAATGTGATTGTGATCATCGCAATATCACATTTCGCAAATCATTAATGAATTTCATAGTGGCAAGGCTTAATTACTTGCGATTTCTGCAAAATGCGATTGCAAGTTCGTAAGTTGTTTGATCGGGATATCGCAGCAGGAGGTTTGATTGCATATCACAATTTTTTAAAGGTGTTTCATGATCATCAAATGAAAAAATGCGATTTGCAATTTGTGATGGGGATCCTATCTTTGGGTTTTTCTAAGAGTTTTTTAAGGCAATTTCTTAGAGTTCGGTTTTATTATTCTAAGACCAAAAATATTAAAAGGGTCCCCATTTATATGCCTAACCTTAGCTATTGCTATATATAAATGGGGGGGGGTGTTACACAACATTTTATCACTGTCCCTGTACTCCCCATTCCTTGATCCTGGATGACCTCTACAGTGAACCCCACATTCTTTTCCTTCATGAAGAAACTCCCATTGTGTCCCTCTTCATGAGCAGAACATTTCCCTTTCGCACCATTTCCCCTGAAACTTCTATTTTACCTAGTTTACAAGACCGACACTAATGGCCTTTGTCTCACCCGCACTGATGTGTAGAGATTAGCACTACTTCTCGCACCGACCAGAGTGACTAAGCTATGTTCTAGTCACGCTTGTCCTATTATGGAAAGTTTTTTAAATTAGAGCCAAAGCTTCCAGCTCCAGAATCTCTGTAACGGAAGTCTTGTAAATGTTTTAGATGGATGGGGTCGAAGATGACAGTTTGGGCTCCTTTCCCATATAATGATGGAACTACCTCATGTGATAAGTTCTTCTCCCATGAGAAGAGGATCCATATCCCATCTGTATTTCCTATATAAACCTCCCTTCTACCAAAGCACAAGCTAGTTATAGTTTTGGCTGAGTGTGAGTATACTATTTTGGATTAGACAAGCAAGCTATTATTAGTTGTAGCCATCTAGTTGTGTGAGGGAGAAGTGTGTTTGTTTTGGAGTGAAGCCTAAGGGGAAGAGCCTTTAAACAATTTTTGTTTTAAGCCATCATGGAATGCTAGAAAAAGTGTGTGGGAATGTAGTCTTGTCAAAGGAAAACTGCGACGTCAAGATGAATGGTTGTAATCTCTCTTTGATATTAATATATGCAACTATCTATTGATTTCCTACATGTTTTGTAATATTACATATCCATGTCTTAATGCTTCTTGACTCATTAAGTAGGTTGAATTTCAATTTGTTTATTATTATGTTTGTATGTTGTTGTTGTTTACTTGTTACAAGAGCTTGAAGAAGGAAGCAAGAGATTGTTGGAGCGAGCAAGCGAGGACATCATCAAGAAGGATAAGCGACCAAGAGGTAGGCCCTCTTAATTGATTCTAACCTAAGGAAATCTTCCATAGAATGTATCTGTTGTGGCTAGACCCATTATCGAGCTAGAGGAATTCGTTCATGTCCGCACTTATAATTTTACTTCACCACAAATTGGCAACTCCACTAGGGATCCCATCTTTTTGTTTGTTTTTGATTTCATGATTTTGTGAGAACTTTTCTAGTTTCATGTTTTCCCTTTGGTTCTGTTTCTTTTCTCCTGCTTACTGGCCTAAGTCTAAAATTCATAGTAGCAGATCTAGTCCCTGTTTTGAAAAAAAAATATATGTTTCCTTAGTTACCTCGGCCAGCACATTTAATCCGCTGACAGTCGCACTGACCAGCGCGAATTGCTGAGGAACAGTCACGCCGACCAGCCTCTGGTGCTTGTTGTCAGTTAGGCAGTCGTGCCGATGCCTATAAGTGAAGATTAGGGCTTGACCCAATTTTGGCCAGTGTGTTCTGCTCTTGTGTTTTTGAACCCGTGAGCTTTTCTAACTGTTTTCTCCCTGATTAGAAAGCTACTTTTCATTTGGTTTTGCTTTCTTGTTGGCTTGTCATATTTCTATTTGATTGATTGAGTCATTGAGTGGCCAGCGACACTAGGGCATCTAGTTAGTTGCCCATTCAACAGCTTGTGGACTCACTAAGTCCGATTGTAGGTGTGTTTACTCCTTGCATTTGATTTTTGGTCCTTTTACGACTTTGACCTCTTTTTACACAAGTTTGAAAAAGTTTTGTTTACTAGCTTGAACATCTCTTTCCGGCATAGATTACATTGTCGCCTTGTGTTTGGTAAAGTCAGTTTTTCATTGACCTGAATGAACTTCTCTTTTCATGTTTTTATCTGCTTGAAGAACTCATTGTTTTGAAAACTTTTTCATTGAAAGTTTGTATGTGAAGTTTGTTTCGTTGTTTCATGAGAAAGTATGAAATTCTAGCCTGTTGCATCATTGTGTTACGAAATTTTCATCTTTTTAAAGACTAGAATTGCATCAGCATTTGAAAAAGGAAGAGGATTTTTTCATTTTGGAAGGGCTAATAGATAAGTGCTTGTCAAGAAATTAGGAATTGGAATGCATTTTTCATTAGTTTATTTTTTGAAAAAGTGAAGTAGCGAAAGATCATTTTGTTTTCATTTGCTTGATTTTTTGCATTTGATTGAGTAGTTTATACCCTCTCTAGTGTAGGAATTTCATAGAATTGAAAGGGTCTTGTCTCATTTAGTTGCATTTGAGGTTTTTCGAGTGGCATCACAAAGACCTGAAAACTGAAACTTAACTCAAGATAAACTTTAAAATGAATTCAATTAACCTAAGGAACATTTGACATTAACGGTCATATCTAGAAGGTCTGGGCTAGAGACGTGTTCCGACATCTTTAAACCTAGCAACTATCGTTAGCTTTGGCATTAGACAGTGCTAGCATGGAATTGTGCTCCTCATACCATCAAGACCCCACTAGGCTACAATCCTTTTATCCTTAGGAAGCCGAGTCGACCGCCTTGCGAACGTGATACACCGAACACAGTATTCGGGGAGATTACTTGCTCGTACTTATTGGTTCGTCGGGAGGTATTTTGTAGTTCAAGGTTGCCTGGTAATCCTGTTTACCTAGATCATCCAGAGTAGTCATTTGATATTTTTGACTCATTAAATTTAAAAGATCATTCGAGCACTTGTTCTTTTGAGCTCGTTTCCAATCAAAAGTGATAGAGTCATCTTTTGTTTCTTTCTCAACTCTTAAAAAATGAAGAACATCAGTCTTTTATGCATCTTATTAATTGATTGCCCACAATAAAAAACATCATGTTAGTATTTTTGACCAAATCGTGAGTTCCCTTAAAAGGAAATTTTAAAGCCTTGAAGTTATTTGTTCTATCGACTAAGACAAGGTCATCATGGCTGAACCATCTGGTTCACTCAATTCCTCTTCCTCTCCTTCGTCTGAAAGATTGTATAAGGAGTCATTTCCTGAGTTATTAGATTCACTTGAGGACCAAAATGTTGAACTCATAATTGTTTTGAGTGTTCAACCATTGTCATCTCGTCCTCTACCTACTTTTGATTCAGGGTCATCTGCTGATCTTGACCCAGAATCTCCAGACAATCCCATTTGAACTCCAGAGAACTCGCCGACCATTGACAATCAGCTTGGACTGGTTATCTATCCTCCAAACCCTCTGTTTGACGTTGTTGAGATATCACCACAGTGTCCTTACAGTCTGTATGACCAGCCGAGTGTTCCTTTGGAACTATCCCCCAGTACACGTTCGGCCATTTGTCATCATTTGTTTTCAAACATGGAACCTGAAGGCGATGCTCCAGTCACATCTTCAGATGTGTCTGAAGTTTCTACTCCACACACTGTTGAGGGGGAAGAATTGCAATTGCAGTTTCCCCCTAATGGTTTCCCTTATTTGAAAGGTATTCCTGCCAGCTTGCCACCCAACTATGTGTCTTTCAGACACTTAGTTTCAAGCACACCTAGTGTCTCATCACTCTACCATAATCATGTGTGGGCGTCAAGCGTCAGGCCTACATCAAGTCCATTAGTCATGAACACGACTTCCCAACAGGTTGTTACTTCAATCCCGATGCAGCCCACCATTCTAAATACCCTTGTATCATCGATCCCAGTTACACATCAGTCACAACCAACAGTTTCAAAGATTGTCTTTGTCAGTTCCTCTGTCCCATTAGTTAGTGGCCAAATTGTGCCACCACTTGGGGGCAGAACCCAAATGTATCTATGGTTTTAGGTGCCACTAATGTGAGTGGATCACAAGATCACATGCTTGGCTTAAACCATCCCCTTTCTAGTATTGTTTATAACCCTGCTGACCCTACTGGATCAAGTAATGTCTAGTACCAACAGGTTTAGATTCCCATTGGTCCATCTGGATCGAGCAATGTTCAGTATTAGTAGCCTTATGGGGCTTGGGTCCAATACCAAAATCCTTACGTTCCATATGGTTCTCAAGGATTGGTTAATCAACCTTACACCCTCAAATTTGGGCAGTACATCCATCCTGGCTACGACTAGATTCAATTCGGTAATTTCCTGGGCACTATTCAAGTACCCTTACAACAACAAGGATATCCTTTAAAACAACCAGGGCAGCCTTTGTTACCACAAGGGAAACCTTTGTTGCAACAAGGGATCTCCGTTTAACACCGAGGGAAAATTATCCCACAGCAAGGTTTCCTGCAACAACTGCAAGGTCAATCCTTACAACAATTGCAGCAGGCCCCGCAACAGCAAATGAAATATGCTCCACATACCTCTCAACCCATACCCTCACCGTGCCAACCTCTACAATCCCAGGGACAAATTTTGCAACTGCAAGGTCAACCCTAGCAACAAAATAACCAACCAGGGCAGCAACAACCCTTGTAGGGGCAGGGTCAAGGTCAAGTCTTGCAGTAGCAGGCCCAGAATCCTCTTGTCCTATGTCAACAGGTTCAGAATCCTACCAACCAAGGGCACCAGGTACAAAACCACTATGTCCAAGGGCAACAAGTGTATCAACCTTATGCCCAAGGATTGTGAGTCTATAACCCTCTTGTTTAGGGACAATAGGCTCAACAACCCTATGTTCTAAGATAATAGGTCTCATGACCATATGTCCAAGGTCAACAAACTCAACAGACTTTTAACCCATACATTACCTATGAGCATCCTGTGCCTGGACAATTTCAAGGCATTCAAGGTTAGAATCCTCCTTATGGTCAAGGTAACCCATAATGGGGGTAGCCTCAGATGCCATATGGCCAAAATCCCCCACTGTGGGGCCAAAATCCTTACTAGCAGGGATGGGCTCCTCCCTATGGGCCTGCTTATCGACCTCCCATGCCTTTTAACACTCAATTACCTTTCTTGGCTACACTTGAGTTGCCAGATGTATCACGCCTTACGAATGATCCAATCCTTCATTCACTGTACTGGCCTTCGGTGCCATCCAAGATACCAAGTGATTGCCCAAAGTTCAATGGAAAAGCTAAAGAAGATCCTCAGGCCCATGTGATGACATATCACCTCTGGTGCTCGTCGAACTCGTACGTGGACGATTCCATTCATCTTCGTCTTTTCCAACGAACCCTCACGAGTGCTGCAGCGAAATGGTACATCGAGCTACCTCGAAGTACTTTCCATGACTTCAATTCATTAGCCATGGCTTTCCTCACGCATTTTCAGCATCCGATTCGCTATGAAACTAGCACCTATTTGCTCACATCGCTTAAGAAAGACACTGCAATGCACATATCTAATCATATCCATGAATGGAGATGTAGACATCGCATGATCAAATTCAAGATAGCTAATCAGTTTCTCACTAAATGGTTTACCAAATCATTTGTAGCCCCAATTGCTCACGATATAGCTATGGGTGGATGCGTCACTGAAGAGCAAGCCATTGCCTGTGCCTAGTACTTGGATCTGGTTTACTCTCAGTCTGGCACTTTATATGAGTTGTTACCCAATGCTTTGTGGCCATCATCCGATCCCGCAGCATCAAAGTCACCAATTGTTCCTCCCATTGATGGAGTTATTGGTTCAGTATCCTAGACCCCTGCTAAAACTTCTTCCAAACAGAAGTCAATCTCGAATGTCACTCCTAATAGTTCATCTCTAGATCCACCTGGCCCTGGTAAAACCTCAAAGGTCCATGTTGTTCAATCTACTACAATAGTCAAATACTCAAAGGGAAAAAAGAAAGGAAAAGGCAAAGCTAAAGTCGATGCCCTGAAACATGGTCCTCCCAAATCATCTGCTAGTGAATCTTTGCAATGGAAACTTGAGTATCGCTGCCTCATTTGCGAGGAGGATCACTACACTAAGGATTGTCCTTGACGATATGAAGTTATTTACCTGCTCAAAGGGACCCCTGTTATACTTAAAGAGCCATTTCCATCTCAACAGACCTAAATGGTAGACCAACCTCGATCTGCTTCCTCTGGATCTCAAGTGTTCATGATGAGCACACCCATTAATGTGGCCACCCAGTAAAAAGATTATCAAACTCTAGCTCTAGCAGCTGGGAAAGAAAAAAAGTTGCACCTTCTTCTTCTGCCATGAGTTCTGTCCCTCTACAAATCGAGCGCCCTGACCCTGATTCCGCTACGTAGCCATCCTCTCAAGATGTGTTGTGGAAATCCTTATATAATCCCAATGCCTGAGCCGCTTAGCACTACAATATTGTTGAGGATTTGGCTCAGGCACCATTAGCCATGTCAGCTCTCGAGGTACTCCAAAGCTGCCCATCACAGCAGAAATCTTTGTTGTCAGCTATCGGGGGCATCGATCCCACCAATTCTAATTTGATATGTTTTGATCTAGAGAACCATGTTCCACAGCTCCCTCATTAGATTGCCTTTCTTATTCAGGTAATCATTAACGAGAAGACCATCTACCGCACTCTCATCGATGAAGGTGCCTCCACCTGCATCATGTCAACTGCATGTTGGAAGGCTATTGGCTCCCCTACACTGAACCAGTCTTCGAACACTTTGGAAGCTTTCGATGGGCATGATTCGCGACCCTTCGGTGTCTTACCTAACCTTTCCATCACCCTGGAAGGCAAGACAGTGCAAGTTGAAGTAGAGATTGTTGATGCCAATCTCAATTATAATCTTATACTCATCCGAAGTTGGACTCATGCCATGCATGATGTGGCCTCCTCTTTGTTTCACGTAATCTATTTTCCCCATCAAGGAAAGATTGTCACCGTTGATCAGCTATCTTTCTTTGCCTCTTCCTCCTCAGATGGCAATGTTCTGTATGTCAAGCACTCTGGTGCTCCCTATGAGAGTGTGGGGGTGGGTCTCTTCAAATATTCTACCTTAATGGGAATTTTTCCACTCCCACCTCCTCATGTTGCCTCTGTCAACATGATCTCGGTTAAATCTAATCCCTGGGTCATACTTGCGCCAGATCTTGTTGATACTTGGGGCGAGGTTATGCCACTTAGTCTCGCCGAAGTTAATTACGAGGAAATTGTTTCGTCCTTGAACACTGTGTCCTCTGATTCTCATATGTCGAACACCTCTCTCGATATGCACTCTCAATCCCCCTAGCTTGGCACTTTGGAATCATCCGATCCCTTAGCCGAGACCTTCCTTGCTGATGAAGGCATCATGGAAATCATGTCTCTCGAGGAACCACCATGGATCGATACATCACCGCTCCTCATTCATGCCTCGCCTGATGGTTATCTCTACCACTTTCGAAGAGTCCTCATCTCCATTTTCGCCACCAACCGTTACTCATGAAGTATGGTCAGAAGGAAATCTGGGTAATATTACCCAAACAATGCCGATTGACATTTCTATCAAACCCAATGTTGTTGAACATGTTCATATTGGGGTATCTTGTTCTCTGGATGAGATCAAGACATATACTCATCTATTTTAGGAATTCCGTGATGTGTTTGCATGATCTTACGACGAAATGCCTGGCATCGATCCTAGCATTGTGGTGCATGAAATACCAACGTATCCACATGTGAAGCCCATTTACCAACGGCTTCGCCCAGTGCACCCTAGGAAGGCTGTTGCTATTAAGGGTGAAGTCGAAAAGCTTCTCAAAGTTGGGTTCATTTATCCCATCCCCCTTACAGACTGGGTGTCCAATATTGTCCCGGTGACTAAAAAACAAGGCACGATCTGTGTTTGTGTGGATTATCGAGATCTTAATCATGCCTATCCTAAAGACAACTACCCTACTCCCTTCATTGATCAAATCATTGATGAATGTGTCGGGAGCGAGATCTTTTCCTTTATGGATGGTTTTTCTAGTTATAACCAAATTAATATTGCACCGGACGACCAAGAGAAGACAACCTTTATCTACCCATGGGGTACGTTCACGTACAAGAAGCTCCCTTTCGGCCTCAAAAATGCTGGAGCCATGTTTCAATGGGCAATGTCCTATGTGTTTCATGATATTCGCAACATTGTCCAGCCTTACTTGGATGACCTTCCTGCCCATTCTCATAAGCGCCAAGATCACCCAGACCATCTTCGGTAGATTTTTCTATGCTGCAAACACTATAACATTCGGTTGAACCCGCACAAATGTGTTTTCTATGTGGAATCAAGACGACTCCTCAGCTTCATCGTTTCCAAGGATAGTATTCACCTAGATCCACTAAAAGTCGAGGCCATTGTAAATTTACCCCCTCCAAAGCCTAAAATGAAAGGCCAACTTTCTCCATCATTTTATACCCAACTATGCCGGGCTAGCCACAGGATTTACCCGGTTGCTGAAACAAGGAATGCCCTTTGCATGGGACGAGGTGGCCCAAAAATATTTTGATGATCTTAAGGCCATCCTCGTAAATTCTCCTCTGTTGCATCTGTTATCACCTAGATTGAACCTCAGGCTAAAGGAAGGCAATGCCAGGGTAACCACAAACCACACTTAGCCAAGTAGCTAGCCCTACCAGACCGGGAGATGGCTCTCTCCGTAAGGATCATAGCCAAGATGACTAGATCAGGTAAAGGATATTAGGCTAGGTATAGTAGCATGAAAGTTTTGATTGGACTTTTGAAGGGGGTTTTCTGGATTAGGAGGAGATGGACAGTTTAGGTCTAGGAAACTAGGTCATAATTGTAGGGTGTTCAATGGGGCAAGGTAGGCATAGGCTTTAGCACTCAAGAGCTTGATGAGGTGAGATTTTTTAGACTTGTGAGAAGCTAAGAAGGGCATGTGAAAACCATGGATCCATCCTAGACTGTAGAAAACATGAAATGATGAATGGTTTCCCAAGGCAGAGCACTGATATAATGAATTCTACCTATCAACTTGAAAACATTCAACTAGAAATGATTAATGGAATAAATAAAACTCATTAACATATGATCACATAAGAAGAAGCTGTACTAAAACTCATATAACATGGATCCCATAAAAATAGTTGCAATTCCTATTAATCTCCTACCAAACTACTTACAAAGATGTACAATCAAGGTCTGAGCATCCAATTGAGTCCAACCCTCTACAATGAGAAAGAAGAAGAAGATATAGGAATGAATTCAACCTCCTCCCATCTTCAAGAGTCGAATCCCTAAGATGAAGAACTAATCTAACTAATAATGAACAAGAAACAGGAGTATAGGCATCTCAAAAACTTGCATCTAAAAGTGAAAAACTCATTCATTTGAGCTCAAACTAACTTCTAAAGCAATGAATCTACCCTCTGTTACTATTTATCTATCATAATTACATTCCAAGTCATCATTTACAATGGTAAATCATCCACCATGAGAGAGAATCCATTATTATAGTAAAAAATTGGAAAAATAGCAACCCTGAGCAAAATTGCCAAAAGCACAGCACTACTTTCAAGTCCCTTTTGGAGGCCTTCTTGGCATCCAAATGGAGACCATGATAGCTCATTGGAAATGTCTTCAAGTCTACTTTCCAAAACGCCTATAATTTCTTCATTTTAAGCTTATTTGACCCCTAAAAACATGATTATCCATAGACTGCTTCTGTGTGTCCAAAAAGTGGCAGAAAGGTTATTTTTAGGGTGTTTTTGACCTTTTGGTGGACCAGTCCTGCCCCAAAAACTTTGAAACTTTCTAGGGTGCATGTCCTAATCACTCTAAATCCAAAAATGAAACCATTTCTTCAATGGGTGCCCCTAGGAAAATCGCAGCCCCAGTGGCGCTACGCTTTTAGGCAGTTTTCCTGTGTATTGAAATCCAAAATTTGCAAATGAAAAAATTTGCTCCAAATTTGCCCAAAATTGCTGAGAAGCACCATCATCAAGTGCTATTATGAGCCAAGGAAGCTTCAACCAGCATCCTAAGTCTATCCTCCTCCTTTTTTCCCTTTAGAGCCCGCCTTAGCCTAGCTTTCACTACCACAATTTTCCTCCTCCTCGTAGTCTCGGTCTTCTTGGTCCATGTTTGCAAGGTTGAGGTGTATGAAGGGAATGACTAAAATTTTTTTTATGGATGAGGGGATGGGAGATGAGCTTGTGACTAGGAAATGAATGGAGGAGGAGGAAATGAGAGGGTCGGCTTGTTTTCTTGAAAATTTTCTCTTGGGGAAGAGGGACAAAGGGAACGAGAATGATATGGAATAGGGGTAAAGGGAAAAAGGGACAAGGTGATAGGGGAATAGGGATATGTGAATTTGGATCTGTAGGGATAGGTGATAGGATGAACAATGAATATTTAGGGTTTAAGCATCATTATAGAGATTTTAGGATTTCATATTAAACATGGAAAACGACGCTTATAGACTTCATTTGCAAACCAAAACTAAAGTGAGGGATGGCCACTTACTTGTAATGATGGAAGGAGAGGGAAATTTAGAGTTTCCTTTAGTGTTTGATGGTTTTTAAGCTCTCCTACCAAGAGCATAGCGCCACTGTCAAAAGCACAGTGCCACCCTGCCAAAAGCACAGCGCCACAACCAAAAGCGCAGCGCCACCCTGCCAAAAGCGCAGTGCCACTTCAAATCCACTTTGGACTACCTTCCCGATGTCCACATTGGGCATGGGATAGCACATTGGAAATCATGTCGAGTCTAATTTCCAGAACATCTTGAATGCTTCAATTTGGAGCTCATTTGCCCAGTATAAAGCCCAATCTCCCAAGACTGGTCAAAATGTACAAAATGAGGCTGCCAAAATGCAAAGTGTTGTTTCAGTCAACTTTTCGAGGTCTTACTGAACTCCAAATATAACTCATTATAGCTCAATGGAAAGCCCTCTATGTCTAGTGAGCATTTGACTCATCAAGTAAGTCATTTGGTCACTCAAGCTAGGAGAAATATTGATTTTCCCAAGGTCACTCCAAAAGTGCATCAACTCTCCTGAGGCAAATGTATTTTTGACATTTCTCTAAAATCATGACACATGTATAAAAAGTGAACGAGGTTTGTCTTATTTGGCCTATTGTGGACAAAAACTTCTCTCACTTGTTCCAAATTATTCCCTATTTGGTCTAAAACATAGTTTGAAGAAAAATCGGCCCTATGTGTGGAAAATGATTTGTCCCTTGGAATGACTTATTGAAAAATGATGGATACATGATGTGTATGAGTTGGAATGGCCTTATAATCACTGAAATGACCTCTATTATGCCTCATATACTTAGATGTCTCTGATTTCATAGCCAACCCTAGCTCAATGGGTGAGGAAATTAGGGTTTAGTGCTTGTGCAAAATGATGATTTGGACACCCTTGGAAAAAATAACTCCCTTTGGAATGCACTTAACCCTTTAAAAAATTACCCTTTCACTTGACTGTTTCCTTTGAAAAATTGATCTTTTGATGGTTTGGAATCTTTGGAACGCTGAGTTAACAGCTTGGGATGGTGAAATTATTACATTTGAAAGACATAAAATTACATAATGAAATAAGCATTTCTCTTTACAAATCATCTTCACATGGTGAAGGGATGTTATTTGATCACCCTTTACTTGCTGGTCTTATGTAATGGAATGGAACCTTGACAACCCTAATGACCTAATGAAACCTTGAAAAACCCTAAAGAACTAATGAGACCTTGAAGGACTGAATTTTCAAGATGACATAATGACCTCATGAGTGATACACATGGCATGATAAAAATAACTTTATGGATGATGTATAGTCAACAAGATATGAAACTATTCCAGCAAGTAATCACATTTAGGAAGAGTGATGTTTTTGGACTAGGACTACCATCAGTGACTAAATTTTTGCATGACCTAGTGGAATGAAAAAAAATTGCTGAATCAGACACTTAAAATGATATGAAAAGAGGATTTTTTATGACTGATGGCAGGATGCAAATACTGACACTAACATCGACCTTATTTGGGATGGAAATTCATTGGAGGTGTCAAGAACACCGTAGACAAAGTGCCTAACCATGTGGGCCAATACAGTCAAAAACTCAAATTGAAATGCATGACTGAAAACTGACGACTTGATGACACAAACTGACTTTTACTCAACTGAAAAATTGACTCAACATTAAAACACAACTGAAAAATTGGAAAAAATGCTCAAAATGGAGCTTATTCAATAAAACCTACTCTAACTGTTCCATTCATCACCTGATCAAGTGAAATGAAACAATCAATGCAACCAAGTAAGCATTCTGGTTGTTGTTTGAATTCTCAGGAAGTGCTTGTTTTTGAGAAAGAAGAGAGAAATACTGAAATGCAACTCCCATGAAAACTTGTAAACAAATCCAAATTTTCCCAAACTGAATAATATGGATGCTCTGTATGACTCCAAAAATACTGCATAAGGATCTTGAAATTCATGTGCACTAGGACTTAGCTCATCCAATGGATTACTTTGCTTCTTCTCATACCATGAATGCAAACCTTCATCTGAGCATTGTGACGAGACTGCTACTGAAAATGACAAAGAAACCAGTTGTTGGATCAAGTCTTTATCAATACTTTTTTCAAGATCAAAGTTAGCTAATGGATAAGGACTTTGACTACAGACATCATCCAACACATCAGCTATTGGATTGTGAAAAACTCGAAAAGATTGTTGCAACCTATTTTTTATTGGTTCCAATGAGATTTCATGATTTTCTACAGGCTGCTCATTGAAGATATGCTATGCAAAATTCTCTTCCAAAACTGAAATGATTCAAAGCATAATGGTACAGAATCATCTTGCATCATTTGATCATATGTTCCAGCTTCCGAGTCTTCATCTGCAACCTAACATTCAATGGCATTCGGAGGCTGCAAATCTAGATACGAGATGCCTTGAACAAGGATTTCATTTCCCTCTAGATGGTCAAGATCAAAACTTATCGACAATTGATTTTTGATTGCACCAAAGTTGTCTCTGATGAATTGAGACGAAGTAAAAAAAATAGGTAAAGATCCTTCAGTTACTTCAAAATTTGCTACACTTTCCTCCTCACTTCCATAGCTGATATGCATTGGCTAATCACCGAGCTGCTGAAAGTGAACATCCTCCTTCCACCAACCAGCTGTTGATTTGTCTGCAAGACTAGCTTCTATTTGGAGAACATAATCATCATCATACTGATCAAACTTAGGCAAATCATCAGTATAAAACACATCATCAAGCATACATGTCAGATCAACAGATCTCTCTTCTACAAGCTGATCTATAAAACAATCATTATCAAATCTATGACAACTGGGATAAGAAAGGAAATGGTTTGGATCAGCCACTTGTTCTTCTTCAATTAGCGAGCCATGGTCTTGAACGTCATACTCATTCCTTGTGGGGATATTTTGCATCATCTCTTCCACTTCACTTACCAAAATGTCGAGCTTTACCTCTAAAGATGTCGATTCCTCTGGACCTATGTCCTTCATCTCTTCTTCCTTCAACTTTGCCCTTCTGATCAGCAAATTAACCTCTACATCTACTACACTGTTCTGCATCTCTTCAAGTGTTGTAAGGTTCCTTTCTCTCAGCTAACACTCCATTTCTGGATCAAAGGTTTCTGGGTAGTGTAAGAGAGTGGATCTAGGAGGAGGTCTTATATTAATAGGCATCAAACAATAAACTTGGTTAAATCTAGCAGAAAATTATTGTATTGTCTCCCCTAGCTATCTTTTTAGCTGGTTATACTCTTCTAGAATCAAGAAATGGTTTTGTTTGACCACCCCCTTATCGAGGAAAACTTTGACGAACTACTGGAAATATGAGATTTTCACATCAGGCAGGGTTTTGAACCAACTCTTGACTTTTCCTTGCAAAGAAAGAGCAAAAAGCGTAATACTAACATCCTCTTCATCAACTTCAAAAAGTTCAAGAAAAGACTCAAACTTTAGTACATGTCTCTCAGCAGTGAAGTTTTCACATTCACCATCAAATATTGGTGGATATAGGTAATGATTTTTAGGGAAAGCATGGGATATAGGAGGTAAAATCAGAGGCTTGTATCTATCTGGAATTTTACAAGGTATAGGAATATATACAAAAGCTATAGAATTATTCTTGATCTCTTGAGGCTCATCAGTTTGAAGATGGTCATCATATGATTCGAAAGAAGGGTCTTGATCAATATCAAATGCATGTAAACATTTTGTATTCGCAATCTTCAAAGGGAAAGAATCAAATGTAGGTCTAGGATCTTTTCTCAAATACAATATACTTTGTAAAGCCTTCTTGACATTTTCGGGAAAAGAGAAGAAATAATTTATAACAAAGAACATTATTTCTTGGATGAAATTCCAACTTGAATACTTGATCTTTCCATATTTTCCTTTCATGCTTCTGTTGGTCGAGTTCATCCTCCAGTGGAGTCCTTGGATCTGATCTCGAAACTGATTTGGAGTCACCATGTGAATGATTTCAGCCTTCCTGTATCTGATCATTGTCCACCATCAACAATAAGATCTAAACTTGATACATTTTGTTGATGAACATAAAACTATGTTCCCCAGTATGGTCGCCACTATGTTATCACCTGGATTGAACCTCAGGCTAAAGGAAGGCAATGCCAGGGTAACCACAAACCACGCTTAGCCAAGTATCTAGACCTGCTAGGCCAGGAGTGGGCTCTCTCCATAAGGATCACAACCAAGATGACTGGATCAGGTAAAGGATATTAGGCTAGGTATAGTAGCACGAAAGTTTTGATTGGATTTTTGAAGGGTTTTTGCCGGATTAGGAGGACATTGACAGTTTAGATCTAGGAAACTAGGTCAGAATTGTAGTGTTTTCAATGGGGAAAGGTAGGAATAGGCTTTAGCACTCAAGAGCTTGATGAGGTGAGATGTTTTATACTAGTGAGAAGCTAAGAAGGGCATGTGAAAACCATGGATCCTTCCTAGACTGCAGAAAACATGAAATGATGAATGGTTTCCCAAGGCAGAGCATTGATATAATGGTTTCTACCTATCAACTTGAAAACATTCAACTAGAAATGATGAACGGAATACATAAAACTCATTAAAATATGATCACATAAGAAGAAACTATACTAAAACTCATACCACATGGATCCCATAAAAATAGTTGCAATTCTTATTAATCTCCTGCCAAAATGCTTACAAAGATGTACAATCAAGGTTAGAGCATCCAAATGAGTCCAACCCTTTACAATGAGAAAAAAGAAGAAGATATAGGCATGAATTCAACCTCCTCCCATACTTAGGGGTCGAATCCCTAAGATGAGGAGCTAATCTAACTAATACTGAACAAGAAACAAGAATATAGGCATCTCAACAACTTGCCTCTAAAAGTGAAAAACTGATTCATTTGAGCTCAAACTAACTTCTAAAGCAATGAATCTACCCTCTATTACTATTTATATATCATAATTACATGCCAATTCATCATTTACAATGGTAAATCATCCACCATGTGAGAGAATCCATGATTACAGTCAAAAATTGGAAAAATAGCAACCCTGAGAAAAACTGCCAAAAGCGCAGCACCACTTTCAGGTCCCTTTTGGAGGCCTTCCTGGCATCCAAATGGAGCCCATGATAGCTCATTGGAAATTTCTTCAAGTATACTTTCTAAAACACCTATAATTTCTTCATTTGAAGCTCATTTGACCCCTCAAAACTTGATGATCCCAAGACTGCTTCTGTGTGTCCAAAAAGTGGCAGAAAGGTCATTTTAAGGTGTTTTTTGACCTTTTGGTGGACCATTTCTGCCCTAAAAACTTTTAAACCTTATAGGGTGCATGTCCTAATCACTGTGAATCCAAAAATGAAACCATTTCTTCAATGGGTGCCCCTAGGAAAAGCACAGCGCCAGTGGCGCTGCGCTTTTAGGCAGTTTTCCTGTGTATTGAAATCCAAAATTTGCAAATGAAAAAATTTGCTCCAAATTTTCCCAAAATTGGTGAGAAGCACCATCATCAAGTGCTCTGATGAGCCAAGGAAGCTTCAGACAGCATCCTAAGTCTATCCTCCTCCTTTTTTCCCTTTAGAGCCCGCCTTAACCTAGCTTTCACGGCCACTGTTTTCCTCCTCCTCATAGTCTCGGTCTTCTTGGTCCATGTTTGCAAGGTTGAGGTGTATGAAGGGAATGACTGAATTTTTTTTAGGAATTAGGAGATGGGAGAGGAGCTTGTGACTAGGAAATGAATGGAGGAGTAGGAAATGAGAGGGGCAGCTTGTTTGCTTGAGAATTTGCTCTTGGGGAAGAGGGACAAAGGGAATGGGAATGATATGGAATAGGGGTAAAGGGAAAAATGGGCAAGGTGATATGAGAATAGGGATATGTGAATTTAGAGATTTAGGGATAGGTGATAGGATGAACAGTGAAGATTTAGGGTTTAAGCATCATTAGATAGATTTTAGGGTTTCATATTAAACATGGAAAATGATGCTTATAGATTGGATCTGCAAACCAAAACTAAAGTGATGGATGGAAACTCACTTGTAATGATGGAAGGAGAGATAAATTTATAGTTTCCTTGAGATTCTGAGGGTTTTTAAGTTCTCCTACCAAAAGCGTAGTGCCACTGCCAAAAGTGCAGCGCCACCCTCCCAAAAGCGCAGTTCCACTTCAAGTCCACTTTTCAATTCCTTCCCTATGTCCAAATTGGGCATGGGATAGTGTGGTGGAAATATTGTCGAGTCTAATTTCCATAACATCTTGAATTTTTCAATTTGGAGCTCATTTTCCTGGTCTAAAGCCCAATCTCCCAAGACTAGTCAAAATGTGCAGAATGAGACTGCCAAAATGCAGAGTGTTGTGTCAGTAAAATATTGGAGGTCTTACTCAACTCAAAATTGAGCTCATGATAGCTCATTTGAAGTCCCTCTATTTCTTTTATCATTTGACTCATCAAGAAAGTCATTTGGTCACTCGAGCTAGGAGAAATATTGACTTTCCCAAGGTCACTCCAGAAGTGCATCAACTCTCCTGAGGCAACTGTATTTTTGAAATTTCTATAAAATAATGGCACCTGTGTAAAATGTGAATGGGGTTTTTCTTATTTGATATATTTTGGACAAAAACCTCTCTCACATTTCCCAAATTCTTCCCTATTTGGTATAAAACATAGTTTGAAAAAAAACTAGCCCTATGTGTGGCAAATGATTTGTCCCTTGGAATGACTTATTGAAAAATGATGGAGACATGATGTGTATGCATTGGAATGGCCTCATACTCACTAAAATGACCTCCATTATGCCTCATATACTCAGGTGTCTCTGATTTCATAGCCAACCCTAGCTCAATGGGTGAGGAAATTAGGGTTTAGTGCTTCTGGAAAATGATGATTTGGACACCCTTGTAAAAAACAACTCCCTTTGGCATGCACTTAACCCTTTGAAACTTTACCCTTTCACTTGAATATTTCCTTTGAAAATTTGATCTTTTGATGGTATGCCATCTTTGGAACATTGAATTAACAGCTTGGGATGGTTAAATTATTACATTTGAAAGACATAAAATTACATAATGAAATAAGCATTTCTCTTTACAAATCATCTTCACATGGTGAAGGGATGTTATTTGATCACCCTTTACTTGCTGGTCTTATGCAATGGAATGGAACCTTGGCAACCCTAATGACCTAATGAAACCTTGAAAAAACCTAAAGACCTAATGAGACCTTGAAGGACTGAATTTCAAGATGACATAATGACCTCATGACTGATACAAATGGCATGATAAAAATAACTTTATGGATGATGTACAGTCAACAAGATATGAAACTATGCCAGCAAGTAATCACATTTAGGGAAGAGTGATGTTTTTGGAATAGGACTACCATCAGTGACTAATTTTTTGCATGACCTAGTTGAATGATAAAAAATTGCTAAATCAGACCCTTAAAATGATATGAAAAGAGGATTTTTGATGACTGATGGCAGGATGCAAATACTGACACTAATAGCATCCACCGGACTATTATCAAGATTACTTCCTTTACCTAGCCACGGCCCCTAGCACCATTGCTATGGTTTTGTTCCAAGACGATGATGAAGGTGGTGAACATGTGATCTACTACCTTAGTCAGAATCTCCTCAACACTAAAACGCGTTATGCACATGTCGCGAAGTTGGCTTTGGCTGTCGTTCAGGTTGTTCAACACTTTCAGCACTATATCCTTTTACGTATGACTACAGTGATTTTTGAATGCAACCCTATGACCTATATCCTGACTCGTCAGTTGCTAGGGGAAAGTATTTTAAATGGATCGTTATCTTGCAAGAATTCGATTTGGTCTTCACTACGGCAAAATCTAAGAAGTCACTTGTTTTCGTTGAATTGATTTGTTCTCTTCCCTCCAAATCTCTCCCTACTAGTGTAGATTAACAGCTTCCAGATGAGACCCTTTTCCTGATTAGCATCCTTGATCCATGGTACGGTGATATCATCGTGTATCTCCAAACCTCCATGTTTCGGTCCACATTGACCAAGGATGATCATTGAATGATTCGGCATCATTCCCAACCCTACCGTATTATTCGCAATACTTTATACTGTGTTGGTGTCAATTATGTTCTTCGTCGATGCCTCATGATCGAGGAAGCTGAAAGAGCTCTCAATGATTTCCACTCCGCAGCATGTGGTGGTCATATGTTTAGTTACACTACAGCTCATAAAATCCTTCACGCTGGTTACTTCTAAGAGTCTATCTTCAAAGACTGCATTCTTTTTGTTCGTAAGTGCCACGAATGCCAAATTTACCAGCATAAGATGCATGCTCCACCCACTCACCTACACCCCGTCATTACCATTGGTAACTTTTCCAAATGGGGCATTGATTATATGACATGTAACCCTCGTTCGGTCGAGGGGCATGGCTATATTATCGTCGCTATGGATTACTTCAACAAATGGGCCGAAGCAATGCCTACATATTCTGTAGATGGTAAGACGACAGCTCAATTCCTTTTTAACCATGTTATTTCTAGGTTCGACATCCCCCAAACCATTGTCATAGACCATGGCTCCCATTTCATATATTACATGATGGCAAAACTGACATCTGGATTGGGCTTGTGCCACGATGGCTCGACCACATATTACCCTCAGTGCAATGGCCAAGTTGAAGCCATGAACAACGTTTTGGTCACCATGCTTTAGCATAATATTGGAATGCACAAGTCAAATTGGCATCTCATGCTCTTTTCAACTCTATGGGCCTACCTAACTTCAACCAAAGATGCAACTGGTTTCACAACATTCCAGCTAGTCTACGGTTTGGAAGCAACATTGCCAATTGAATGCGAGATTCCTTCACTCAAATTAGCTGTTGAACTCCTCCTCAAAACATCACCTCAAGAGGAATGCCTCTTATATATAGAACAACTAGACGAGACTCATTGTCTCACTGCCTTGGTCATCGAAGCACAAAAGAAACATGTCAAATCCCATTTCGATCAATCGGTCTCTCCTCGTGCTTTCTCTGAGGGTGATCTGGTCCTGCTATATGACCAAGCTAACGATAAGCTGGGGGCAGGTAAGTTCGAACCTACGTGGCATGGGCCCTATATTGTAAAACGTGTTTTGTAGAAAAGAGCCTGTTAGTTTATTGATTATGAAGGAAATATTCTCGATAAGCCCCGAAACGGGCTTTACCTCAAAAATTACTATGCTTAGGTCATCTTGCATGGTTACTTATGTACATTAGTGTGTGATTCATTTTTGTATAGCATGGTTTTATGTGATAGTATTCAAACATCTTTCTTGTTTAATATGCTTTTCTTGCTTTGCAGATGTCTATAACTCCTCATGTTGGTTTCGCCGATGGTGCTTTCCGTAGTACATGAAACCTATCATCCACGGCGTGGGCTATCTATGACCCTAACAGTGAGTTGATTGACCTTCGAGGTATCCGTCTAGTTCGTACAACCAACAACATTGTTGAATATAGTGCTGTCATCGAACTATTGTCAGAAGCCATCACTTTGGGCATTAGGAAATTGGTTGCAACCTGGATTCACATCCTTTCGTCCTTCAACTCAATGGGCAATATCCCATCAGGAACCCTCGAATATTACCAATGTATCTCCATATCTATCTATTGCAAAGAAATTTTGATTATATTACACATCATCATATTCCTAGACGCATGAATACATTGATAGATGCATTAGCTAATTACGTGTTGGATAGACATTTACAAAACATGTAAAAGATAAGACAAACCATTTGTACCATAATAGACAAGAAAGTACAACATATCTATATCTATATATACATATATATATATAGATATATATATATATATATATATATGTGTGTGTGTGTGTGTGTGTGTGTGTGTGTGTGTGTGTGTGTGTATGTATATGTATATGTATATATGTATATGTATATCTATATCTATATATGTATGTATATATATGTATATATATATATATATATATATATATATGTATGTATATATATGTATTATATATATACATATATACATATATATATATATATACATACATATATATATATATGTGTGTGTGTGTGTGTGTGTGTGTGTGTGTGAATGTTTAATACATCTGAACCCCAAAAAATAATATGTTTGTCTATAATAACATCAACGGATCACAGGCCTCGTACATCCATGGCACACAAACCTCAAAAAATATGTAATTACTGGACCTAGGAACTACTCAGCATGGTGGTCATGGTAGCACGAGACAACTCATGCAACATGACTCAGCAGTCGGTGGATCCGATCTGAGACTCCCACTGTGTGCCTCTGGTACCGACAGGGCATGTCTCCTATCCGAGCATACTCTGGGATACCATGAGTTAACCCCTCGAGGTTCCTCACGATCTCCTCCTCGTTGTCACTCCCTTCCTAATAAGGGGAAACAACATTAATGGGATGGGGGATGCGCCTGGCTATCGGGGACATCTTGACTCGCCGCTCTGGTCCAACATCTACATAAAAAAGATAAATGGTGTAAGCATGCATATACCAAAAACAATTTAAAAATCTTAAAATTAAAAAATTTTGGTTTTTTACTGTTGTCATCGGAGTCCTCTCCATCCGGTAAGGGAATATCTGTATCTCCACGAAAATCAGTGTTGTTGTATGTCCAGTCCTCCATGATGATCTTCTATTGTCATAACCATGAGAATAATGCAGTTCGGTATGACAAATGCTGACCCCCAGTGATCCTGGGCATCAAACGACTCCAGTGGGCCATCTGCAGATCACGTGGCACAGGAGGATCGACCTCAACCAATTGATACTAGAATAGTGGCAATCGTTCTAGGGAAAAGGTCACAAGTACTGATCCTAAGCCAAATTGCATCAAATTCCCCACCTTGGCCTTGGACAACTGGCACTTGATGTTCATCTTCATGGCCTCTTCCCAGTTGAAGATCATAGGAGTTGTGCAGTCAATAGCATAAAAAAAATTCGAGTTGTTAGTCTCATGTTCCACCTAGGACCCTGCCACTCTATTGGTAGTCAAGAGGAGCACCATTGGTGTCAAAGCCCGCACACTGGAAATCTCTATCTTCCCACTTTTGGATTTCAGGGCCTCAGGGCAGTGTTCGGCAAGTAGGGAAGATATGCTTGCCACAACCAGACATGACCCACACAAGTTCACTGGCTCACCTCTTCGAGACAATCCAGTAATGAAGTAGATATCTAAAGTTGTCAACTCTAGCTCTTGGTCCCCAACGAAAAAAATATCATGATTAATGTCCCAAAGGCTTATCAAGTATCGAAGCAACTTGGGTTGGGCCCACATCCCTGGTGTAAGGAATAATGTGAGGAGCCCGCAAGCCCTCAAAGCCTCCAAGCAATTTGGATCATTTAGTGCCTGGGTGTCAACATCTTCATGTTCTCTTTCCTTCCAATCCACCACTTTCGGTGATTGATCTCCTGAAAAGGCCATTAATTTAAGTCAATAATCATAATTGGCATATAAAATTCAAGTTTAAACAGTCAGTTTTTGAGAAAAATGGTTTTTTCCCTATCCACGGTGCTAGCGAACTTGTTTCAAATACAGTTGTTCCGATCAGTGTGGATCGTGATGCAAATCATCCTCGGTCAATGGGATCCCATGACCAGAAATCGCACCGACCGAGGGCGAAAAATTTTCTTAAAAACCTCCCTAAAAATCCAAAAAAAGGCTAAAAACATAAATAAATAGCATGAAAATGCAGCTCAGGGCTTTGGCTGTTACTTGGAATTGACGGCTCGTCAATTGACCTCCTAGATCACCTGCAACCTGCTCCAAAACAATTGGGGAAAAAGTGGGTAAAAAGTCTTCACTGCAAAGGTACAATGGTAAATGGTAAAAATATATTTAATTTTTCCCTTTTTATTCATTGTTTCATGAAAATATCAGGTTTTGTAAATATTTTTGACCTATTTTACCTCAAAGACTCGATAATACACTTTGCCTTACTTATGCAGCAACAGGTGATGGGTGTTCAACGATGATGATGAGTCACATTTCAACTCTCTCGACTCATTAAACTCATATGAAAATATTTTCGAGTATTTTTTCCATTTTGACTTGTTAAAGAGAATAAAAACAGTGGGTCTACTTTCAGCGCTTTTCCGACCTTTTAAAATCAAAAAGATGGTCAAGCCCTTATTGTTTTGAACTCGTTAATGGATGTGAAACGTCGTGTGCCCAGTATAAGTTTACCCCTTTTTCGGGCTGGGATGCACTATTTACGAAAAAGGTACTCCTTGACTGAAATGGTCAAGTGGTTCTCTCAAGTATTGTTTTCTACCTTTTCGGGCTTGAGAGACACAAACGTACGAAAAGGGACCATGTGGATTTTTCTTTTACGTGTCTTAAACAAACTCTCTAAACATGAAAAAGATGCCAACTTACACCTTTTTCAAACTCATTAAAATATTAAATTACATCGGATTCATCACCATGATGAATATGAGCTTCTCCTTCCTATGGCTCGTTAAACTTACTAGGTCGGATTCATCCTAAGGATGAACTTACAGTGCAAGCATATGTTATCCCCTTCAATCTTGCACTTAAAAAATAATTGGGGTACTCACCGGAAATGGTGGAGGGAAATTTGGAAATCTATCAGTTGTGTCGGAAGCTCACTCTTGAACATGACACTTTCTACTTCATGTCGGGTTGGTACATCCTCCTCTCTATCGTTGACCTTCCTGGGTTGGGCCATTTATTTTTGCCTTCCATTTGATACCTGCTACGTCACCATGACCACTGATCCCATGGATCCAAAAGTTGCCAAACTTCTAGTTGTGTCGCCGATATGTTCAAGAGTTTCCCTTCTACAGTTACACTTACCTCTGATTCTCTATATCATCCAAAATCATTTTTCATCCTCTCATCTTGCGTCAATGATATGGGATTCATTATGGCCCTCCTTCGACACGATTGTTTCCTGTCGACTTCAACTCATTATTCGGGAAGTTGACCGAGAGACTCACTTCTAGTACCTTAGAGCTTGCATGCCCTAATGGAAAGTTCTTTACACTTGATGACAAGTTCACATCATTGGCTTTCGATCGAGTGATTTCTTAGGTGTTCGACAGTTCCTGTATTCACATTCCTTGAATTGTGTTGATGGTAACTTGAGGACCATTGTCATTATTGGTGGTTTCTCTCACGCTTTTTAACAATTTACATCATTGTTGGTTGGTGGGCCTGACCCAAGTTCAGAGGTGATTTATCCAAAAACATCCCGGTACTACTAGCCCTTTCGGCAATAGTGCATGAAGCACGGACTGATGTCTCACCCAAAGTAGTATGGGAGGGTGCTAGAACCAGGTTTCCACACCTTAGATATGTCTGATTGTTTCAAGTGGTCCACGGTTGCGCACGTCGCTATGCACACTTACCCGTACCTCACAGCCTATGATGCTACCTTCACGCAGCCCTAATCGGGGACCGAACAATGTTAGTACCCAAGACCTTACTAGTAATCTGATATTAGTTGATTAACGTAGCTTACTTGCATGTTTAAAGTCTACTTAGCAATATAAATCATTTATATAAGTGTGCATAGTAAATAAACAGTACATTAGCAATTGATATCAAACATGTAATAACCCAAGAACAGATACACGGAATTCAGATAAAACTTCTCTTTATTATTCTCTTCCTTTAGTTACAGACTCTATTCTTCCCTGCGCACTTAGCTGCAGGGGTCCACACACTTAGCTGCAGACAACTAGGCCTCTGCACACTTAGTTGCAGAGCCTTCTCCTACTCTACGACCCAAGATACACTTAAACACTTGCTCTCTACTTCTATCTCATACTTCGCTCTTACTTACTTACTACTTTTACACTTAGAGCTTCACTCTATTTATACAATCCCATGGTCCACAGACCATGGGTAGGCCGACATTACATTCAAAACTAGGGCGAATAGCCCTATGACTCTAACATACATTTTGCGCCCACAATTCGCGGAGCTTTACAACAATATCGTCTCAAAACCTGGGCTTTGAGCCCAAAAACATGCTGTGGGGGGGATTCCATGCCCAAAAATCTTTGACTGGTAATCAAGTGACTTTCTAGCCTGTTCAACGTCAACACATCTATTTGCATGCTAGGATCTGTACTTTGATCGGGTCGTGTTGGGGCACAAGACCCTAGACTCAGATCACAACCATCCAGGTTGTGAAATGATGTGACATGGTTATGCTAATATGCATGTCTCTATCAGATTGCTGGCTGCGACTAGACCATGAGTTATCATATGTGATCCTTCTCAATGTTGGATGGTTGCAATTGCACCCATACTTAGATCCATTTACATGATCATTCTCTAGATGGCTGCATCCATGCCACGATTCATGTATCGTTTGACAGAGATCTTAGTTTATGTATATGTATTTGTACTTGCTTACAGGTTTTCCGATAGTAGATCATTTCCCCACACTGATTTATAAATCATTTCATCCCTCACTCCAGCTCAACCTTCACGCTTTAGGGGGCATCTGTTACACAACATTTTATCACTGTTGATGTACTCCCCATTCGTTGATCTTGGAGGACCTCTACAATGAACCCCGCATGCTTTGCCTTCATGAAGAAACTCCCATTGTGTCCCTCTTCATGAGCAGATCATTTCCCTTTTGCACCATTTCCATTGAAACTTCTGTTTTTCCCAGTTTACAAGACTGGCACTAATGTCCTTTGTCTCCCCCACGCCAATGTGCAGAGATTAGCACTACTCCTCACGCCAACCAGAGTGACTGAGCTGTGTTCCAGTTATGTCGGTCATGTTATGGAAATTTTTTTAAATTAGAGTCAAAGCTTCCAGCTCTAGAAGCTCCGTAACGGAAGTCTGGTAAATGGTTTGGCCGGATGGGGTCGAGGATGATAGTTTGGGCTCCTTTCCCCTATAATGATGGAACTAACTCAAGGGATAATTTCTTCTCCCATGAGAAGAGGATTCATCTCCCATCCATATTTCCTATATAAACCTCCCTTCTTCCTAACCACAAGCTAGTTACAGTTTTGGTTGAGTGTGAGTATACTATTTTGGATTAGACAAGCAAGCTATTATTAGTTGTAGCCATCTAGTTGTGTGAGGGAGAAGTTTTTTTTGTTTGGAGTGAAGCCTAAAGGGAAGAGCCTTTAAACTATTGTTGTTTGAAGCCATCATGGAATGCTAGCAGAAGTGTGTGGGAACCTAGTCTTGTCAGACGAAGACTGCGACGTCAAGACGAATGGTGCTAATCTCTCTTTGATATTAATATATGGAAATAACGCTTGATTTCCTACATGTTTTGCAATATTACATATCCATTTCTTAATGCTTCTTGACTCGTTAAGTAGGTTGAATTGCAATTTGTCTATTATTACGTTTGTATGTTGTTGTTGTTTACTTGTTATAGGAGCTTGAAGAAGGAAATGAGATATTGCTGGAGCGAGCAAGCAAGGACATCATCAAGAAGGATAAGTGACCAAGAGGTAGGCCCTCTTGATTGATTCTAATCTAAGGAAATCTTCCATAGAATGTATCTGTTGTGGCTAGACCCATTATCGGGCTAGAGGAATTCATTCATGTTCGCACTTATAATTTTACTTCACCACAGGGGGTTGTTTCATAGTACAACATAACCCCATACTTGAACACAATCTTTGCAACCAAACTACTTCCTTGCTTGCATGAGTGGTTTCCATGTATTCTGCCTCTATAGTTGATAGTGCCACTACAGATTATTTCTTACTCATCCAACTAACTGCACCTCCAAATAGGTGAAACACATACCCACTTGTAGATCTTCTCTAATCCAAATCTCCAACCCATTCTTCATCAACAAAGCCATAGATATCCAACACTCTGTCCAACCCTGGTCTTCCTTGGTAGCACAAATCATAATCATTAGTGCCACACAAATACCTGAAAACCCACTTCACTATTGTCCAATCCTCCTTCCTTGGTTTTAACATAAACCTGCTCAATATTCCCACTCCATGTGCAATGTCTGTTCTAGTATAGACCATCGCATACATCAGGCTACCGACTGCACTTGCATATGGAACATGGGACATGTCCTCTTCCTCTTATTTTGTCTTGGGACACTATTTAGAAAATAAATTCACACCTACAGGAATAGGAACTTTCACTGGTTTACTATCCTACATATTAAAACTCTATAGTATTGTCTTGATGTTCTTCCTCTGGTTTAACCAGAGCTTCCTCTTTTCCCAATCTCTTTTAATTTCCATACCCAAAATATAGTTTGCAACACCAAGATATTTCATGTCGAACTTGGAGGACAATTGGGTCTTCAAATCCTAGATAATTTCTTTTTCATTTCCAACCAACAACATATCATCCACATACAAGACCAGATAAATAGCACGGTCACCAATTAATTTAAAATACACAGTGATTTTCTTTGCTTCTAGTGAAGCCAAGTCCCTATATAAATGTATCAAATTTCTGATACCACATCCTTGGTGACTATTTTAACCCATACAGAGACTTCTTTAACTTGTATACCAGTTCTTTCTTACCCTTCACTGCAAAGCCTTCAGGTTGCTTCATGTAAATCTCTTCTTCTGGATCCCTGTGAAGAAATGTTGTCTTCACATCCATCCGTTCTACCTCAAATCAAAAGTAGCAGCAACAGATAAAAGTAATCTAATAGAAGCTACCTTGGCAGTAGGAGAAAACATATCACCAAAATCAATTCTCGATGCCTAGGAATAACCTTTTTCTACCAATTGAGCTTTGTATTTCTCCACCTTTCCTTCTGCATTTGTCTTCTTATTGAACACCCATTTGCTGCTAATGGGTTTCCTTCCAACTGGCAACTCCACCAGATCCCAAGCCTCATTTTTGTGAAAAGATGCCATTTCATCAACCATGGCCTCTTTCCAGAGTTTTCCATCTTCTGAATCCACTGCTTCCTTCATAGTTCTGGGATCATCATCAGTAATAGATAAAGCAAAATTTGAACAGAAAGCAGATGGACTATACCTTCCTGGCTTCCTTCTTTCTCGAACTGATCTTCTCACACCCGGAGTTTGTGGATCTTCATATTCTAATTCCTCTTCTGTTGTAGAGTCTGATTCTTCCTCCTTTATCTCAAACTCTATCTTTTCAGGTTCCTTTGATGGGACTTCATGTTTAATAACATCTTTCACATCTTTGAACACCACATCTTGGTTGTACAAAACCTTCCTTGTTACTAGGTTCCAAAGCTTATAACCCTTTAAACCATCCTTATACCTAATAAAGATGCACTTTTTAGATTTACTATCCAACTTGGTTCTTTTCTCCTTTAGAACATGTACATATGCATCACATCCAAATACCCTCAGATGTGAAAGAGAGGGTTTCTTACCAATCCATACCTCTTGTAGAGCCTTATCCTCCAACGCTGATGAAGGTGATATGTTGACCAGGTAACATGCAGTCTCCACTGCCTCTGCCCAGAATTCCTATCCTAACCTGACACCACTGAGCATGCTTCTTTCTCCTTCCATAAATGTCCTATTCATTCTTTCTGCAACTCCATTTTTCTCAGGTGTGTATGGAGTAGTCTTCTGTCGTGCTATACCACACTTCTTACAGAATTCTTCAAATTCCTTCTTGCAAAACTCTCCATCGTTATCTATCCTCAACACCTTTATCTTCTTCTCTGTCTAGTTTTCCACCAGAGCCTTAAATTCTTTAAACTTGTCAAAGACTTCAGATTTCTTCTTGAGGAAATATATCCATGTATTCCTTGAGAAGTCATCTATAAATGATACATAGTACACAGACTTACCTAGTGATGGAAGCTTCACAGGTCCAAACACATCACTGTGCACAAGCTCTAATATATGTTTTCCCTCTTACCACCAGAGGGGAAACTCACCTGATTATGCTTCCCATATATAAAATATTCACAAAAATCAAAATCTAGAGAGCTATTATTCATACCTTCTACCATACCTTTTCCATGAAGTATTCGAAGGCCCTTCTCTCCAATATGTCCAAGTCTTTTACCATAGCATGGTCTTTTCTCCAGATACCACTAGATTTTCTACTCCACTTTCAACAACCACAGAACTGTTGCACCCATCAACAATAGTGCTACCTTGAAGCTTATACAAAGTTCCAATCTGAACTCCTTGCATCAATACCAGTGCTCCCCAAACCATCTTTCAGGTATCCTTCTCGAACACTTTTTTTACACTTGCATCATACAGCTTGCTTACAGAAATCAAATTTTTGGCTAATGTAGGAATATGCAGAACACCGGGAAGTGTTCTAATCCTTCCACCTTTCAACTTCAACTTGAATTTTCCATGACCAACGATTTTAGCCTTCCTATCATCCCCCAAGAAGACATCACCACCATCATATTTCTCATACTCGCAGAACCACTCTCTATGGGGAGTGAATTGAAAGGATGCACCTGATTCAATCAACCATGCCTCATGATCTACATGTATACTTGAAGAAGCCAAGTACACATCCCCACCTTCATCTGAGGTCGTTCTTGCCTCTATAGAAGGAGCATCATCAAATACCTTTCCTTTGTCGGGAGCTTTAGATTTACATTCCCTTTTGTAGTGCCCTCCCTTTCTGCATTTCCAGCACACCTTTACAGGTTTTCCTAGAGATTTAGATCTCCCACTTGATCACTTATTTTTGTTTCTATTCTGGGACCATCCTCATACAAACAAGGCATCACCATTCTAGCTCTCCATATTAATCTGTCTCATCTCCTCCGCCAGTAAGGATGAGACTATTTCATCAAACTGCAAGGCAATTGCATTGCTACCTATTGCAATAACTAGACTATCCCACGAATCTGGTAGAGAACACAACAAACTGATGCACTTATCTTCATCTAAAATTTTAATATCAAAAGATAATAACTGACTTACCACAGTATTAAATGTGTTCAGATGCTCTGTCACCGAGTCTCCATCTTTCATCCTTAGGTTATACAGCTTCTTCCGTAGGAACAATTTATTCACTAGAGACTTAGATTGGTACAAAGTCCCTATCTTGTCCCATAAATACTTAGCCGTAGCTTCCCTTAATACATTCAGCAATACTAAATGTGAGACACACAATCGTATTGTGTTCATTGCCTTCTGATCCAACTTCTTCCATTCTTCATTGGACACTCCTGTTGGTTTAGTACCTGGATCTACCGCGATCCACTGATCTTTATCTACCAATAGATCCTCCATCTTGAGTTTCCATAATTCAAAACTCTGACCATTAAATTTCTCGATCTCTATTTGTCCACTACTCGCCATCTTCTTTCACCACCATAATTGATTCCGTAGATCTCCCATTAAACAGCATCTATCACAGGCCCGAGCGAAACCCCTCAGCAAAAAAGGTGTCCCTTGAAGCCAAAACAACTCTGAAACCAAACATAGGTTTTAACCTCATATAGAAATTACCTGCATACGAATTCTAAAACATAGAAAATAAACAATAGTGAGAGAATAACACATAGAAAAAATATACACAGAGATTTTCCCCTAGATCCCAAAACTGGGACTACCAACTTGATTTTTCATTATGTTCATTTCAATGTTACAATACATATATATACATGCCGAAGCATCCAATACCATGGACCGAAAACCATTGCGCCGAAAACCATGCACAAAACCATAGGTAGGTTCACCCACCTAATATATGGTCCAAAAAAACAAATTCCCCGGGGCACTGCCCCGGACCCTGTAGAGGGGGCCTAACCACCCCCCTCAAACCCCTTGTGACCCCCCCACTGCACAATCGACACAATGAAGGGGGGGATCCATTCCCCCTCTAACCCCCCAGTTAACTAAGGGAGCTAGTCATGGAAAGAATATAACACAACCCAACAAACGTTACATACCACAAAAATGTGTTACTCCTAGGGCGTCATGAATTTTCCATACAAATATTCGTTGGAATTGAAATTGCCTCTTCCTTATTCGTTTACAAATGTCATACATAATGATGTCAACCCATAAATTTAGTAACTCATCAATAAGAGGCTCGATATATACATTCATATCTTTAACTTGGTACTTACCTAGTAATTGTTTGAAATTACACATAATTAATACCATGATATATATGTATATAAGTAAATAGAAAAATATAATATATTATGCAACAAACAAGAAAAATGAAAATGTTACATTTGAAAAATTAATGTAAAAAAATTCTTGGAACAATCATTTTCAATGTTATGTTCTCCCTCTTTATTGACATTCAAGGAGGAAGGTTATTGTTGATAACAAAAATTGGCCACACTAGGTAAATAGACATGAGTTGTCCAAGTGAATTAGCACCATCAACTACCCATGAAAGCCCAACATCACGATGTTCATTCTTAAAATGCAACCATTTTTCCTCAATTTCTCTGAATGCATAACCATCTATAGGAATTTAAAGAACACCATATCCATTTCTCTTCCATGCATTGTAATCCATTAACTATTCTATTCTTTCTTATTTGTATAATCACTATAAATGTGGAATTATGGGAATATGAAAAAGAACAAGTTTGGGGCACCTTTTTTGTTATTTTATTGGTTTGATATCTACTGCTCTAACATTGTAGTAAAAGAAAATTCGATGCATGTTATCCATAATATATAACATGATCATTAGGAAATTCATCTATAGATTGATATTTCAATCCCCATTCTTTCATAATCACATATAAATCTTGATATGTGTGAGGTAAAATATTTGACAATGATAACCGAATTTCACCCAACAATCTACAACATAAAAAATCACTAGTTAGTGTAAATAATATATATATATATATATATATATATATATATATATATAGAGAGAGAGAGAGAGAGAGAGAGAGAGAGTAAAAGAAACAGGTAGCTTGTATTGATCAATCTGGTAAATGGGTCAGTACCCTTACTTACATGGATTGTTCATCATTTATTATATTCCAAAATTGTTCAAAAAGAAGTCTAATGCTACCCTTCCTATGCCCAATTATTCCTATGAGATGACTTATATTATATAATCTCCAAAATATGCCACTATATATTACGATTCACATAAAATTGATTAAAAATAAAGTTTCTAACTAAGATCTACATTCCTAGTGGCCCATTGTTTACTAACGCATTGGCATTTTCATCCACTAACTGCATTAGAATTTATGTATTCATCTGCTCCTCAGAATTGCCTGGAAGATCTATTCTAGGAGAGGGAGGATCCTGTACTCTGAAGTCCTCCTTGAGGATGCTTATAACAACTAATTCAACCATCACCTCTATTCCATCTACCTTCGAGCTCATATTGTAACACCCTCCTCACACATCTACCCAAGTAACCAACCAACCGGGGTAAACATGTGATGAGAGGCTACTATGATTGGATTTAACCTCATATGTGACCTTAAGGAAATGGAATCAATGGAAACACAACATACAGACCTTCCACATCAGCTACAGGACACTTGAGAACCATTCCAACACTTCATGCAGCTTGACCCTGGGTCCCATTGAATTTTTTTATCACTTGACTTCTGGACACTCTCATGCTATGGGAAATCCAGTGTCCAGGGATCTATGGATGCTCTCACAGGCCTGCAAGCTAGTGTCCAATGAACATTTTGTCCAATTTTGTGCTAGCATCCCCAAGATTTAAGCCACTTTTTTAGGCCCATAGCCCAGGTCATTGCCCAGAATTGTATGACATCTCCATAATAGTAAAATAACAGGGAAACAATGATGGCAAATCAAATACTTGAACAAGCCCTTAACCAAACCCCTACTAGCCATGATAGGCATTTCTTCAAACATATCACAAATATGTAATCCACAAGTGTAAACAATAGATTTAAGCATAGGGATCTCATACTTATCTGAGATTCGCTAAGAGCCATTGTTCCCTCATATCATTTGTTGCATTATCATCTATTAGGTCATAGATACATTGTCCATTCATTTACAATTAAAAACATGATGAGACCCATACATAGCCACTATCATAAAAAACATATATAACTAGCATAATAGCAATAGAAATATCGTTGAAATCATAGCCATATGATCCACATATAAACCAGTATAATACTCATAGAAATACAAGGAGAAATAACCTTTAATTAATGATGAAAAATCCAAACCCATGTTGGACTTCAACATTCCACCTGACCATAGAATGGCTGAGCCAAATATCTCTTCAGCCATTCACCCCTGTTCCATATTCCAAGCATGAATGTGGGACTCAAATTAAAAGAACCAACCAGGGCATATCGACGCTAAACCACCTCATCCTCATCAATAGAACCCATGCTTTACCATCATCCATCTCGGATCACTAGGCCAACATAATAAACATGTCACAACATTCTTTACCATGATATCCAAAAGATCACTAGGCCAAACAAGCATGGATGCCACCAGATCTCTCCACCTACACCATGAGGAATTTTCATGTCTCCTAGTCTCTCATTATTTACCGCCATCCAATCCCAAATCACTAGGCCCTAAACCGAGACCCACTCTCCAGTCTTTACTTCATATCTCGAACCTGGGATTACTAGGCCCAATGAAGAGAAAACCATCTCATGAATTTACCGTATATCCCACCAATCACCGACAAGGATTCCTAGGCCCACAGAGGCAACACAATCTTGGATTTATTGTAACCCATAGTCTAGCTCATGGGTCACTAGGCCAGTGGCTTTATCATGATCTGCATTCAAGTTCAAGGACCACTAGGTCATGTGCTCTATTATTCAGAGATCCATCTCACTCAGATTTGAATCCATTCGGCAATCTAGCTCAACCAAAACATGAGAACCCCATCACACCATGGCTATCCGGAAATGGAAAGGCTAGGTTAAAAACATTGTTACACCTAGAAAAAACCCATGGCATAACAAAAAAAGAACCACATGCAATACCATGCATGCCAAATCTAGCAAGGAAAATACACATGCAAATTGATACTTGCAAAGAATCATGTTGTAGTTGCTTGATCCTACCTTTCCTTACTTGATCTTTGCTTCCTCTTGCCTTCTTTGCCTTTCTTGCTCCAATGGCACAATGCTCCAAGAAAAATCTATACATTCAAGAGTGAGAGAGAGAGAGAGAGGAGAATAATGAGAGAGCTCCAAAGCTGAACTGACAAAAGGTTACCAACTAATCCTCAAAAGCCTTTTTATTAATGAGGCCTCTTTTCTTCATTTTCCTCTTCACATGCAAATTGTTACCTTTCAACTCCCTTTTCTCCTAATTTCCATTATTTTCATAAATAATTGTGTGAAAAATACCATTTTTCCTTTCCAAATCCTTAGCCATTTCCTTTTCTAATTTCCTTATCCATTAAACCGATGAACACCCACACTAGGATGTCTCACCCAACATTCAGCTTGGAATAAGTGTCCCATCAACCATGGTTATTATTTTAAATTTTATTACATGGAATTTTCACTAGGACTGTTATAGAACCCTCCCCCTTGGGGGACACCATCCTCGGTGCTCAACCACACCTATACCTCAGAAAAATCACTGAAACACAAACATACTGCCCATGGAGATTTACAACATAGATCGATGCAGTATTTGCAATGATCACCCTGCTAAAAAGAAAACCAACATGAAAACATAACAACATGACCACATAATGACATGAGACCCATACCAGTTATTAGAGCTTTATAACATAGCTCATCATGGTATTTACATCCATATACATATGTACATATGCCAAAATCACCAAAACATATACCAAAACACCATATCAAAACTTCTTTGCCTCAACCAGCAAACAAGGAAGGATACATGGCCCACATCTAATCCTCCATCTCCCATGTAGCTTCATCGGGCCCAAAGTGTTTCCATTGCAACTTAACTTTCTCGATTGCTCAATTTCAGAGAATAAGTACCTTTTTCTACAATATACACTGAGGCTCCGGCTAGAATTATCCGTCTAGTTCCACCTGCAATACAGACCAATAAATCACATGATCAACATCTCTAACATACTTCTTAAGTAATGACACATGGAAAACATCATGGACTTTCACTGTCAGAGGTAGTGCAAGTCGACAGGGTACTGGCCCAATCCTCTCAATAATACTAAAGGTTCCACAAAACCATGGTTCTAGCTTCACACATGATCCAATCTGTAAGGATCTCTTCTTCGGTTTGATGTGCAAGTACACATGTTCACCAACGTAGAACTCATTGAGCAACTTATTCTAATCTGTATAGCTCTTATGCCTATCATGTGATGCCTTTAGATTCTTATTGATCACTTGCATTTCCTATTCCATCTCTGCCAACATGTCTGGTCCAATCAACACCTTGTTAACTAGATCATTCCAACTGATAGGATTATTGCAACCTCGCCCATATAATGCCTCAAACAGACTCTTCCTCAAATATTCCTGATACCCATTGTTGTAAGCGAACTCTACCAGTGGAATGTACTCTACCCACTTTCGTGTTAATGCATCACATACATCCTCAACATGTCCTCCAATATCCTGCTGACCCTCTATGTATATCCATCTATTTGTGGATGATAAGTTGTACTGAAGGCTAACTCTATGCCAAAACCTGCAAATAACTCCTTCCAAAACTTGGAAGTGAACTTTGCATCCCTTTCCGACACAATATTATTTGGATCATCATGCAATCTAACCACATCTTTGATGAGAATGTAGACTTCACTGGAATGAAATATGCAACCTTTGTCAACCTATCCACAATAACCATGATGGAATCATGATGTCTCATTGTCCTCGGAAAACCTATGATGAAGTCCATGGAAATGACCTCCCATTTCCATTCAGGAATCGCAGTCAGCTATAGAAGTCCACCTAGATTATTACATTATGCTTTCACACACTGATAATAAAAACTCCTAGCCGCAAACTCTGGTACATCCCTCTTCATATTCAGCCAATAATAAAATATATGCACTACTTTCAGTGTATTGTGATAAGCTGGGTGACCTAAATAAGGTTTCACATGAAACTCCCTCAAGATCACCTTCTTGAGCTCACTATTATATGGCACATATATCCTGTCTCTGAATCTGACCAATCCATATGATGTAAGACAATAATCCATATCTTTTGCAGCTGCACCTGTACTACCACTTGTACCTATACATGTACTATCACATGTACTTGTACCAGTACTCTACTGTAACCTATGCACAATATCCATATACCTAACATCCCACTAACCTTCCTGCAAGATCCTATCATGTAAATCTATCCCATAGGAGCTCATAGTTGCTAAGTGATTTACCTTTATCTGCTTATTGAGAGAATATGCCACCCTGTTCTCTTTACCTTTGATGTACCTAATCTCAACATCAATCTCATTGATCATGGCCAACCATCTAGCATGTTGAGCATTTAGATTCAGTTGGTAAAACAAATACCTCAACTAAATATGATAACTCATCAGTACAATCCTCCTGTAAAGAAGATAGTGCCTCCACATCTTTAATGCATGTATAATCCCTGCTAACTCCAAATCATGTGTCAGGTAGTTATGCTTGTGCTTGTTTAGTTTTTGTGACTCATAGCATACCACTTTTCCATCCTGCATAAAGACTCCACCAAGTCCTTTCTTGCAAGAATTTATGCATACTACAAACTCTTTGTATGGATCTGTAAACTTTAATATTGGTGCATGTGTCAACAACTGCTTAAGTTGCTCAAAACTAGCTTCACACTCCTCTGTCCATTCTGTTATCACTCAGATTTTCCTTAGAAGTTATTTGAAAGAAGGAAAGGATTGAAGGTAACTACAAACCAATCTTTTAAGTATAGATCCTAGCCAATCTACACTCATAGGGGGCTCTCTCTTTATGATTTAGCATTGTTTTGATATGATATTAGGCTAGCTATTAATGCTTAAGGGATTTGTTTTGATTTGTTTCGTGGAATTAAGGAAACAGATGGGTAGAGTAGGTATTCATGCCATTGGGCTATGGAGTCAAGTTGGAAAATTCTAACAGGATTTGAGTAATCGTTGAGGTAAGAGTTCACAAGGCAAGCTAACACAGCAAGGACAAATCTGATAGTCTTAATGAATGGAAATCTTAACCAAGGTCAAGGACAATGAAGAATCCTTAACAGGGATCAAGATGAAGAAGGGAAGTTTGGAAAATAGCAAGGGCAATTAAGAATCCTATACTAGGGGCTAATAGAAGGAATGAATTATAGAAGTGAGGGAGCAATTAAGAATTCCCATACTTAAGCAATTTAGTAGAAAACATTAAATAAGCAAACAGTTAAAACAGAAATCACTTAAGCTAATTCTAATGATATTCCTTGTTTTCTTTTAAGAATTACAAGAAAACACATATGATATTTCATAACAAAAAGGAAAATAATATTCAAACTCAGAGAAATGATACTTATTTGTTTCCCACAGTGCACATGAATCGAGTGAAATGTCCTCAACTTTATTTAATCCAGTAAACCAGTCCAACCTTGATTACAGTAGCTCCTTTAGCTCAAAACAAAAGTCTACAAAAATGCTTTTTAATCCACCCTAATTACTTCATTTTGTGAAGTATTTATACAAAAACTATTACAAAATATCTCATAACTATATGAGATTTTTTCTAGGAAACAAAAGTTATCTTCCACACGAAGATAGAGATAGATGGAAAACAGATTGTTTGTTGTCCCTTTATTTATGAATGTGTTGGATACTAGAACTCGGATTTGCCTCTTGCAGTTGCCTTGGTAGTTATGTGCTGGATTTCACTCTTATCTTCACCTACTGATACTCTTTACCTGTGCTGATACTCTTTACCTATACTGTTTCATCCTTTCATCCTGTATTACCAAAATTGCCATGGTAAATATTTTTTACTTCATAGATTTACTATAGTAACTTTATAGTAAATCAGTCACACTGGTCCACCATTCATTATCTGGTAATTTTATCCTGATCATCTTCCTGTAAACTTCATCAGCTTTTGTGTACTTACAAAAATTGGGCTTGCTGGTAAATAGATTTTTTACTTCATGTTCTATGTAAAATAGATTCTCCAAGCCATCATAAAGTACCTTTCCTGTAGGTAATTCTTTTACTCCTAAAGAACTTGCTTGACTCTTGGCCTATTTATTTAGCCTTTCAATATAATCTTCTTGTGTCATTAATTTATCATGTATAACCAGTGGACTAGGAAGGCCTTTCTCTCTCAAAATTCCATACTTCAACATGAAGCTATCTATATCTGCCTGAATACTCTGACACCTTTTCTCTAAGTTAAGCATCAAGTTCCTTTTAGTAAGGACTTTCTTTATTTCAATGATAGTAGTTGTTCTGTCTTCAATCTCCAACTCATCTAGTTGGTACATGTTCCTGCTGTTCAAAAAATCAATTAACCGATTCGCCTCTTTGGGTTTATCTCCTAGTTCTTCTTTAGCTTCTATATAGCGTCTACGGCTATTTTTATTAATTTAGTCTATTCAAAAATTACCTGGATATAAGGCCAAATATCGTTGATGGAATCAATGATATTGGCCCACAATATATTTCTTATGTCTCCTAGTGGTTTTTCTAATGTCAAGTCCTTCTCCAAGACTCTGATTCTTTCCTCTATCCTTTTGTTTTTCTATTTCTTCTTCTTTATTATGAATCTGTGCTAGCTCGTAGTTTGTTTCCAAACTTGACATTTTTTCCTTGAGCTTTTTCAGTTCTGTAGCCTGGATACTAATTTGTTCCATGGCTTTGATCACTTCATCTGTTTTTTCTATTGTTGTCCCTGCACTGATTGATGTACCTGTAGTTGGAATAGTCTCTGTTATTGGCAATGTTGTCACTGGTGGAAGTGTTGGTGCCAAAGAAACTGCAAAGTGGACGAAACTGTTGTAGAAACTATGGGTATGATAGTCTGAGGAGCGGTGGCTAGCGCACTCTGCTTAGACTGTATTTATTTTTCCAATTCCTTTTCAGTTTCTTTCAACTAATCATTTAACTTAAGGAATAGGTCCATAAGTTCTTCCTCCTTTTGTTTCTCTATGACTTCTGCAATTTGAGGATGGTGGAGAGTAGGGATCTTAAGCTGTTTATTCAGTGTAGCTAATTCATCATTTTTCTTTTTAATCAGTTGTTCTGCTGCTTTGACATCTTTGGGATCATGTCCCAATTCTATCACCAAGTCTTCTAGAGTTTTTATCCTGGTGTCTTTAGCATGAGAGGAGGCCTTTCAAGTTGTAGCTATGCTATGGTGTTGTGCAATGAATTTTTCAATTAGTGTGTTGTGATGGCCTTATTAGTCAATGTAGAATAGACCATTTCACCAGTCTACTTGTGCAGTTCTATTTGGTCAATAGGATGGATATCCTTTGCCAAAACTTCAAAGTCAGTCTTTAAATAATCAGCCATGGATCTTGGTTATTGCACAGTTGGCTTGAGGAAGCTCATCTGCATTTTTCCTTCCTTTATGTCAAAAGTTGACATAAGCCTGGTTTGGTTAGTTGGAGCCATTTTGAGGTAGTGAGCATAGGTTTGAGCTTTTAGTTTCTCATTCCTCACTTTAATTTCTTTATACTTTCCTTTAATGTCCAGGCTCTGTTCAGAGGGAGCCCTGAAAGAAGATACCTCTATGCTTTGCTGCCTTTCCAATGCTTGTATCTGTGAAGTGGATGGTGTCCCACCAGTTGGAATAGTCTGCATACTATCTATCCTTTCTGCCACTGTGTTGCTTGTGGTCTCCTCAGTATACTCTTCTTCTACATATGGGTTTAACCTTTTCCTTTTAACAAAAGTTTGATCAATAGGCATAGTAGAAGGAGTGGCTTCATCTCGGCTTCTCTTTAAATTTTTCTCCTCATTTAGAGGAGTCTGCAAAATAGGAGGTTTGCTCATGATTTGTTCAGGTTGAGCAAGCTCCTCTGAGATTTCAGGCTGCTCGGTCTCTTCTTGTTGTTCTGAATCTTTTGCCTATTCTGAGGTGTTGGCTTATATTGTCCTAACCCAAGTTCGGAAGAATTATTTAGCCCAACAAATCCAACAGCTACCAGCCCTTTCGGCAACATCCCTCGGAGCGCAGACTAAGGTCTCACCCAAGGTATCAGGGGAGGGTGCTGGAACCAGGTTTCCACACCCTAAGGATGTCTAGGTGTGGTCTGGAGGTTTCGCGCACTGGTTCTATAGCTCCACCTGCTCGGTTTTCACATAGATCCAGCTCAATTATCTTCTTATTATTAGTGTGCTTCTCTTATTAGATGAAGTAGTTACCAATTACCAAGGTCTTTAAGAAAACATTTAATCAACACAGCTGATTCGCGCATAAAAGTGAACCCAAATTTACATTCATTTGAACCATAAATAGATTTAATCAAACGGATATTATGACAACTCAGAAGAAACATAGAATTTTAGTAGAAACTTATCTTTATTTCCACCTTATCCTTAATACATCCAGATCCACCCTGCACACTCAGCTGCAGGGGTCTATGCACATAGTTGTGGACTTTCCAGGCCTCTGTTCACAGAGGTACAGAGCCTCTACCTACTACCCTTATCCCTCGACTCGGACTTACAGACGCTTTCAATTTCTCTACTTCAAGTACCCATTACATTTCATACTCTCCAGAACTGCCTTTCCCTCATAGATTCGTGCTCTATTTATACCCTTCCTTGGCTTGCGACCCCTGCACGAGCCGACCCTATTTACATTTCTTTATATTATTTTCGAGCAGACTACCCTTTGAGTCAACCTATTACAATCTGCGCTCTGCATATTTCAGAGTTTTTACAATAATTTAATCCTACTTTTTGGGCTTTCTACCCCCAAACCATTATGCGGGACCTCTGCTACCTAATAGTCCCCCAACACCATCATCATGACTCGTCTCGAGTCACTTGCTGGTACGGCTAGCCGCTCTACCTTGGCTTCACGGTTCGCCTCCCTCTGAGTGGTGCTCGTTGTCCTGCTGCTCCTTCATTGTCTTCTAGAATACTTCATCTGGCTCCTGCTTCAGTGTGTCTACCCCATCTCGCAACCCATGATGCCATTCTACTCTGCTCGATTAACACAGAACACCCCCCCATAGGATTTTAGTACGAGCGGGGAAGCCGTATACGAAACCTCCTGGTACCACCGCAGCTACTTCCGACCTTCGTATCTTCTCTTCACACTGTCTGTCGCAGCTTGTGTTGCAATTTTGCAAGGCCCTGGTTACTATTCACAAGATCCCAATCCTCGAGGGACATCAAAAATGACTTAGTACCTGCATTTCTACCCGTGGTCACCGTTTGTCCATCCTTTCATTGTTTTGTCTCCCTGCCCTTGGGCAAGGCAACGGCCTCCGGACCAATTCTGCTTCATGTTCCCTCTTTGCTGAGTCATCACCTACTGGTGAGGCTGCAGGCTGTGGAATGCCTGCAGCGGTCACCCCCATACTCCTTAGAGAGCCCTGCCTTTCCATTGGCCAGCTTACTATCTTCGAGCACATGCCTTGTGCAATGGTAATGATCAGTTCCATCTGTGTTTCCATAGCATAGGTTACACAGGAGAGTCCCTTCAGTGATTTATAAGCCAAGCAAATTTCAAATGCACTGGTTTCCCCCTGTTTCAATTTGTGTAACCTGCTCGTGTAAAACCTGTGGCATCTTGTTCCATAACTTGTTCATACTGCTTCTCATAATTATCCGCCGCCTACTCCCTTTTTCCATAATGCAGACATCATGTCATGAATAGTGATATCAACGGTCATTATTCCTTCGATTAGCGCATCCATGGGATTCCTTCTGTGCAACCACGATCCTTGTGTTTGGTCAAATGTACGCGCACAGTAGTATGCGCACATCTGTCCTCCAGGCTGCTTTATCGTCCCACACTCTCTTTCAACTGGGTGGAGCGGTGAGACTAACTTCTGAATGGCCAGTCAGGCAGTTGACCCACCCGTGTAGAGCTTTAGGTGACTACCATTCACTCTTCCTGGGAAGGGGTCTCCATTGAGTTTAGCCAGCTGAACCGTGCCCCCATCGGTAACTTCTTTGATGACGTAGGGTCCCAACCAGTGCATACAGAGTTTACCTGGGAATTTTTCGAACTTACTGTCATAAAGCAATACTAGATTGTTCTCCTTGAAGGTGCACAGCTTGATATGCCGATCATGTCACGCTTTCTCGTGTTGTTTTTGTACCTGCTGATGGAAGCCAACCAAAAGTCGATCTTCCTCTAATTCTTCGAGTTGTGCGAGCCTCTCTTCCAATGCCCTGCAGTCTACCATACCAGTGATTGCCACGATCCATAGACTAGGCACAATATATTCCATAGGAATAATGGCCTCCTTGCCATAGACTAATCGAAACGGTGTCTGGCCAGTCAGCTTCTTGCACGTCATTCGGTATGCCCATAGCACAGCATGGATGCACAAATCCCAGTCGTTGCATCGCGCATTACAGACCTTAGTCAATGTGTTTTCCAAAATTTTGTTGAAGGCCTCGACGGTCCCATTTGCTTGCGGATGGTAGGGCGTGCTTTGCTGGTGATATATCTGAAATTCCTCAGTGAGTGCGCTAATTGTTTCATTCAGAAAATGCATTCCCCTATCACTCATGAGAATTTTGGGGCAGCCAAACCTGGTCAGGATGTTCTCGAACAAAAATTTTGCTGCTGTCGCAACCGTGCAATCCTTAACTGGCTGTGCCTCGGCCCATCAGGTCAAATATTCGGTCGCAGTGATGATATAACATGTGCCTGTCTTTCCTTGCAGTTCAATAGGCCCGAAAAAGTCGATCACCCATTTCTCAAATGGCTATAGCGTTATCTTTGGCTGAAGTGGCATTTCATCCCTCCACGACTATTTTCCCGTCCGCTGACATACATCACAGGCCCGACAGTATGCTTTCGAATCTTGATGTAGGGTGGGCCACCATAATCTAGTGTGAAGAATATTCTGGGCTATGGCACAGCCCGCATAATGTCCACCAGCAACCCCTCCATGTGCTTCGGCCAAGATCTGTCTACACTCGAATTCCAGTACATATCGATGAAATATCTCTTCATTTCCCATCTTGTAGAGGCGGCCTACAATTACAGTAAAGTCTGTTGTGCGTATCACTAATTCCTTATTTTGTTGGACAGAATACCCCTGCAGTGTAGTGCCCATGGATAAAAAGTGGACGATGTCTTCAAAGTGGCCATCTGCAATGCGCACACATATAACTGGGCATCCAGGATCCCCTCCTCTAGGCTTGTTGGTTCCTCACCAATTTCAATTCGGGACAGGTGATTTGGTCCTGCATTCAGACGTCTCGGCTTTACAACAACCTCAAAGTCATATTCTTGGAACAGTAGCAACCATCGGCAGATGCGCCCCCCCAACACAGGTTTATTCACTAGGTATTTGAGCACAGAGTGATCAATGTACATCTTAAAATGTCCTCCGAGCAGATAATGATGGAACTTTTGGAGCGTGTATACCATCACCAATCCCTCTCGCTCAGTAGTAGAGTAATTATTTTCTACTTTGGACAACCTCTGACTTGCAAACACAATCGGATGATCAATTCCTTTTGCGCCTTCTTGAGTGAGTACCCCACCCAACACGATACATGATGCGTCAACATGTACATGAAATTCAACATCCCACTTTGGATAAACCAAGATATGGGTAGATGCCATATTTTCCTTTAGCGTTTCCAGGTTTTTGTTTCATTCCTTATTCTAACAATACGTAGCATCCTTCTTTAATAATCGTTGCATTGGATCCGTGATTTGGGTGTAATTTCCTATAAACTTCCGATAGTAGCCCGTGTGTCCCAATGTAGCGCGTAGCTACTTTACACTTTGCAGCGCTTGCAGATTGAGTATGACAACAATCTTTGCCGGATCCACCATTAGTCCTTACTTACAAACCACATGGCCTAGCAAGTTCCCAAAATGGATGAGGAAAGTACACTTCTTTAGGTTGAGTGTAATCTGGTGCTGGAGGTAGGTATCCAGCATCAATTGTAAGCTCGCAACATGTTTCTTAACCAATCCAAATACGGTCCAGTCATCCAAGTATACTTCTAAGAACTTGTGGATAAATTCTTTGAACGCGGCTAACACAATACGGGAAAATATTACTAGCACATTCTTCAACCCAAAGGAAATTACAGTATACTGAAAACAACCCCATTCAATAGCAAACATTGTCTTGCTTTGATCCTTTGGTGCAATCTTGATCTGATGATACCCAGGGAACCCGTCCGTGAAGGAGTATGCTTCCTGCCCACCCATATTTTCTAGTACCACATCCGTAAAAGGTGTTGGAAACAGATCGTTAACACAAGCATCATTGAGTTTCCACAGATCTACACAGATGCGAATCTCACCATTCTACTTCTTCTCCTACACAACCATAGGACTTACCCAATTGGACTCCTCTGCTAGTTCAATTATTCTTTCTTCCAGCATCTTGTCTAGTTCTTCGCGGACCTTGGCTTTGTATTTTGGATTCAGTTGGTAGGGTCGTTGTTTCACTGGCTTTACATCTGGCTTCAAAGTTATTTTCGTCATTCCTAGGTCTCCTCAAATCCCTTTCAGCTCTGTAATCTTTGTAGGGAATAAATATCGTTATTCACGGAGCAATTCGACGACTTTTTCCACCGTGGCATCATCCTAATAGTCCCCAAGCGTGGCATATTTGGGCTCTTCCTCTGTTCTAATATTTACCTGCTTTGTTTTTAATGGGGCCATGATGTCTAGATCTTCTACCTCGGGACCACGCACCTCTCAACTCCCTTCGGATTCTGGTATATTGATGTTACACGGGTCATCCTCATCATCTTCTATTTGTACATTGTAACATGCTAAGGCCTGGCTCAGTTGTCGCGACCAGTCGGGCGACACGACTTCTTCTGGTTCCGGTGGTGTTCTAAAGATGGAAGCTTTTACCAACTGTAATGCGTCATCCACAGTATCCATCCATTGATCTTCAAATAGAAATGTCTTTAGAAACCCTTCGCGCAGGATATCCCACTCGCTAGTGCCATGTCAGAGCTCTGTTTCCATATACCAGTTCCTTGGAATGACATATAGGGTATGATAAAATAAGTACACCCATTCTGGTTGAGCCTCCGCACTATAATCTTTGGTCCATTTGCCCAGGTGTATGCGCAGATTCTATCGTCCATCATATTTCTCCGTTATTTGGAGCGCTGGCTTCCCAAATCTTATCTGCATCATGTGCTTACAGCTCCACCAATCTTTGAAGGTTCCTTCATGGGTACCCCATCATCGCGTCAATGCCGCATGCAATGCCCATTTGAGCGCATCAAATCATTGGTACTCTGGTACCGTGCTTTCGAATTCAACCAGGAATTCATCCACTTCTGTCAAGCCATCATATATTGGCAGCTCGCGATTCTGAGCTTTAATGCAATACAAGGATTTCGTCATCATATTATAGTGTAGCATGGTCACTCCGTTCACCCTGTTTCGCCATCGCTCGTCTTCTTCATCTGAATCACTAGTGCATGAGCTAGCATAATCCCAGAAGGGTCTCTTCTCCTCCTTTTTCCCCTATACAACAACTTGGTAGATACAATCCAATGCATTGTCCCTCTCGTCGTTGCGCACAGGTTCTGTGTAGCATGGTCCTTTCGTGGGATCTAGCGAAATGACTACCCGAAGCAACTTCTTCTCAAATATCATCTTCCTCTATTTGAGGTCAATAACCCCATTCATGTTAGTGGCCCAGTCTATCCCTAACAACGCACGATACGGGCTACTTTCATCCATGATTTCAATAACTTTGAAATCTGTCCAGGTACTTGCGGCATCAACATCTACTATAATTCCTTGCAACCTTCGCATGGGCAAGATCTTCTGTTGATTGGCCATCCGCAATAGAATAGGCAACCATTGTAGTGTAGGCTTACCCATACACTACCATGTCTCTTTAGGTAATACATTTGCATCCGAACCCAGGTCTAGAATGACCTGATCCATCTCATAGTCGCTAATCTGCACCGTTAATCGCATCTCCTGTCCCATTTGTGATGCATGTCTTCTTAGTTTTTGTACCATGTGAGGTTCACCCCACCCTATGCACCTATTAATCACTTCTTGTAACCCTCTAATTGTCCTGTTTTTGCGAAGCAGTTTTATGCATGTCTCTAAGAAGGTAGTCAGCATTGAGGAATCCCTATCCGACTCATGCCGATCCCTACTACCTTGGGTAGAGACACCTGTGAAGCTTTCCCTAGCTTCCATATTGGTCATCCCATTGACCTCTCCTATGGCTGCACTACTCTGTAATACCATGTTTACCTTGGGTTCGTTGTCGCGTGGTTCAGATCTCATCATCTGCATGTTTTGCGTTGTTGTAGGAGGTGCTACCTTTTTGTCGCAGATCTATGCTATCGACATGGGGAAATCTAGCAGCTCATGGTTGAATTTCTCACAACAATGGCATGACACGCATGTTGGATTGGTACAATCCCATGCGTAATGTCCTGGTCCCCCACAGTTGTAATAGATTAGCTACCCGCGACCCCTTCCTAGTCCCATTCCACCCCGTCCTCGACCGCGTCCTGGGAACCCACCGCCCGCAAATGCTGTGGTTGAATCCTGACCTCACCCCTCAGTCTACATTCTATAGGCTGGTGTCTGGTCCATCAACATTCAATAGCTATGACAATCTCTTTCTTCGTGACCCACCGATCTACAAAAGTTGCAAAAGAGCTACTGGGGGTCTGGTTATATCTTGGCAATAGATGACAGTTATCAGTGTTGTGCTTCCCTCCTACCTGATAGATTGCGCACCAGAGTGGGGAAATCACACTCGGTCCTGCCTGTACCTTTGGTCGCAAGGGTGTTGGCCCTCCTGTTACCACAAAATTCACTGAGACCGGACAGTGGTCTTTATCATGTCCTTGGCCCCTACACTTTATACACCATACTTCTTCCTGGACTTCTGGGCACGGTGTCTGGTCTTGTTTTAGCTTCTTTATTTCTAAACATAGATTTTGGACCTACGCTTGGATTTCCTGAACTCCCAACCTTGGGTCCTATACCGGGGTTTCGTACAGTTGCATTGTTGCATCCAGCGCTTCTGCTTGGGTTGAGATCTTCTATTGTGACAAGGCCGACTTCAGATATGGTGTTAGTGATGCGATGGACCAAGCGCGGTGTTGTGCATCCATCAGGGTCATGTTGGCCTTGTGAATAGTGCTTTTCAACCTTTTATCCAAATCCCACAGGGTCTCACCAGGCATCATCATGATTTCTTTGAATCCCACAACCGACTGTGCTTCTGACTTAGGCCGGCTAAATTCCTTTTCTAATTCAGTATGGATGTTCGCTATCCCTGCCGTTGGGTTGATGCTTGAATACTTCATGTACCATGTTAGCGCGCGATCCTGCAATGCGCTGACTAATATCGCTTTCTTGATATTATCATCTGCGACCTGTTGCACATTCCATACTGATGTTAGTACAAACCAAAATTTTTCCGAGTCTTCGCCTCCTGCTCCTTTGAACACTGGTAGCTGAATTGTGTTCACCATAGTTACCCTTGTTCGTCCCTGATCCTTTTGATTTTCCCACGCTCCCTTTTATCAAATCCCCGCACTTCACACCAGAAACCCCTTATGTAGATCCCGGTCCCGGCAACGGAACCATTTGTTGGCTTATATGGGCCTGACCTAGGTTCAAAAGAATTATTTAGCCCAACAAATCCCACAGCTACCGGCCCTTTCGGCAACAACCCACAGAGCACGAACTGAGGTCTCACCCGAGGTAGTAGAGGAGGTTGTTGGAACCAGGTTTCCGCACCCTAGGGATGTCTAGGTGTGGTCTAGAGGTTTTGCGCACTGGTTTTACAGCTCTGCACTGCTCGATTTTCACACAAATCCAGCTCAATTATCTCCTTATTCTTAGTGCGCTTCTCTTATTAGATGGAGTAGTTACCAATTACCAAGGTCTTTAAGAAAACATTTAGTCAACACAGCTGATTCGCACATAAAAGTGTACCCATATTTACATTCATTTGAACCATAAATAGATTTAATCAAACAGATATTATGACAGCTCAGAAGAAACACATAATTTCAGAAGAAACTTATCTTTATTTCCACTTTATCCTTAATACATCTAAATCCGTCCTACGCACTCAACTGCAGGGGTCCACGCACACAGTTGCGGACTTTCCAGGTCTCTACGCACACAGCTACAGAGCCTCTACCTGCTACCCTTATCCCTCGACTCGGACTTACAAACACTTTCAATTTCTCTACTTCAAGTACCCATTACATTTCATACTCTCCAGAACTGCCTTTCCCTCATAAAGCCGCGCTCTATTTATACCCTTCCTTGGCTCACGACCCCTGCGTGGGCCGACCCTATTTACATTTATTTATATTATTTTCGGGCAGACTACCCTTTGAGTCAACCTATTACAATTTGCGCTCCGCATATTTCGGAGTTCTTACAATAATTTAATCCTACTTTTTTGGATTTCTACCCCAAAACCGTTACACGAGACCTCTGCTACCCAACATGAGGTTCCTTGTTTCTCTGATAGTTGTGTATTGTGTTCCTGTGATTGCTTTTGTGATGAAGTTTCTCCAAACACCTATACAAATGAATCTTCATCAAACCTTCTTTCTAATTCCACCATTACATTGTCAAATTCAACTTGTGTGCTATCTTGATATATCAAAGTGCCTTCCACCCATTCAGATTGATTGGCATATTGTTCAATTTCTGGGATCCTATGGTGGATATAAGGAGATAGATTATGTTTCAGCCTTCTGTTACAAATGAATCCATGGGGGTCATAGGCCCATATGAAACTTTGTTTTAACTTCAATATTTGGAGGATTTCATTTGCCTCCTTTCCTGCTTCTCTGTTATTGCAAATAAATGGGCCTAGATGATCCTTTATTCTTAGCTGGGCCTTCTTCTTGGTTTTGACAAAGTGAATCTCATCAGAATTGATCATTTGCCTATATTACTCCAGAGAAAATAATCACATGGGGAGATATCTAGGTAACTTTTAAGGAGCTCACACCCATAAATTCTGATTTCAGTATGGTTTTGGTACAAGTACCAATCCCCTACTTTGTATTTTTTGGACAACTGGAGAACCCTCTTAATGTCTGCACTAATTCTGGGAGGGGGACTTCCTAATAACATTGTAGTCATTGGATGTACAAATAGGTCTATAAAATCTATGTATGGATGGTGAGAATAACAAGACCTGTGGAATAAAGTAGTCCAGAAGATGACAGATCTAGGATTCCCTCTAGTATCAAGATTTTGGACAGAGAAGGGAAACTTATCAGTTTGGTAGTAGAGAAACAAATGATACAGGACTGATGAATACTGAACACCCTGTCATTTTCAAGTGTCATAAACTGATCATGCATTTTATCTGTGATGAATTTTGCATAATCAAACTTGACTGCAGGAGGTTGACCAAGGGTAAAAATAGACATGCCAGCAAAAATAGTCGCATCTGCATACTCATTAGTGGTAGAACCTAAAATGCATGATATCATTGTTGTGATATCCTTGCCTAGATCAGAAAAGAAGGCTAACATGTAAGGAGGAGGGTCATTTGGCATGTGTTTTTCTTCAGAAATGAAAGTATGGAGGATTTGAGTACTTCTGGAACCAGACAGCTTAGATAATCTTTCAATCAAATCATAAATCGATAGGGGGGTTGAGGTCTTCACCAGGCTGCAATTGTAACATCTCTTTTATGGACTCAGCTATAATGGTTAATAGGATTTTCTGGTATGGGGACATTATAGCTTTCATAATAGGGTCATAGTTTGCATGGCAGTAATGAATAATTTCCGGGAAGACATGAACACTGGGGAATTGATGCTTGGGCAAGTTTGATTCCCAGAGACCTATCTTATTTGCATGGTTCAAGTAGATATCTCGGTATTTTCAATGCAATTTCAAAGGGGTTTCGTCAAAGGTGAGGTCTTTTATCTGGAAGTCTTTGTCGGCCAGGGGAAGATGGTCTAAATCTCTGTGAGGAGTGGTAACTGGCATGAAATTTAAGGTGACTGGGGCATCCATCCTTGGTTCTTGTGGATTCAAGGACGAGGGCAGGGAATTTTTGGGGAATTATGGAAAAATGGGTCATCTCAGAGAGTGTCAAGACTGTCAAATGGCTTAATTTCACTAAATTACTTAATTCTTACAGCAATTTAGTTCAGGTTCAGTATGGAAAATAGGGTTTCTTAGTTGAAACGGGGTAAATACCTGGTTATGGTTGCATGGAGAGACAAATGGCTCTGGTGCACTATTTGCATGGAGCGCACAGGTCTACAATGGCAATCTGGAGTTCAGCGGCTTCTAGAGGTTGACGGTTGGAAGCAGGGTGATGGCTCGAACGTACTCTGAGTGTGCATGGAGAACAGAAGGTTCTTTTCTTGGTAAAACAAAAATAATGAATATTTTTGGGTTTATTGGCAAAGTCAATGCTTTTGGCATGTATAATGGAAATGCGACAGTTGGCACTGGAAAGTGACAGTTGGCGCCAATTGATGGAAGTGATGTTTTGTCATTTAGCAAAGGTGGTAAGTGGAGGCAGTAAGTGGAATCTATCGCATCGCTTATGAGGGTATGGCAGTATTGGGAGAGGTTCGCCCGATGCAATTCATCGTGCGACATGTAGCGGTAGGGTGTACAGTAAAACCGCTCACATCGGGTGAGTAAAGTTCAGCATCGGAGGCCACCCAATATGAGTGTTAGCCGTCAGATTTGAAGGGGTCATATCATATGGTGGTCGACAAGGGACTTGCTCGAGATTTAATGGAGGAGCCCGACAGGATAATAATTGTGGATTTAGGAAGATTAATGACGTCGAGGGCGACGTGATTGGAGGAATGTTATACACATTTTTGTGCCTTACAGCTTTGAGCATGAAATGTCCATAATCCAAGGGATCCAAATTCCATAAAAGTGTTGTTCCTGCCCCTAAAGGAACAAGGTCAAACAATGACAGCTTCTCCCAGAAGTTCTCCACCAAAAACCACTCAAAACTAGTCAAATCAGGATCAATTCAGAAGCTCCACTAGCTGCCTGCGTTGCAAAGCACCCAAATACATTGGCTAAGTGCATTGCAACGCACTTGAATGCACTACCCAGGTGCGTTGAGCGGGAAATGACAAGTGGCAGAGTCATTCAACGAGGTGGAAAGACCATGGAAGCTTCCAGAATCTTCTCCAATGACACTTGCCTCACTGAATTCGACCAAGTGATGAGTAAGAGGCTCTCAGTCTCCAAGTGGAAGCAAGAACTGACAGAGAGAAGCCACAAGTAAAAACATAAGCTGACTCATCCTCTCTGCTTACATCTATATATGGATCCCTCATCCCAGAGATCCAGAGGCTAGAATTTTGTACTTTGCAGAGAATTGTTGTTGGTTTGAGATTGAGATTAGTACATTGGGTGATTTATGCTTTGTTGGAGGAGAGGAAGGGATTCCTTTGCTGGGAGGTAGATGCTGGATTGGGACTCACTTGGTTGTATCTCCTCTTGGACTTTCTTATCATATCAATAAAATTATTTGAGTTTCTCCTACATGCTGTGTATCAATGATGTTTTGTTATATTTGCTTGTTTAGCTTAATTTGATCCGGAGCTTTTTATGAATGTATATCTATATCTTCGTGTAGTTTCTCTCTCTTGCGATCTTGCAGGAATTCGGTGAAGCTGGACCGGTAAGGGAGCAGGGAGCTGGGAGCTATTGAAGAGAGGAGCGATTGGATCAACAAACTAGCGAAAGACAGAGGTTAGTTACATCCTTTCTCCTCATTTACATCTCATAAAGAAGAATACTCAAGTAGTTTTCCTTGTTTGTTGCTAAGGCACTATCACACCTTAGAGTGGGATAGGGGCGTTCTGAATAGATACTTTTCCCAACAACAAATTGGTGACTCCACTGGGGAATGTATCTAGTTAGTTTATTTGTGTTTCTATTGTTGTTCTTCTCATAAACTTAGGAGTAGCGAATCGAACTGCATTTGCCATTTACAAATGCAAAGTAGAGATCTGCCACTCTAGTCCACTCACTGGGCCTGTTTATGATCTGAACAAACTGATCCAAAAATGCTCTAACTGCCCGTTGTGATAGCTCTTAGTCCTCCTTTAAATCATCCTTCTAATTGTACCTTATTGATAGCTTTTATACGGCCAAAAACCTTAGATCAAACTGCAAACCGTGACCCAGAACCCGGAGACAATTCTCGTTTCTGCTGCAGCGCAAGCTCTGTGAAGAGGTTCTGCATTTCAACGTAGGTCCCGAGAGGGCTACCTGCGCTGCAATTCAGTTTCTCTGTGCAATAGGTGCGCTGATCAACCTTTGCCCTGTGCAGCTGTGGTTCTTTGCATCCTTGTGTTCAGTTTTATCTCTTCTTTTTGCAGCCTATTATCAGTGTGTGTACCTATCTGAAAACCCCTTTTCTCTGCCTTAATTCCACCTCAGTTGTATAAAGAAACTGTATTTGTTTTTGTGTATTTGTTACATCATTTGCAGTTTCCCATTACAAAAGTAAACTAGTCATATTGTCGCCTTTAGATCTAGACCTGTCGTAAGTGTTGTTTTGATCTTAGGAGTAAATTTGTTTGCTGTTGACAGTTGATTGCGCTTTTACTTTTGTCTTTTTGTTTGAATTTGTGAATTTCTAGTGTCGAAACAAGTGTTTACTTCAAAATCATAAAGTGTCGTAATTGTCTTTTTGATTTCAAAAAGAAACTTGTTTGTGTTTTCACTTGGAATCGAATTCAAATTTGTACAACAGCTTTCTTTTTAGGCATCAATATTAAGAAAGTGAAAACAAATACATGCATTTGTGCATTTGTATTTTGATAGTTTGTATGGTTTGATTTAGGAAAAGTGCATTTACAGTGTGCTCTATGCTCTTTGAGAAAAGATTGTGTCTTTCTTTTCCCCTTGTAGCTAGGATTTTCATTGTTGAAAAGAGATAAAATCTTGCTTGTCATCTTTAGACTGTTTTTAGGAATTGTATCTACATCTCGTGGTGATCCAAAAAGGCAAACTTCTAAGAAATATCAACCTAAAATAAATTGAATGAACTTAACAATGCTTTTGATCCGGATTTAAACAGGAACGCAATAGATTACAGAGATAACCATAAATACAGAGATGCGATAACCATATACACAAAGATGCAGTGGAAATAATACTTCATTTCATTACTGTAAAATACTGAAATATGCTTACAAACAGAAATGGAAAGAAACCAGCTAGGGCGATGGTAGCTTATCTCTGAGAAGAGATGTGGCGGCTACATGCCTCTGAACTGTTCCGAACTGCGTTACAATGAGGCTCGAAGGCCTATTTATTGTTGAGAAACAATGGAAAACCCTTCACATTCCAAAACCTACCCTTAGAAGATGAAACGCCAAATTGTGGGCCCCGTTTGGGTAAATTGGTACATCAATTTCCCGGGGTCGTAACTTTGGCATACGATCTCCGTTTGACGCGCACGATAGCTCGTTAGAAAGATCTATCCGAGTACTACCACTTTGGGAGGCAACATCGGTCCATGGACCCATGTTGCCCCAGAATCCCAAAAAAACGTCGTTTAGGGCCTCAAAACGGCTCCGGAAGTTCAGGACCCGAAAAACTGCTAAAAATAGTAAACTGTGATACAATTTAGGAAACTGAAAATACTGAAAGAGACAGTTGTGGGGGTCCAAATGGGTTGGTGGGTGGCCACCAACATCCACCTGGATCATTCCTCCCCCCTTAGGAAGCAATGGTCCCCATTGCGTTGAGCTCCTCCATCTGCTGAACTTGTCCTGCAATCTCTGATGTGTCCAGTGATGGTGGGAAGCATGGTCGACGATGGTCCACATTGAATACTCGGTGCAAGCGAAGGAATGGAGGAATGCTGTGCTTCAAAGCATTGTTGCCCATAGCCTTGGTACTGCTGTGAGGACCATGTCGAAGTGATCTGACCTTCTGATGGGTTCTGGTAGGGCGTTCTTTCTGTCGATGCAACCAGACTTTGTTGCCCACCTGAAACTTGTGTGGTACCCATGTGGGTGAGGAGAAGTTGTTCCTGTGTTTTGTCATGACCGTATCCCTTTGCTGCTGCTGCTGCGTGGAGGAACCCTTTGCAGGGGTCATGGATGTAGCAACGATCTTCCCCTTACTTTGGGAGTGAACCAGACATATGAATTTCCTGGTCTGTGATATGAGCTTGCTGCCTTTTTTGGTGGTGATCAAAGATGTGGCAGTAGGTGGGGCTACCTCTGGTATCCTGTATAATGAATTATTCAAAGAAATAATGACAGCACGAGGCCTTGACTCATACACAGCATGTCGCCTCCACAAGTATGGTTGGCCTAATAATACATCACAAACATCCAGAGGTGTCACATCACACAATACCTCATCTGTGAAGGGCTTGATGCTGTAGGGAAGGCGACACTGCTGGCGAACTTTGAGATCTCGTCCTTCATGAAGCCACCTGATACTGTACGGCTGTGGGTGAGGTGTAGTCGGTAGGCCCAACCGCTTCACGACCTCTGCTGAAACCAGGTTCTTTTGGCTACCACTGTCGACAATGAATCGCAGCGGTGAACCCTTCACCCACATCTGTGAGTGGAAAAGATGCTCCCCCTCCTCTGGATCTTCGGGCTCATTTTTCTTGATCTTGGCGGTGGCAACAGTGGCACTGGGATCCGCATCAATGATCTGCTTCCCTTTGCCATTCCCCTTGTCAGGTTCTGGCTCAGGGTCGGAACATGCATCTGATTCGGAAGCCTTCAACTCAGCCACCAGCGACTGCTTGGTCCGACACTCACTTGTGTTATGAGTGGGACTCTTGTGGAACTCACACCACTTTCTTGTGTCCTTCTTTGGCTTCGTGGTGTTGTTCTTTTCTTGCGGCTTCGACGGGTTGTCTTGGGTCACCCCGCCTTGGCTTTGTCCTTTGGGCTTCGGATTTGCAGATCCAAAGTCTCGCTTCTTCTGTTTGAACTTTTGCTCGATTTTGACAGCGTATCGGTATGCTGTGCCGAGTGAGGGGATGTTCAAGAACCCCATCTCTTCCTGGATGTATCTGTGTAGGCAGCCACGGTATTTGAGTACCAGATGCAGCTCAGAATCTTTGATACCCAACTGTGTGCGAAGGGTATGAAAAATATTTGTGAACTCCGGCACATCTTGGTCTCGTCCCTGCCGCAGTGTGGTCCATTTGATGTATTTGTCCTCATAGGTTCCGACAGGGTAGTATTGCTCCTTGATGGCATCTCGAAAGTCATTCCAAGTGGGTGCAGCTGAAAATAGTGAGCCTGTACTTTCATCCTTCTGCTCGCAGTAGGTTTCCCACCAGTCCTTGACGTGGGGGGCTGCTTTGAGAAGAGCGAAAAAAATCTTTTCCCGACTTGAAAATTCATGAACAGAAAAATACCCATCTAGCAGATTTAACCATTTATCTACGGCATCTGCATCTATTTGACCCTCGAATATGGGGATTTCAAAATTGACTTGTACCTTAAAGGGCGTGGCATTTCCAGAGTTGCTGCTGGAAGCCGATGCGTCGCTTTTGGGTAGTCGCTGAAGGATCTGCGCAAAGCTATCCATCATCGTGTTCCTTTGTCGCTCGAGGGCTTCTTCGAGCAAGATTTTGATAGGATCTCCTGCCCCCTCGTCTTTCTTCTCATCCGCCATGGGAGGCCGTCGGGATTTGCGAGGCTGGTCTTGCAAAGGTTCTACCAGTTCAAGCCCTAACTCCTTATATCCCGACCTCGTTGGGGACATGCAAAGAAAAACAGAGAAAAAGCAGACCGCTCTGATACCACTGATCCGGATTTAAACAGGAACGCAATAGATTACAGAGATAACCATAAATACAGAGATGCGATAACCATATACACAAAGATGCAGCGGAAATAATACTTCATTTCATTACTGTAAAATACTGAAATATGCTTACAAACAGAAATGGAAAGAAACCAGCTAGGGCGATGGTAGCTTATCTCTGAGAAGAGATGTGGTGGCTACATGCCTCTGAACTGTTCCGAACTGTGTTACAATGAGGCTCGAAGGCCTATTTATTGTTGAGAAACAATGGAAAACCCTTCACATTCCAAAACCTACCCTTAGAAGATGAAACGCCAAATTGTGGGCCCCGTTTGGGTAAATTGGTACATCAATTTCCCGGGGTCGTAACTTTGGCATACGATCTCCGTTTGACGCGCACGATAGCTCGTTAGAAAGATCTATCCGAGTACTACCACTTTGGGAGGCAACATCGGTCCATGGACCCATGTTGCCCCAGAATCCCAAAAAAACGTCGTTTAGGGCCTCAAAACGGCTCCGGAAGTTCAGGACCCGAAAAACTGCTAAAAATAGTAAACTGTGATACAATTTAGGAAACTGAAAAGACTGAAAGAGACAGTTGTGGGGGTCCAAATGGGTTGGTGGGTGGCCACCAACATCCACCTGGATCAGCTTTGTAACTTAACGCACAACATAGAGGTCTAGGCTAGAGACGTGTTCTGGCGTCGTAAAACCTGGTTACTGTCGGCCTCACTGATGGTTGGGTGATTCCTCCTGAGAGATGATAAGTGCCAGTACGGATTGTGCTCCCACGTACCGTCGAGTATATATTGGGAGACCCCTATAGGCATAAAACCTTTATCCAAAGGAAGCCGTGTCGGCCGCCCTACTGATCGCAATGCACTGAACACAACATTCGGGAAGATTGACCGCCCGTACCTTAAAAAGTATTCTGCGGTTTTGCGATTGGTTTGGCACACCCTCTACCTAGAACTCCAGAGCAGTCCCTTTCGTTCCTTTTCAGACTCCTTAACGGAAAAGGTTCATCTGAGCACTTGTCACTTCAGGCTCATTAAAAATCGAAGGAGACTAGAGTCATCTTTTGCTTTTTCTCGACTCTTTAAAATTGAAAAAGCAAGTTGTGTCCAAGCATCGTTAAAATTTATTTTAAACGGAATATTCATACCCTTTTTCCTGCGTTGATCTTTACATTGAGAAAATGGAGCCTACCAACCAAGGAATTCCCCTTGGTGGAAATCCTAGTCCCTTCTCCTCTTGGGGAGATGTTGGTGCGCCCCATATGGCCACATTGTCGCTTCCAGGACTGACAATTGGCTTGCCGGTCTGGCTCTTCTCAACCAATGTCATTCAGAACACCACTATTCCTGAACAGTCGAATCAGCAGTTAGACCAGTCTAGAGTTACCCACCAGCCTTCTACTTCCTCTAATTCTTCCTCTCCTCCTTCCTCTTCGCTTGATGAGGCTGGCAAAGCCAAAAGTCAAGTTCCTAAGGAGAAGAAGGAAAAGAAGAAGAAATAGAAGAAGAAGAAGGAGCCAAAAGCGACTGGGGGCAAAAGAATGTCATCTAATGAAAATCCACACACTGCACTAACCAGGCCTAAATCGCCATGTGTCATTTGTAAGGGAGACCACTTTCACAGAGATTGTCCCTGCATCCCTCGGATACTAAGGGACTGGTCTCCCCGTTTGCACAATCCGGTGGCTTCAACCTCTGATAGCCATGTTGAAAGCACACTGTCAACTAGCGAAAGTGAAGTCCCAGGACAAAAAGGGAGAGCTAGATCTCCCTGTAAACTATGCGAAGGCAATCATGCCATCCACTGCTGTCCCTTCTTAGACGAAGCTAAAAGAGTTTTGGATGATCGTCCGGTTTCACCGTTACGACTCCCTCCTGGATATAAGAAACTCTTGCCCAATCCTTCATTAGTTGAGAATCCAGCTGGCCCGCTCAAGTGGTCAGCTAAAGCGTCGGTCATTGAATATGAACCAGCTGAATCCATACCCGACGAAAGTCAAAAGGTCGAGGCGGCAGTTGACCCGGTCTTGACTTCAGAGGTTTTATCTTCGAATGATACAGTCACTGAAGAGGATAAAGATGACACCATCCAAATTCTCTTCATCAACACAGACTCCGACGAGCACGGGGGCAATCCACCCATTCCTTTATCACAGGAAGGAAGTTCGTCAGAGTGATACCCGACCGTCTACTCAGTCCCACCACCAAGCAACCTAGTTGTCTCCTTCGACTGGAACCAACTAGGCAGACCCCGTTTGCCAGCAAGCATACCATTTAGAATTATCGTCCAAATATATAGAATGGTCATGGCTGGCACCATCATTGATGAGGGGGCATCTGTGAGTATCCTTTCCTCTATTGCTTGGAAAGCACTTGGTTCACCATCGCTTCTGCCTGAAATGAGAAATCTGACAGGCTTTGATAAAGGAACCAGTCGACCTTTAGGGATCCTCCCCAATGTGCCCATAACATTGAAAGGGAAGACCGTTCAAATGAACGTGATGGTCGTTCAAGGACCCTTGGATTATAACCTACTCCTTGGACGAGACTATATATATTGCATGGGAGCCATCGTCTCCTCACTCTTTAGAGTAATGTGTTTTCCGCACGAAGGAAGAGTGGTCAAGCTCGTGGACCAGCTTTCATTTCCTGGATCACGCATCGCAAATAGTCATATACCATCCCTAAATGGTCTCTTCATGCAAGAAATGTCTGAACCCACGATCCGTCCTCCCGATGAGTGCGAGTAATTCGGAGGGATATGACTGGAACCCAGGGGGCATGCATCCTGGTCTGCTTTGGCAGGAAAACTTTGGGTATAAGGTAGGTTTCCGCGGGAGAATATGACTAGTTTGTACCCCGTCCGTGATTGAGATAGGGGTTATTCTAGAATAAGATTCTTTTGTTAAAGTTATGTGAGTTGGCGGGCTTCGTCGCTCACCTTTGTTTATCTCGGTAGACATCGCCGAAGAAGTGTTTTTTTTGAAAGATTAACAGAACAATCTTTGGGTGACCTGAAAGAGGTAGGCCTCTCTCGGTAAAACAATTGTTTTGGCGGAAGTGAAGTAGAGGTAACCTTGAAACTCTGTTTTATACCAGGGGGCATGCAAACCTTTTGGAGTGCAAGCAAGGGGTGGCTATTTATTTTTTAAATTTTTAGGTCCTCCCTTTAAACCCGTAGGTCTAACCCTTTAAACTCGTAGGATTAGTCGTTTCCGATCTTGCATAACGAAAGGATGCGGGGCATAGCTTTGTAAGGCGCAAGCTCCATAAAAAATGGCATCTTACATGAGACATTCTTATCATATGACTGGATTAATCGAGCAGTTTTAGCACATAGTTCATGCTCGTTAAAAAATAAACATAAGATCGAGCAAGTGTTTCAACCTGCGTTTAAGCTCGTTAAAAAATGAACTATCCTCCGGTAAGTAACCACCGTGAATGTAACATTATCAGCCATTAAAGCCTTGGTCGTGTTTGCACCGTCACCTCCACTTTTCCATTAGCCGATCATTCACCTCCATATGATTGTTTACCCATTTTGAGGAACAGCTGCGAAGAGTGATTTCACTAGCCATCCTCGTGACACTGCCGTGCTTGGAAAATTCCAACCCTTACCTGGAATCAGCTGCTACCCATTTTATCACTCGTTCCTCAAAAGACGAGTCGTCTTTAAGCTCTTTTCATTTGACTCGTAAAATATGAAAAGATTGCCGAGTTTTGGCCTTCCAGCTCGTTAAAGCGACAAGAAGAGCTATCCTTCCTCTAGATTTTAATCTTTTTGGACCTGAGGGATTATTGCACAAAAAGATCGAGCGCTTGTTTTGTTCGGCTCGTTAAAACTATCGAAAATTCATCCCTTGTGTATTGTTTTATACTTTTTCGGACCTAAGGGATTAGATGACGAAAAAGGACTTTCGGAGTTAACTTTACGTACCTTTTCAGACTCTCTAAAAATGAAAAGGACCGAGTTATCTTTGTCGTTAGACTCGTTAAAAAGATTAATAGTGACAAACTTGTCTTTAGACGAGAACGAGTTTCACTATCGCTAGGCTCGTTAAAACATAGCGATGGGTTTGCCCGAAGGGCAAATTATAGAACAAGCATATGTTATCCTCCTCAAGCTTGACAAAAATACAGAGGTACTGGTCAGCAATGACTTGGGAAAAATTGGGAAGAAACTCAAAGAATCTTTATTGGTAGCAAGTCGCTCTTGAACATGACACTTCCTCTCCGTGCCTGAGTCGGGTTGGGTTGTTTCATTCACCGGTCACATCACCATGGTCTCGCCATACCATCCACCTTTGGGGTATATGCTACCAATCCATCATATAAGTGTCGCCGATATGTTCAAGAGAAGTCATCCAGAGAAGTCAATCGTGTCCCATCCACTACTATACATTATACTTCATTCTTTTCATGACCGCCACCCTGAACCATATATCATCAGATCGTTTTCACCTCCATCAAAATCATTTGCTCCGTTCTGTGTCATTGATGTGGGATTCATTAAGGCCCTCCTTTGACGGATCGCTTCTTGTCGACATCAGATCATTATCCAAGAAGTTGATCTAGGAACACCCCCTTCAGAACTTTGAAGCTTGCATGCCTCAATGGCAAGTTTCTCACTTCCGGCGACAGGTATACATCAATGACCTTCAACCGAAATATTTTGTGTGGTGTTCGATGCCAAGTCCTTTATTCACACCACGTGAATTGTACTGCAGTACCTTGAGGGTCATTATCATTATCGGTGATTCCTCTCGCGCTTGTTAACAATTTACATCATTGACTGGTAATCAAGCGATGTCTTTCCATGTTCGACTTCAAAACATTTCTCACATGGATCGACTTGTACTTAGAGTGAAGATCAGACGAGATTGAAGACCCCGGATCTAGTTTCATCCATCCAGGTTGTGATATATATTCAGGAAAAATAAAGACATTGACATGTATAGCACTGCAGAACAGATAATCATCCTACCAAAAGGATGATGGTTTCATCAGAATCATCAGTCTACCATCAGACGATTGTCTGTCCTATGTACATAAAATGAATTTATGAAGCTGAGCATGGGAATGCCCACCTCAGCTAGATCATGAAAACAGTATGAAAAATAATGTATTGTATTGTATCTTATTACAGGTCTCCTCCCAGCATTGAAAGAACTTCGGATCCTCCTAATAAAGCATTTCACCTGATAAACGGCCTCATACTTTAGGGGGCAACTGTTATAGACATTTTTGTGCCTTACAGCTTTGAGCATGAAATGTCCATAATCCAAGGGATCCAAAGTCCCTAAAAGTGTTGTTCCTGCCCCTAAAGGAACAAGGTCAACCAATGACAGCTTCTCCTAGAAGTTCTCCACCAAAAACCACTCAGAACTAGTCAAATCATGATCAATTCAGAAGCTCCACTAGCTGCCTGCGTTGCAAAGCACACAAATACACTACCTAGGTGCGTTGAGCGGGAAATGACAAGTGGCAGAGTCATTCAACGAGGTGGAAAGACCATGGAAGCTTCCAGAATCTTCTCCAATGACACTTGCCTCACTGAATTCGACCAAGTGATGAGTAAGAGGCTCTCAGTCTCCAAGTGGAAGCAAGAACTGACAGAGAGAAGCCACAAGTCAAAACATAAGCTGACTCATCCTCTCTGCTTACATCTATATATGGATCCCTCATCCCAGAGATCCAGAGGCTGGAATTTTGTACTTTGCAGAGAATTACTGTTGGTTTGAGATTGAGATTAGTACATTGGGTGATTTATGCTTTGTTGGAGGAGAGGAAGGGATTCCTTTGCTGGGAGGTAGATGCTGGATTGGGACTCACTTGGTTGTATCTCCTCTTGGACTTTCTTATCATATCAATAAAATTATTTGAGTTTCTCCTACATGCTGTGTATCAATGATGTTTTGTTATATTTGCATGTTTAGCTTAATCTGATCCGGAGCTTTTTATGAATGTATATCTATATCTTCGTGTAGTTTCTCTCTCTTGTGATCTTGCAGGAATTCGGTGAAGCTAGGCCGGTAAGGGAGCAGGGAGCTGGGAGCTATTGAAGAGAGGAGCAATTGGATCAACAAACTAGCGAAAGACACAGGTTAGTTACATCCTTTCTCCTCATTTACATCTCATAAAGAAGAATACTCAAGTAGTTTTCCTTGTTTGTTGCTAAGGCACTATCACACCTTAGAGTGGGATAGGGGCGTTCTGAATAGATACTTTTCCCAACAACAAGGAAGGCTCTTAATTAATCACAGGTTGATTAAGTAATTCCTTTTTAATGCAACTGAGGGTTATAGGTCTTAATTGATCATAGATATATTAAGGTTTATATTTCAAACCGGGGTGGGATATTAATATAAGGGATTTTAATAATATATACGAGGACAGGGTGTATTTTCCGGGAGTTAACTATAATAAATTAATGTTAATATGAAATGGAAACGGGGATAAGAATGCGCTAAGTAAAATGTTTTGAAATATATTCACATTTTCACATTTAAACATTATAACTTAGGCTTAGGTGCATTTTGTGGGTTTTTTGTGAGGAGTTTTGTATGAGGATAATTACTTTTCCTAAGAAAATAGTGATTTTACTCTAGGAAAAGGGCTTTTTAGGGGAAATGAGTGAATGATGAAGGGGGTTAATGTTGATGAGGGGGTTTTAGCACTTGGAACCTGTAAGTCATTGGGCCGAGGGTTTGGTCCCTCCAAAAGTCAAAGAAATGCTCTGAGCCCCTTTGACTTAAGGTTTTAGGCACTTAGATTGTTATTTGTGGGAAATTAGTGAAATTAGGGGTAAAAGGAATGAGGAAATTAATAACTTGACTTTGTAAATGTCTCATTGTTATCCATAATTTTAAAGTAATATGATGATGAAAGTAAATGATATGAGTTTCAACTAATCATTCATCATACACCATTCTACAACCATTCATCTACTTACCCACCTACACATCCTACCATTTTTTCTACTTTTTATTAGGGTGCACTTAAACTGGCAAACCCTTATCAAACTTTTCTTTTCTTTTACAATAGAAATCTATCTAAACCTAACCTTATTACATCCAAGGGCTTAGATTAAACAATTGAGCTCCTTTTATTCACTCTGCCTAATCTAATTATCTGCCAAGATTACACTGTTTGGTCAGATTTTATTTTCTATCTATAGACATGGAAATTGAAAACATGAAATAGCCAAGTTTACACTATTTGACCATTCATGGATTGTGGCATAAGTGACAAGTTGCACACAACCTTTTATTTTTTATCAAAGTAAATAGTAGTGGCATTTGGACTTGCACACTTTCATGGTCTTCTTTTTCTTGGGGTTCATTTTTCATCTTTTTAGACCTTTTCTCTTTTAGTCTTTTTATCCTTTGATTTTCTTTTAGGATATACCCTCTTTACATTTTTTTTTTTGAATTTTTGAATATGGAAAACATTTTCAGAAAGCAAAGGTATGTACATATTACAAAGATAAACTAAGTCAATCATAAATTATGACACTTATTGGTATAGGAACATAACACATTCAAACTTCTTATCTTTCCTCTAAAATAATGTGACATGATAAGAAATATGTGAGAAGTTCTTGATGAACATCCTATAATAGCCTACCAACCCCATGAAAGATCTTGCCTCATCCACATTCTTAGGAGCTACCCACTCCATGGTGGCCCTTATATTTTCTATATCTACTGCAATGCCCTCCTTGGAGACAACATGTCCCAAGTAATGTACCTCAGTATGCAAGAAACTACACTTACTGATCTTAGCATATAACTAGTTCTCTCTCAACAATCTCAACACTGCTACTAAATTATCAGCATGTTCTTCCTCATTTTTAGAATATACCAGTATGTCATTAATGAACACAATAAATAACTTATCCAAATATGGACACAACACACTATTCATAAAACACATAAATGCAGTTGGAGAATTAGTCAAACTGAATGGAACTACAACAAACTCATGCCAACTCAAGTCATTTGTTCTAATGTCTCTGACCTACTTCACACATTCCCACCAAATGTTTGCTTTACCTTTCAATCTATAGATCTCTACTCTTGCAATCATGTTATCTGTGTAATTATGCAATTCAAATAATTTTTTCATCCCAAGTATCCAAGCCTCTGCATCTTTCAGCTTCTTCACATATCCATCAAAAGTAGGTGGCTTTTCTTTCTTAAATTCCTTTGGCAAGTATCACTTATCACCCTCTTGTAAGGATGATAACAATGATGATCATGATGTCTATCAGAACTAGAACTAGAATAGTACCTGTATCCATCACCTCTCTTATCTGGAGTATCCAAAAACCTTCCATATCTAATAGTGTCATCTCTATGTAGAATGTGACCACTATGAGACCTACTTCCATATGCCCCATTAGTTTTGTCCTCATTTTCATGGTTGATTCGAAGTGGCCCTTGTCGTTACAATTCTGACAAAATCTAAAGAAGTATAGCATTTACCTCTACTTGTTTCTCTTTTTTTCCCGGATGATCCTATCATTGTCTACCTTACAACTCCTTATTTCTTCCTTCAATCTTCTCAATGTATCTGCAAAATTGCAAGAGTGCCCAACGCGACATTGCTCATCTAATTCATGGGAGAGTCTTTATAGTTTACCATCTTGCGATCCATTTGATCTCTTTCCTGCAAGGCATATTTGTCAGCTAAACCAAATCACAATAAACTGTTAGGTCCCTATAATACTAGTGATTACTCCATTACTAATGTAGTTGTATCCCTTATTAATATTATTGTGCCCCTATTATGCCCATATTGTTATTATTGTGCCCCATAGAATCCCTCTATTGTTATTTTTGTGGCTTTATATTATTATTGCTAGGTCAGTTGGGTTATGTTGTGACTCCTTAGACTCTTTCTTCTTTTTTTTTTTTTTTTTTTTTTTTTTTTTTTTTTTTTTTTTTCAGCTGGTTCACGGATCTTGGTCAGTTGATCCGCTACTCCAGGTTCGAGAAATTTGGGTGGACCCCACCCGAAGGGGGTCCACCCCTCGGTCACCACAGACCTAACCCCAAGAGCTTTCGGGTTTCGACCCTGTGACCTCCCATTGGCGAGGCCCCGACTTGACCGACTGAGCTAACCCTTGGGGCTTGTGACTCCTTAGACTCTTATATATAGAAAGGAGGTTTTTTCATTTGAATCATCAAAGAATTGTTCATTTATGTAATGTAAAGGAGGTTTCCTCCTTGAAGAGGCTGAATTATAAGGTGTTGATCTATCTTTTCTATCTTTTTGTGAGCTGGTTTCATAAAATTTGGTATCAGAGCTTTTGATTTTAGGGTTTTGCTACTCCAAATAAGTCATCGTGGCATTTTCGCTATAACTTTTTTCTGCAACATTTCAGAAGCTAAAAAAAACCATTTGAGACGAAATTTCACTGAACCTAGAGTCCGAATTTCAGAGCTTTTCGCACTATATTTTCGGAGATATGATCTGAGGAAGTTGGTCTTTTTGCAGACTCCTAAATTACATTCCAAAGAGGTGGCCTGGGGAAAATCGTCATAACTTTCTCTCTGAGCATCGGATTGAAATTTCATAAGAAGCTATAGAAAGAGAACAGACTGTAGTTTCTTGTATATATTTTTCAGAGCCAAAGGTCGAAACAGTGACTCATGGCACGTTGTACAATTTTTCTCTACTGAACTAGTCTATAATCAGGTCACTGTGGGATATTTGGCATAACTCTTCCCTGGAGAATCCAATTTGGATCAGACTGGTGGCATTGGAAAGAGGACACAGAGGGCTACTGCAGATCGCAATTTCGGAACTGGATGATCTGAAATTACAAAGATACATCAGATTCAATATCGAGCTCCTACAAAGTGGGAACAGGTGTGTAGTTTTTTTAAATTTTTGCATAACCTTGGTTTGAAAAATTAGTTTGAAGGAATTCAAAGGGCATAGTAAAGCATTATTATTGGTAATTGATGCCCCGAGGAAAGAAGATGCAAATACCTAGTAAGCAACCTGAAATCTCTAGCATGACTCATGAAGAAGAGGAAGAAATGCAACATGATATATCAAAATTACGAGAGAAAATGCAACAAGTGTCACTTGCACAAAAAGTAACAGAATCTAAGATGGATGGTTTAAAGAAATATGTGGAAGCTAAGATGGATGGTTTAAAGAACGGTGTAGAAGCTAAGATGGATTGTTTAAACAAAGGCATAGAAGCTAAGATGAATGATGTGGAAGCTAATTTGAAAACAGGCACGGAAGATTTAAAGACAGGCATGGAAGATTTGAAGATAAATTTGACAAAGTTTCTACAAGAAATGCTTACTAATGGTGAAAGGGTAGTAAAGGAAACTCATGACGAGAACAAAAGAAATGTTAATCATGATTTCATAGACTCTAATGTTGGACCGAAGACCCACATATTCCAAAAATCAATATGAGGATGTTTGATGGCAAGGATCCCACAACATGGATATTACAGATGGAGCAATTTTTCGATCTCAATAATGTGCAAAACACACAAAAGATACGTATTGCAACTTTATATTTGGAACCAAATCAGTTTGTATGGTATCAATGGATTTGTTGTTGTAAACAAATTATCACTTGGGCAATTTTTATGGAAGAATTGACAGCACATTATGAGGATACAAAAAGCAACACTTTTTTTAGCAAATTGATAAGCCTCAAACAAAAGGGTTCAATAATGGAGCACATTCAGGAGTTCCAAAAATTGAACATAAGGGTAAAAAATATTCCAGAGGAGCATAGGATTGTTGTGTTCATAGGGACTTTAAAGGATAATATCCAACATGATGTTCACCTTTGGGAACCTGATTCATTAGAGAAGGCACTCAGGCTAGCAAGAAAAATGGAAAGCAAAATTATGGCAACCAGGAAGCATACCACTCACAACTATAAAGATGGAAGTGTTGTTGCCCCTAGTCTTCCACAACCTATAAGGTTGACACCACAAAAATTGGAAGAAAAAAGATAAAAAGGGCTTTGTTACAGTTGTGATAGCAAATACACTAAAGGTCATAAGTGTGCTGAGAAGAACTTATTCTACATAGATTGTGAAGAGGAAGAAGAAAAGGAGAAAGAAAGGTCAAAAGAAGAGGATATACTCCAGGAACAAAGCCTAGATAAAGAAGAAATGAATCTGATCATATATTGTAATGCATTGGCTGGAATTACCACTCCTCAAACCATCAAGATAGAAAGACAAATCAAGAAGAAAAAGGTAATAGTGTTGATTGATTCAGGAAGTACCCACAATTTTATTCATTGCAAGATAGCAAAAGAATTGAATTGCTTCCTATATCCAGCACCAAAGTTTCAAGTGATTGTTGCAAATGGAGGAACGATAAATTTCTCTGGAAAGTGCCATAATATCAAGTTATCCATGGGAGAATATGTATTGACTAGCCCAATGCTTTCCATTCCAATGGAAGATGCTAATGTTGTACTAGGAGTCCAATGGCTACAATCCTTGGGTACAATAGCTTTTAATTTTCAAGAACTTTTAATGAAATTTTCTGCGGAAAGAAAGGAATTTGAATTAAGGGGTATTGCAGGGTAACCGAGAAAGATAATCAGCTCTAATGGTATGACAAAGCTTCTAAAAAAGGAACAAAGAGGTGTAATTGCACAATTATGTTCACTATATGTTTCCACATCAGAATCATCTATTTCTCCAGATCTCCAAAAAGTCTTGGACAATCATTCCAAGGTATTTGAGACTCCCAAAGGTATCTCACCTATTCATGATCATGATCATGCTATTCATCGGATTCCAGGAAGTGTTCCTCCAAACATCAGGCCGTACAGATATCCCTATGCGTAAAAGAGTGAAATTGAACATATGGTTGCAGAAATGCTAGAGGCTAGTATGATTTAACCTAATCAAAGTTCTTTCTTTGCTCTAGTAGTATTGGTGCACAAGAAGGATGGATCATGGTGCATGTGTCCGGATTATAGGGAGCTCAACAAGCTCACTATTAAAGATAAGTTTCCCATTCTGGTCATTGATGAATTACTGGATGAATTGCATGGATCAATTTACTTCACCAAGTTGGATCTTCGTTCAAGATATCATCAAATCAGAATGAAGACTGAAGACATTCCAAAAACAACATTTAGAACTCATGAGGGTCATTATGACTTTTTGGTCATGCTTTTTTGCCTTACCAATGCACCTTCTACATTTCAAGGTTTGATGAATTCCATTTTCAAACCCTTCCTTAGAAATTTGTGTTAGTAATTTTTGATGATATACTAATCTACAACAAGTCTTGGAAGGATCATGTTGAACATGTTGACAAGGTGCTACAACTATTGGAATAGAAACTATTATATGCAAAAAGATCCAAAAGTTTCTTTGGAGTACAAGAGGTGGAATATCTAGGTCATATTGTATCTCATGAAGGAGTTAAGGTATACCCTAGCAAAGTTAAAGCCATTAACGAATGAAAAATCCCCACATCCATAAAGCATCTGCGAGGATTTCTCGGGTTGACAGGTTATTATCGCACGTTTGTTAGCAGCACCTTTAACAATATTATTGAAGAAAGATGCTTTTTCATGGACTTCAGAAGCAACAAAGGCCTTCGAACATCTTAAAGAGGCAATGTGCCAAGCACCGGTCTTAGCTACACCAGACTTCACAAAAAACCTTTATTATGGAATGTGATGCTTTAGGAAATGGAATTGGTGTTGTTTTAATGCAAGATGAAAGACCCATTGCTTTTGAAATTCATCCAATCAAGGGAAAGTTTTTACACAAAGCTATTTATGAGAAGGAAATGTTGGAAATACTACATGCACTTAAGAAATGGCAACCCTACCTAATGGGAAGACACTTCATGGTAAAAACGGATCATGATAGCCTTAAATACTTTTTAGAACAATGATTATCCTTTGAAGAGCAACAAAACTGGGTCACAAAGATGTTGGGTTATGACTTTGAAATCATCTACAAAAAAGGGAAGCAAAATGTGGTGGCAGATGCACTCTCAAGAAAGGATGAGGATGTGGAAGCATTGTTGTGTGCCATTTCTATTATCCAACCAGATTGGATAAACGAAGCAAGGGAGGAACGGAAGAATGATGAAGAAGTGTGGGCACTTATTCGAAAGTTACAACAAGATTCTAGTACATCTGATACATTTAGCTGGCAAAATGATTCGTTATGGTACAAAGATCACTTATACCTCTATAAGAATTCCCAACTCAAACAAAAGATTCTTATGGAATTGCACACTTCTCCCTTAGGAGGGTACTCAGGATTTTTAAAAACTTACCACAGGGTTAAGAAGGAATTTTTTTGGGATGGCCTTAAATTGGATATTCAAAAGTTTGTGGAAAAATGTTTGGTTTGCCAACAAAATAAAGTTGAAAAAATTAATACCCCAGGTCTATTACAACCTTTATCCATTCCAAGCCAACGTTGGGAGGAGGTTTCAATGGATTTTATCACAGGTTTACCCAAGTCTAAGGGAAAGAGCGTCATCATGGTGGTAGTTGACAGATTTACCAAGTATGCACACTTTTTTGCATTATCACATCCATTTAAATCCAGTACAATTTCTATTGCATTTATGGAAAAAATTCAAAAGCTACATGGAAACCCCAAGATTATTGTAAGTGACAAAGATCCCATTTTCACTAGAAATTTTTGGACAGAATTATTTTCTTGTCTTGGTACTTAGTTAGCTCATAGCTCATCTTATCATCCTCAATCTGATGGGAAAACTGAGATAGTAAACAAATGTTTGGAAGGATATCTTCGTTGCTTTGTATCTAATAAACATACACAATGGGTCAAATGGTTGCCTCTAGGTTTCCCCCTCGAAGAGGCTGAATTCTAGGGCGTTGATCTATCTTTTCTATCTTTTTGTGAGCTAGTTTCATAACATAAACCAACATACCGTAACATAGCTTAGGGAGCATACCTTGTCTGCAAGATCAAAAAACCAAAGTGATACATGTATAAAATAAACATGACAACATATAGAAACATAACACATAATCATATAACCATGCAACCTTCATTCTAGCTAGGGTCCATTCATCAATGCATGACCTTATCAACAACACAGACTATGACCTCATGCATGATGACAACCATTACACCACTCTACACTTGACCACATGCAAACATGAACATGCATAAGTGATTCATAACCATACACACATATGCATAAACACATATGATCAAGCATAAACAAACAATACTTGAAATCAAACCTACAAGAATGATACATACAACCAAGCATACAAGAATGTAACCAAATGTACAAGAATGTAACCAAGTATACAATAATGATACATGTAAGTGACATATCATAACATGTAACCGCAGATACACTCATGACGATGCACTCCACAATGATGACATCACTACAACCATGATCAACATCATACAAATGCAACAAGTGCATGGAATGAAAGTATAAGAGACACACATGCAACTGACATGCATGCATGACCAACACACAACCCATCCAGTCCAAGGGGTGAACCATGCTTTGATACCACTCTGTAACACTCTCCTCCCACATCTGCCCAAGTAACTAGATAACCAGGGTAAACATGCAATGAGAGGCTACTATGATTGGATTCAACCTCCTATGTGACCTTAAGGAAATGGAGTCAATGGAAACACAAACAGACCTTCCACATCAGCTACAGGACCCCTAAGAACCATGTCAACACTACAGGCAGCTTTCCCCTAGGCCCCACCAAATATTTTGATCACTTGACCTCTAGTCGCTCTCATGCTATGGGTATGCCAGTGTCCAGGGACCTCTGGACACTCTCACAGGCCTACAAGCCAATTTCCAAGGACCATTTTGTCCAATTTTGTGAAAGCGTCCCTGGGATTTAAGCCACTTTTTCAAGCTCAGAGGCCAGGTCGCTGCCTAGACTTATATGACATCTCCAGAATAGTAAAATAATAGGCAAATAATGATGCTAAAGAAAATACTTGAACAGTCCCTTAACCAGACCCCTACTAGTCATGACAGGAATTTCGTCAGACATATCATGAATATGTAATCTACAACTGTAAACAATAGATTTAAGAATATGGATCTCATACTTATCTGAGAATCGCTAAGAATGATTGTTCCCTCATCTCATTTGTTGCATTATCATCTATTAGGTCATAAATACATTTTTCATTCATTTACAACTAAAAACATGATGAGAGCCATACATAGCCACTGTCGTAAAACACATATATAACCAACATAATAGCAGTAGAAATAATGATGAAATCACAGCCATATGATCCACATATAAACCAGATAATACTCATAGAAATACAAGGAGAAATAACCTTTCATTAATGATGAAAAATTCAAACCTAGGATGGGACTTCAACATTCCACCCAACCATAGAATGGCTCAGCCAAATATCTCCTTAGCCATTCACCCCCATGCCATATTTCAAGCATGAATATGGGACTTGTTGTCCTTTGAGATAACCTAAGGTCAATTGGATATGCTAAAGCATCTAAAATGTTTTGTTGATTTTAATGGTTTGGATGACCAGTGAACTGTTTAAAAACAGATGCTTTAAATTTAGAAAGATCCTTAATAAAACAAAAGGTTGTTCTTTAAATGCATATGGCTATTTTGATTTAAGTGGGATGGATAAGTAGAATATAGAGAAGTATAAGTGATTTAATATTCAGACTAAATATCTAACCATTTATAAGCAGAAATCAAGAAAATAGTTTTTCCTAGATCAAAGAATATAATAAAACTATTACATAAATATGGTGCAATTTAAGTTCAAAGAGGAATTTATAATAACAGATAGTCTTGTAAATTAATCTCTTATTTAAATGCAACTTCATAGCAGATTCAAAATGAAACTAAGATTCAATTAAATTTTCAATCGAATGACTGTAAAAGAATTGAATTATATGAAGAATACATAATGAAAAACATGATGAAAACAACTCACGGAGAGACAAGCCATATGAAGTAAATCCATAACCTTTTATTATATCAAAAATGATCCATCTTAGTAAAATTCTATGTGATAACTGGTTCAAGGGTTCAACCCTCAATACTTTGACAAGCTGAAGTATTTAAACAAAATTACAAAATATGACAATAAATTCCTGAGTGACACGACATTCTATTATTACTTAAAATTAACAGAAACAGAAGTAATTCGATCAAAAAGAATGAATCTAAACATCTGGCCCTATTTTGAAGGAAAATTGTTGTTGAGTGGCCACTATTTAGGTGTTGCACTGGTGAAGTTGATCTATCTTCTAATCCTAAAATTCACACAACTTTTCCCACCGTTCTTCATCTAGGATTTCTATCCTGGTTACCTTACAGTAGATTTCATCTAACTCTGTATACTGGGAAAAAGTGGGTTTTACAGTGAAGATATGTTTTATCTCATGTTGAATAAAACATATATTTTTGATGGCCTTGTAAAACACCCTGCCTGTCATGGAACCTTTGATGTTGGACGACTTGGCTGTGTCCTTGGAAATCTCCTAAATCTTATTCATATAGTCTTCTTGGTCATTAATTTATCATTAATTACAAACAATGAAGGAAGACCCTTCTTGCTCAATGCATCAAATTCTTGTGAAAAACTCATTGACTGCTACTTCAGGAGTGTGACACTTCTCTGTCAACTATACAACTAAGTTCTTCTTGGTCAGAACTTTCTTCACCTCCGGGATGGTTTCAATCCTGTCATTCACTCCTAGATCATCCAGTTCATATCTTTTCTTGGAGTTGAGGAACTTTATTATATTGTTGGTTGTAGTAGGCATCTCTCCTAGTTGAGGATTTATATTGGCAATGGTCTACTTTTCATTTTCCATCAACTCTTTCTACTCAAAAATAATCTGGATACATGGCCAGATTTCATCTATCTCCTCAATGATGTTATTTCATATGATTTCCTTGACATTACCCAGAGTGTGGCCAATAGAAGACTCAGCTGCTGACTTCTTTCATACTTCTATCTTATTTTGATCTCTTTGAAGCTCTGCTGCATGAAAAATCTTAAATTTCTGGCAATAATCCTCTAGAAGTTTCACTTGATCCTGCAACTTCTTGACTTCCTCAGTCTGAAGAGACATATTTTGGACTGCATTGGCCAATTGGTCTGCAACATCTCCTGTAATTGTCATAGCTGGGATGGCCGTAGGAATGACTATGACGGGGAGTGCTTCCAAGGGGCAGTCTTTTTAGCAGCTTTTTCCTTTTCCTTAATTAGCTTCTCCATCTCTGTCTCCATTTGCTTGAGCTATGCAGTCTGCTCCATGATGAGCTTCATCATATCTTCTTTTTGAGTCTTTGTCCTTGTAATATCTTTAACCAGAGTATCTTCAGTAGCTGGCAGTTTAAACTGCTTCTTGAATGCTACTATATCCAAATTCTTCTTCTTAACAAGTTCCTCTATTGCATTGATTTTTGCAGGATCATAACCCAGTTTGATTACCAAATCCTCCAGGGTTTTAATCTTGGTGTCTTTGGCAAGTGCAGAGACCTTCTCCATCTTTACTTATGACTGGACATTTGCTAATGTAACTTGTAATTTTCACAAAGTCATGGCAGTGTTAGTGACAGTAGAGAAAATCATTTCCCCAGTCTGCTTATACATCTCCATTTTGTCAATGGGATGTATATCCTTTACATCAAACTCAAAAGCTGTCTTTTTGTAGTATAATGTTCCCTTGGGCTGGAGAACTTGTGCTTGGAGGAATTCCATTTGCATTTTCCCATTTTCTAAGTCAAAGGCTGATAGCAGCCTACTTTGGTCACCAAAATTCTGTTTCTAGAACTGGTTGTAAGTGTTAATCTTCAAGGCTTCATTACTTGCTTTTATCTCCTTGAATATGTCCATTATTCTCTTCTCTGACTCGCCTGAAGTAGATGTACCTGTCTGCATTATTTTCTGCTACTCTTGTGAAGTTATGGAGGTGGTAGGAGCTTGTGTGGACTGATCACCCACTAATGAGGAAACAAGTGGCTCATTAGTGGTGATAATGGTCCACTGCTCTTAATATTTGCTAAGGCTTTGTCTAGAACTAGGCTTGGCCTTCTTTCTGTACATTATTTTAAACCCTTCATTGAAGATGTTAGTCCCTAAAGGGGACTCTTCCTCTCTTCTCCTTTTGGCAGTCTTCTCCTACGTAGTGCGAGTCTGCACTATAGATGATGATACATGTTGTTCTTCTGCCTCATGTAAGGTGTTTTCAACCCACTCTAACTAATTCTTATACTTTTCTATTTCTGGCCTAGCTATGTGAAAGTAAGGAGTAGACTTGGTTTCTACCCTTAATCTATAAATGATCCCTAATGGATCATAGGTCCAGGTAAAACTGAGGCCAGATTGCATTTCCCTCAAGATCTTATCTACCTCTTCCCCTTCTTCCCTGTTGTTGCAAACGAAAGGGCCAACCTGTGTTATTATTTTAAACTATGATTTCTTCTTGGCAGCAACAAAGCGGATTTCATCCATGTTGATGATCTGCCTTATGTACTACAAGGCAAAAATCCTCATTGGGAGGAAATTTGGAAGCTTATAAGGTGGGAGCTCGCATCCAAATATTCTTATTTCTGTTCAATTTTCATAAAGGTACCAGTCCCCTATCTGAAATTTGTCTGACAGCTGCAACACCCTTTTAATTTATTCACTAATCATCGGTTCTATTATGATATTCATGAGACCTATTTTTGGGTGAAAAAACATATCTGTAAATTATTTATAATTGTACTCTTTTTGCTCTTTCATGACCAGAGTAGTCTAGAAAATGACTAACTACTGGTTTCCCTTCTCATCCAGTTTTTGCAAAGAAAGGTTAATGTTGTCCCCCTGAAAGTATAGAAACATTTAGACTAACACAGAGGCATATTTGAATACCTCCTCTGTTGGAAATTTAACAAGTTTCTGATGAATGGACTCTGCAAGAAAATGGCTGAAATTAAACACAATTGAGGGCTTAGAATCAGCGGAGAAGATGGACAAAAATCCTATAATGGCCTCATCTACCCATTGATTAGAGTAGTAGCCAAGAAGGTAGTAAAAAACAATGATAATCTACTTGGCTCTCTCAGGGAATATGGAGGAGGCATAAGGAGGATTTTTCTTTGGTAATGAAGCATCTTGTGTCAAAAAAAACTCAAGAGTTTGGGCTCTCTTGGAAAAGTCTAGTTTCTAGTATAGTTCAATCAGTGCTTCATAGGAAAATGGGGTAGCATTCTCTACTAAGGGGGTTTACATCATCTGATCAATGGCCTGAGGGTTTATGGTAAAGATAATTTATCCATTTGGAGTGACTATGGCCCTTTGGCTTGGAAAATAGGATGCATGACATTTTCTAATAAAATCTGGGGTGCTGTGGGTACGAGGAAAGATGTAGTGAGGTAAATTTGATTCCCACAACTGGATATCTTCTGATTTATCTATATACTTGCCTTCGAGCTAGTAGTACATCTCAAAGAGGTCGAGTTCACAGAGTGTCTCATGGATTTTTTAATCTCAGTCAACCATAGGAATGTGATGAAGGTCTATAGGAGGATGGATCAGAGGATTAACAATTTCCTATGGCCGTTTGTCATTTGGAGGCATTTTGGCTATGGCTAAGAGCACGAGTGAAAAATGGATTGGGAGGAGACAATTCACAAACAGAAGTTAGACTTCGGAGATAGGAACAGAAGGAATAATCTAGAAATGATTAGACAGAGAGTGTCACTGGCGAGTTGACAATGTCAGGATTTGGTGAGCAACCTATAATCAAATCAGTTAACAGTAATAAAACAAGAATTTAGTAACATGTTCACAAATGGGAAGGAGGTTTATATAGCAATTTTGGTTTTCCATTGGTGGCGTGGGTCTATTGAATTAACGGCTAAGCCAATTGAATGCTTAACGAGCTAATTCTGGAGGGAATGAATGTGATTTGATGGAGTTTAACAGATGGATGAGGTGGCAGAGAGTGAATGGCAGAAACACAACGGATAGGTAAGCGGTATCGGGAGCAATAGAATCATATTTTCGGAGGGGGGGAGAGTGGTTAGTGGTTTCACTCAAGGGGGGTCTGAAACGCTGAGGAGTTGACATGTAGGGGTGGGCGTGGTTTGGTATACCACCCACTTCGGACCCCCCTCCCCCTGACAGTAAATCTCAGATGGTGAGGGGGGGCTGAAATCACATACGGTCCATCAGATGTAGGAAGATGGGGCAAAGATGAAGTGTAACATGGCAGGGAATTAATCATGATGTGACGGGATTGTTTGGTGGGGTCGGGAAGATTAATAACCACATAATATGGATTATTTATAATGTATGGGGGGTGTAATGACTTAGGGATATGAAAGTGAAGGGAAGAATGAGCGGAGGGGTAATATGGGATTTAAAACTTAGGATATGGGATATAAAACTTAGGGATAGTATTAATACCCAAAATTAATATATAAACCTTAGAGTAAACCTTTACTCTTCTGTCTTTTTCTTCTGCACATGAAAATATCATTTGATAATTGACTTGTGGTGCATTTAGACTAGTAGCCTATGCATTTATGAAAGCATAAAATGAAGCCTTTCTTTTCTTTTTGCTTCCCTAGCATTTTATTTTCCTTTGCCTTCTTTATTTAGGGCAGCTACCACCTAACATTTTATTGATATGGATGCCTATAAAACATCAAATTTTTCCTAACATTTTAACTTTTCTTTCTTTTTTCATCCATATCCTAACTTAACATTTTAAAATTATTTTGACTAATATACTAACTTATCAAAAATAAATAATGTTACAACATCAGCTCCAGCTAGGGACTACTTCCCCCTGTGGGATGCAGAGAACAAGCAAATCTAAGTGCCTTCTCCTCGGTCTATGGATTCTTTGCTAAAAAAGATACCCACTTGCAATTTTCAAAAATAAAGTAAAATCTATGAATATTTACAGATGATGGATGAATGAAAAATCAATATTGAATGTAATGTTTTAAGTATCTCCCATTGACTGGCAATGAGGAATACTCTCCTTCCAAATTTTGCAGGATGAATGAATTGTTCCCTTTGACTTTTGCAATGCTAAATGGACCAAACTAGAGGTTGTCAAATTTTGCATGTTGGCCTTTATCTTCTCTCCTTGTATCCCATCTGAGCACTAGGTCACCCTTCTTGAAATATCTTTCTCTAGCCTTTCTATCAAACATTTATTTCATCTTATTTTGGTATTTCCTTAGCTTGTACTGAATTTCATCCATGTCTTCATTCAAATCAATAATTTGATTAATCCTTCTTGAGAAATTATCTTTTTCTTCATAGGATTCCTAGAGGAACCTCATAACAGGAATCCAAATGAGTAGGAAAAATTGCTTCCTTACCATAAACCAATTGGAAAGGAGACTTGCACGTTGATCTCTTAGGAGAAACTTTGTTTTCCCATACAGCATGAATAAGATGGTTGTCCCACCTCTTTTTATGGTCTTCAAGAGTCTTCTTAATAACCTTGACTAAGCTCTTGTTGGAGGACTCTGCTAGCCCGTTGCCCTGTCAATAGTATGGTGTAGAATGGTGTAAAAGGACTTAATATTTTATGCCAGCTAAGCAGACAATACCCACAGTATGCATATAAAATGCATAATTTCATTCATCCCAGGAATTTCAATGACCTTCTTGGTCAAACCTTCATGAATTACAGTTTAAGGGCCCTGAATAAATTCTCATGTAGAAATATTTCGAAGGCTATTCAATAGTCTATTTCTTAATTAACCTCTCCAGTGGAATCTTGTTCAACCTCATAAACTTTCGTTAATTATTAAACTCGCTCATATTAACCATACCCTCTTACTCTAGTCTTGGATTTACTCAACACTAATCATACCATGGTTAATTTCCCTTAATCCTCTTTATTATAGAAATATACATAAATCGTATTTAACTTTACCTTTCCACTTTTTCCATGCTTTGGCACCTTTCCCGAGGCTCACCTAAAAATGACGCAAGATGACGCAAGATTGAAAAGTAGCTGAACAACACCAATTGAACAGCAATTGAACAACAATTGAACAACACTTGTAATTGAATAGCAACTGAATAGTGCTCAATTGAACAAAAATTGAAGAGCGCCCGATTGAACAGTAATTGAACAACACTTGCAATTGAACAATGCCCTATTGAACAACAATTGCTCCCATGTTGACTTTCCACATTAATCCGACAGTCGATGTTTCACCCGATCAATGAAACTAATCATTGATCCTCCACCGTTTGATCAAGGCATGCTTTATTTAATAGCCATTAACGATATCGGACAACAAACTTACATGACACTTAATCACCCCGATCATCACACACCGTATATCGCAATTTCTTAAGCCACAATTCATTCAATCATGAATGATGCGATGCGATATCAATCCAATGGTCAATATTAGCAATGATCCAATGGTCTACGGCCCTTCGACTGACACACGGTTACCAACAACTTAAACCCCCTATAGTTGACTTCACATAAGTGTTTGAATTTGTGATCGACAGATAAGGTCGATTACGGGCCTTTAACCTCAATTAAGAACTTCTGCGTTCTCCTATCCCCACAATCTAGTCCTCCACCATTCTACTTCCACCATTCATATACGTTGATCTAAATTTTTTTATGGTTCTCATTCTTTTCTACCTACTTTGCGTTTAGGTTGTTTCTTAATGTTCCTATGGTTTCAGGTTTCTTCCAGGGTTCTAGTCTTTAACGGTTCTGCATCACAACATCCTCCTTAACTTCGCTCGCACCGTTATGCTTCCTTCACCTCCACTATAATGTTAAAGGCTTCCTCCTGTACTGTTGGTGTGTACAAAGCTGTAACACCTCTCTGTCACTCTTCTCTATATTTCGCCTCTGATTCTGCCCATGCAACTTCTGTTACATAGAACTACTCTAGTTCACACAGATTATAACTAAATTACTCCATACACACACATAAACTTAGAATCAAGTTGTTTGTATTAATAAACAGGTATTTATGCAATTTCTTCTCTGTGGCCTGATTTCCAATATCAGTGGCCTCTGTTTCACAATCTGCCCGTAGGCTTACAATCAAACTCTTCACATTCTAATTCCTAACTAACTAGCTAACCAGCTAACCCCTTACTATGCCTTTTAGGCTTACATTTATATAAAAGGATTCTACAACCAATTCCTGGTTTAAATCCATAGCCTTCTAAAAAAAATCCTAAAATCTCTTCCTTATCTCTAAGGATCCTCTCTAATCCACAAAATCATGAACTAACTCCTAATCTAAGATTTTCGTTCATTCTCAAATCTCTCAGTCTCTCAACTCTCCTGATTCTCTCATATTCTCCTACATTCGACAACATTTACAATTTTCATTAAAATCACTCAAAACCTAAGTAGTTACATTAATTCAACACTTATGAAACCAAATGCCTTAAAACACAAGACCCCCTATGTCTGCTAAAATACAATGATATTGTTGAGCTAAATGCTCCTGCATCAGACTCCCAAAGTAGAAAATTTTTGGCTTGTTGGGGACTGACCCAGGTTCAGAGGTGATTTAGCCAAACAAATCCCAGTACTACTATCCCTTTCGTCAATACTCCGTGGAGCATGGACTGAGGTCTCACTTGAAGTAGTATGGAGGGTACTAGAACTAGGTTTCCACACCCTGGAGATGTTTGATGAGTTCAAGTGGTCCACAGCTCGACCCTGTGTGCACATCACTATGCGTACTTACCCATACCTCGCAGCCTAAGATGCTACCTTCGCGCAGCCCTACTTGGGGGCTGAACATTGTTACTACCCAAGTCCTTACTAGTATTCCACCGTTAGTTGATTAACTTAGCTTACTTGCAAGTGTAAAGTATACTTAGCAATATAGATCATTCATACAAGTGCGCACAGTAAATAAACAGTATATTTGCAATTGATATCAAACATGTAATAACTCAAGAATAGATACACAGAATTTGGATAAAACTTCTCTTTTATTATTCTCTTCTTCGATTATAGACTCAACTCCTCCCTACGCACTCAGCTGTAGGGGTCCGTGCACTCAGATACGAACAACTAGGCCTCTACGCACTCAGCTGCAGAGCCTTCTCCTACTCTACGACCCAAAGACACACTTAGACACTTATGACTCAATCCCTTAGACTTGTTCTCTATCCTCTACTTCACTACTTTTACACTTAGAGCCTCACTCTATTTATACAATCCCATGGTCCATGGACCATGGGTAGGCTGACATTACATTACAAACTAGGGCAGACAACCCTATGACTCTAACATACTTTCACGCCCACAATTCACGGGGCTTTACAACATTATTTGGTCAAAACATGGGCTTTGATCCCCAAAACATGCCTCAAGGGGATTCCATGCCCAACAGACCCCCAACACAAACATCGTGACTCGCCCTCGAGTCACTCTATTGGTGAAGTGATCTTGGCATGGAGTTCCTCCAGCTATCCTCGAACTGTGCTGATGTCGGCAGTGCACTAATCCATTGCTTGCTGAATCTGTTGCATCCTCTGTTCTGAGACCTCCGTGTCTGGGGTGCTTCTCTGCATTAATGTGTGTCTCCCCTGTATGTGTGTGAGCTTTCCTTTGATGTTTGTTATGATAGTGAAAGCCTCTTCGATCCACGGTTGGACACGCGCTTTGGGAACTACCTCCTTATGCCATGTTGCATCCACCTACTCCTTCAGTGCCTTTGCTTGCTGCATCCTTGCAAGCCACTAAGTGAGGCCTATTGTCTACTAAGTTCCTCTAGCACTATCGTATTGCTGCTGAAGTTCTCGTGCCTCTATTTCCAGGTGCTGGATGTTGGGGTCCTCCTGTAGAGTTATGAGGACCTCAAGTGCTTGCTCCAACAAAATGGTACATTCTTGCATTGCACCTCTAATTTCTTCCAATCCTGTTGCGATAGCACTAGCGCATTGTTCTCAGACCTTCGGGGAAGTGGAAGGCTGTGCCTTTAGCCGCAACTCGGAAATCTGAAGATTCAGCTCCAACTGAACCTTGGTCATTTCTTCTCTAGCCTCGGGGACTCCAGTTTCCAACCTGTGGATTTGCACCTCTACTGGTAGATCTGTTGGGATGGCTAGCTCTAGGACGCATCAGCAAGCATCGTCTACCACCTGCACCAACTGTTGGTTCTATGACACCAATTCGTCACGTTGCAGACTGAGTTGTTCCATGTTTATCTTTTGTTCGCTGAGAACTTGGATCGCGCGGCTCTCCCTAGCGTGCAGCTCTATCGTTATCCCATCCTATAGCAGATACAGTGTCTCTCATGGAAGGGTAGCCAAATTAAGGCCAAGGCCTTTGATCATGTTAACTGCAAATTTTTCGGTCTCATTCACTGCTACTAGGGCCCCTTCCAGTAACACTATTGTGTTTTCCATCCGTGTGTGCAGCATCTGCTCTGCTGCCGAGGATCCTGCTATGAGGTGGGTGGAAAGGGCACCCACCTGAGGGGGCCCCACCTATAACTCCGGTAGTTGTGCCATAAGGGCCCCCAACACAGTCTAGTGCTCCTGCATAAAATCTTGAAGGGCCTCATTAGTGACATCGCGAACTGTCTCGCTGATGTCATGGAGGTCACCTTCGGTTAAGGTGATTGGGTCAATGGCCAACTTTGAGACCTTGACCTTCTTCCTCGGTCCTGCTCTCTCTATCGTGTGTAGGCGCTTCAGTTGTGTGGATGTGATCCCTAGGTCCACGCTCCCTTTTGTTGTTTCTGATTCCTCTGCCTCATGCCCCTGTGAGGATGTTGCTTGGTCCTCATCCATCTTTGTTGTTGCTTCTTCTGCCACCTGCGCTATTGATGCTTCTTTTGCAGCCATTTTCTGCTCTGCGACTTTCTATGTTGCTTCCCACGTTGCCCTTTCCATAGTTGCTATTGTTTCCTTTCGCCTTTGCTCAGCCAATTATGTGACGCGCAACTTGGTATTGTCCTTCTTCTTCTGTGTTGTCACCTTTTCAAGTTCTACCAGATATGGGACGCACTATTCCGGAGGCCATGTCTCCAATACAGTAAAAATTGCATCGTTAGTGGCTACAAAAGGTAGCTTCATCCACTGCTTCGCAGGATCCTTACGCTCCCTGATAAAAATGTTGTGCATATCAGCTTTAAAGTCTACAAAGCTATGTAGACTGTTGTACATCGTGGGCGATAGGTGCGACCTCCGATTGATCCATATCCGGATGCTCATCTCCATGAGCACCGAAAAATTTTTGGCATCGTGTATCCATTTCGAATCCTTTGTGGCTGAGAGCGAAGCATACTTCGCGGCCTCTGGTAATTCTCTGTCAATGCTGTTGAATTGACTGTCCTTCGGTAGTTCCCCCACTACGAGCATTATGGATAACAATAACCACGCGTAGTGGAAGGTTTTACCCTGCTCCTGGGCTTCATGACAGTTCTTCAAAAATTCCTCGCAGAGGAATTCGGACTAGTTGAACTAGACCCCCTCTGCGCACTACTCGGCCAGTGCGACCACCAGCATCGGTACCTCATCGACATGGCACTTCCTCATAACTTTTCTGTCCAGGAGTTGGGTTGCTATGCGTACCCCTTTGTCCTTGATGCTGGAGATGGTATAGCCCCTCTTCTTCTTCTCTAGCTTGTATTTTGTCTTCATGGCTTCTGCAAGGGCCAAATCACTGCCCTTTCCTTCGGCTATGGTTGTGAGGTCCTTTCCTTTGTAGGGGAGCCAAGAAATGTGGTGAATGAGGTCTGTCGTGATGGGAATAGGCTCCTCCATCCATAGATACCCATCATGCACTAGGCAGAGTAGCTACTTGATGATGAAAATGGTGATGGGTGCGCAGTGGAAATGTGGTATCCATAGTAAGTGCAACAACCCAGCCTTTTCCACACCACACAAGCCACTTCTGCAGCTCTAACGTTGCCACAACCCCCTCAGTGTTTTGCTTCATGAGGTTCCCTGTCTCTAGGTGAGGGAACTTCTCGCAATCAGCTAGGTCCCAATCCTCAAACTTCATGGTTGGCACACGGCCCAGGTGCATGCCTTCAAACACAATGTTGTCTAGGAGGAGCGGGATCTGGAGTGAACTCTTAGTTTTGTCTAGGTCCTTTGGCACTTTGGTCTTCCCTTTCCACGGAGGGACATATGCGGGAATTTTTGTTGCAGAGTGTGTAGGTTGAATATTCTCCTCCATATCTTCGTCTTCTTTGGCCATGATGGTCAGGGCCTGCATATCTTCTTCTTCCTCATATGTGTTGATCAAGACAACTTTCCCTTTTCCTTCCATTGATAGCTTGCTACATAGCGAGTTCCTCGGGGACATGCGTACTGGAGCCATTACCTATTTATCCTTCTTGGCTCTTGGTGTACGCAGTGATTTTGGGATCTCTATTACAACCCAGGCACCTTCTGGAACCATCCTCCACCATTGAGGTTTGCATGGCCTCACCGGTAGTTACGTCTTCAATTCCCAAACAATCCTTGGTTGCTGTCATTGTATCTAGGCTGTATTCTGTCACTCGCAAACTTAGGGGCTCAATTATCACTCGGCTTGCAATGCTTAGTGCTCTGCTCAAACGCTAAATTCTCAAATGACCAAGTGTTGTTTGTTGGCTAGCCCTTTGTGTTTTATAGTGCCTTTTGAATTCGAATTCAACCATTCCCCCCAATTTCAGTCCATTAATGCTTTCTTGGTGGAAAAATTTCCCACATCTTGCCCATAAATAAAATCTTAAATGCTCGTCGCTCGCTCCATTTGGCCTCAAATCGAGCATCCCATCGTGAATAGTGACTCCAACGGTCACTTTCCGGCCAACCCATGTGGCAACGCAGCCCTCCGTGCACGGTCACAGACCCTATGGCACTCTGCTTCTACGCACATCCCCAATATCGCACAGCTCCCGGGCAAAATAGTTTATAGTCCCACACTTCCTTTCAACTGCCTAGAGCACTAAGATTGTCCTTCCTATGGCTAGTCAGGTGGTCACACCACCCATGTGGAGGTCCATCCTGTCCTCCACCATGGTTTGTAGAGAATCCCCACCTTCCATTGTTGTGGTCAACATCGTGCACTTTACTACTTGCAACGTGCTACCCTGGTCAATACGTTTGGTGATATGTGGTCTAAGCCAAGGCAACAGACTAACCAATTCATGGCAATAGTGCTCAAACTTGTTAGCATGATCGCATGCACCTTGCCTTACCATTCTAGTTTTTTCAGCGAGAAACTCTTCCTTTATCTCGTCTTCCAGCTTCTTGACCTCTACATCCATCAATGCACTTTTCTCTTTTAACCGTACCCTTTCATTTTCAAGTTCACAGAGTCTAAGATTTCCCTGTTGGATTTCTTTCTTAAGTCTCATGTGTACTGTCTCCTGCGGCTGTGTGATTCCTTCATTCTAGGCTTCGTAGACCATCGTATCTACGGCTACAGCTATGTGTGGACTAGGCTTCGTGTGTTGCATAGGGATTATAGCCTCCGCTTCATACTTCAACTTCGAAAGTGCTTTCATGGTCAGGTTTTGCACATGGTCCTATAAGCCCATAGAACCGCTGGTACGCGCAGGTCCTAGTCAGTGCATTTCACATGGTGGACCGTGTTCAACACTTCACGCACCTTTTCAAAGGCTTCCCTGTGTATAGTCTTTAGAGCACTTAGTCTTATCATACTTTGTCGTTCGCACCCTCGTCTTGCTCGCTCCTGCTTGTTTTTCATGTTTACTCTCATGAGGACAGTGTGCGTTCATGCAAGTTGCGTACCATATGCCTGTACCCATTTGGAGAGGTGGGTGCGCAGGCTATTTCATCCATCATACCTGGCTTTCATCCACAGTGTAGGCTTTCCAAACCATATAAGCATCACCCTTATACATGCGTGCCAATCCTCAAATGTTGTTGGCATGTACCCCACCATCTTGCAAGCTTAGCACACAGTGCCCATTTCAGAGCATCGAACCGCTGTTGTTCTGGCACTTCGATTTCAAATTTGTTCAGGAATTCATCCACCGTTGTCAACCCATCATACATAGGCAGATCCCTTACCTCTGTTGTCACGCAGCGTAATGATCTTACCATCATGTTGCAATTGAGTGTGGTTACGTCATGTAATTGATTTTGTCATCGTTCTATTTCTTCGTCCGAATCTAATGTGCAGGAGCTTTTGCAATCCCATGAAATCCTACCATACGTTGCAGGATTCACCCAATCCTGATCCTGAGATGTTATCTTGTAGATACAATCTAGATCACCGTCGCTCTCTTCATCGCGCATTGGCTCTGTGTAGCGTGATCCTTCCACAGGGTCTAAAGGTACCACTATGCGCAATGACTTTTTCTCAAAAATCATTTTGCACTTCTTCAGATTTATCACCCCATTCATATCAGTGGCCCAATCTATTCCCAGTATCATGGTATAGGGAATTTTTCATCAACAATCTATATCATTTCAAAATCTGCAAGCGCACTCACACCTTCAATATCTATCGTTATTCCCTGCAATCTTCCCATCGGTAGGATCTTCTGTTGGTTGGCCATTTGCAATTGAATAGGAGACCATTGCAACGTGGACCTGCCCATGTGCTCCCATGTCAGTTTTGGTAGTACGTTCGCGTCTGATAGTAAATCCAGAATCACTTGATCCATTTCATATTCCTCAATTTGTGCAGTCAATCTCATCTCCCTTCCTGTTCACGTTGTGTGCTTCCCGAGCTTCCGGACTACATGTGGTTCTCCTCACCCAGCGCACCTAGTGATGAGTTCCTGCAGTCCCTTTACAGCCTTGCTATTGCGCAGCAGCTTCATGCATGTCTCCAAAAAGGTAGTAAGCATTGATGGGTCCATCTCCAATTCTAGTTTATCTTTACTACCTGAAGTGGAGGCCTCCGTGAAGCTCTTCTTAGCTTCCATGAATGTCTCCTTTGTGCGCTCCAAATTGAACTCTGGTTCCTTTGTAGGAGCCTTGCGAACCTAAGCACTCTCTTTGGGTTACTTGCCCTTATCATCTCCTATTGTGATACCACTTCGAAGCACGATGTTTACATTCAGGTCCTCTTTGCGTGGCTCAAATCTCATCATTTGTAGGTTCTGAGTCAGGGGAGGCTGGAGTATTCCTTTATCGCGCAACCTCACTATCAGTGTAGGGTAGTCCCCCATCTCATGATCAAAATGAGCAAAATATAAACATGATGCTCTCGTCGAATTTTTACAATTACGAGCATAATGCCCTAGTCCTCTGCAATTGTAACAAATCAGTTGTCGGTGACCCCTTCCTGGTCCCATTCCACCTTGACCTCGTCGGCACCTCTGAAATCCAACGTGTGCCATCCCTGCATTTTGATCGAGGGCTCATGTTTTGGCCTGAACTCTATACGTAGGAGTCTAATCCATCATTAGTTCATAACTTCTATAGGTACGCTCATCATGGCCTACTGACCTGCAAAAACTACAGAATAACTGTTGGGACGTCTGTGTATATTTCTGTAACAGATGACAGTTATCTATAGTGTGCTTCCCTCCTATTTGACAAATCATGCACCATAATGCAGGCGCAACGCTTGGTCCTGCTTGTGCCTCTGGTATTAATGGAATTGGCCCTCCTCCTTCCAAGTAGTTCACAAAGACTGGACAATGGTCCTTGTCATGTCCCTAGCCTTTGCATTTTATGCACCATACCTCCTCGCGCACCTCTGGGTGAGTTGTCCTGTCTTGTTTCAAACTCTTCATCTCCAGACATAGGTTTTTCAGTTTCTTGTGGATTTGTTGGAATCCCAGGCCAAGATCTTGTATTGGGGTCTCGTGTAGTCTCATTGCAATCTCCAAAGCTTCGGCCTGGGTGGATAACTTCTGCTGCGACAGTGTAATCCTTAGATGCGGGGTTATTGACGCTACAAATCATGCATGGTGCTACCCATATGTCAAGGTCATGTTGGCTTCGCAAATCATGCCCTTCAGTCTCTGATCCAGTTCCCAGGGGGTCTCGCCTGGAAGCATCGCGATTTCCTTAAACCCAATAATCGATTGTGTCTCCAATTTTGGCCTACTAAATTCCCTGTTCAGTGCAGCTTGGATATCTGTGATCCCCGTGTTTGGATTGACATTAGAGTGTTTAATGTACCATGTCAGTGTGCGATCCTGCAACGTGCTTACTAGTGTTTCCTTCTTGATGTTGTCATCCGTGACTCCTTGCGTTTCCCATTTAGCCTTTACCATGAACCAAAATTGGTCTGGATCTTCGTTCCCTACTCCTTTGAACATCAACAATTTTATCGCGCTCGCCATATTGAACTGTGGTGGTGGCGGAGGTGGTGTGGGCAGAGATGGGGGTGAAGATGGTGAAACTAGTGGTGGTGTAGGTGGAGGTGGTATGCACAGATTTGTTGCCTTATCAGACTAATCGCACTTCTTGGTGAAACTTTCGCGAGCTCTTCCTCACTTTCTTGCCGAGTTGAAATCAAGGGGCTAGTTTCCATCTCTGTGCTACCTTCGTTTCTATAGATCCTCCCACTTCACGTAGACCCAAACATTAATTTATTCACATAACCCACTTTTCACACAATAGCATTTTAATCTAAGTGTTCAAAGGTTTAATGTACTTACCTCGTAGTCCTTTGAGGAAGCATCATTCCGCCTCCCTGTAGCTGACTAAAGTATCTACCATGAATTTGGTGATAAACCCTCTTATAATTCGATTGAGCCAATGGTCCATAGCGAGCACGATCTTATCTTCTGAGGCCTCTAGTCTGTGCACCAACTCTGGAGTCCACACAATCGGTTTGTCGAGCCTACACCTTCCCTGAATGTCTACTAGCTTCGCAATCCACTCGTACAACTCAGAGGGAAAGGATGCAAAGAAAATTTTGTGGATCTCTGTATATAAGTAGCACTCTAGCCATTTCTCCTTCGATACTTGCGGATTCCTATTTTCTTGTGCCCTGAACTCGTGAATCTTTCTGTCCAACCACCCTTCAATTTCTTTCTTCATCGGATTCTAGTGACATGACATCAGAAATCTCTTATGCAGATCCCGGTCCCAGCAACAGAACCATTTGTTGGCTTGTTGGGGCCTAACCTAGGTTCATAGGTGATTTAGCCAAACAAATCCTGGTATTACTGGCCCTTTTGGCAACAATCTGTGGAGCACGGCCTAAGGTCTCACCCGAAGTAGTATGGGAAGGTGCTAGAACTAGGTTTCCGCACCCTGGAGATGTCTGATGAGTTCAAGTGGTCCGTGGTTCAACCCTATGCGCACGTCACTCCACGGACTTACCCGTACCTCGCAGCCTGAGATGTTGCCTTCGCGCAGCCCTACTCAGGGGCTGAACGTTGTTATTACCCAAGTCCTTACTAGTATTCCATCATTAGTTGATTAACTTAGCTTACTTGCATGTGTAAAGTATACTTAGCAATATAAATCATTCATACAAGTGCACGCAATAAATAAATAGTATATTTGCAATTGATATCAAACATGTAATAAATCAAGAATAGATTACAGAAAATTTGGATAAAACTTCTCTTTTATTATTCTCTTCTTCGGTTACAAACTCGACTCCACCCTACACACTCAGCTGCAGGGGTCCGTGAACTCAGCTACAGACAACTAGGCCTCTACGCACTCAGCTACAAAGCCTTCTCCTACTCTTCGACCCAAAGACACACTTAGACACTTACAACTTGATCCCTTAGACTTGTTATTTATTCTCTACTTCACTAATTTTATAGTTAGAGCCTCGCTCTATTTATACAATCCCATGGTTCGCGGACCATGGGTAGGCCGACATTACATTACAAACTAGGGCGGACAACCCTATGACTCTAACATACTTCCACACCTGCAATTCGTGAGGATTTACAACATTATTCGATCAAAACATGGGCTTTGAGCCCCAAAACATGCCTCGGGGAGATTCCATGCCCAACAAAAATGTTCATGATCTCCTGATCGTGTGTCTTCATATGTTGATAGAAAACCTTCAGGGTCCCAAAATTTAGTTTGTAGTTGTTTGAATGCTCTGCGCCTTTGCTACTACTGTATGTCCACTGTCTTCTTTTTTATTTTCCTCTCCTTGTCAATCAGTTTCAAGTTCCGATTGATCACCCTTCCTACTGCTATCAATCTTCTCCATGTGGACTGTTTCATCATCAACTGCCATAATTTTTCAATTTCCATTTCCAGCACATCCTTGGTTTGGTCCATACTTTGCCACTTACTGTTACCTCTTTCTCTTTGTTTCAGGTTTTTGCTATTGTCTATTAACTCTTCAAACTTCTATTCTTCACCTTGAAGTTGTCGAATTCTATCACTTACTCTTTCTCCTACGCTTACTTCTTCTTCTCTTATTTTTACTTGTTCTCTCATTCTTACTTGTTCTACCATTCTTACTAGTTCTGCCTCCCTTTCATCCTTACCCTCTTTCATGATTATCTCTTTCTGTATTGAATCCTAACTTTCTAGCATTCTCTCCAACAATTTAACATCTCTATTCCATGGATTAAATACTTCCACAGAATCTTCCTCTTTCATTCTTATTTGGCTACTCATTTGTGCCAAATTTTCTCCAACATCTGCAACTAAACTTGCACTCACCAAAAAATTATAAAAATAAAAATCATAAGGCTTATGTGCCTTTTCTTCCTTTGGAAACACATCAATATTCTACTCTGATTCTTCCTCCTCTGTCAACACATCAGTATGCTGATTTGAATTCTCAACAGAATTCACGAGATTGTCAGCTAGTCTCTCCTCCACACCATCTATTTTAATAATGTAGTCATGTCCTTGTCTGTTGTAGTGAAATTTTTCATTCTCATTCAGTTCTGATTTTACAACCTGAACACTTAATTTTTGGTTCTATAGCCTTTTCTCCAAAAGGCTTAACTCATGCCATAAATTTTCCATTTCACTTGGAATTTCCCCTAAAAGCTCTGTACAATCCTCACTATCTTCTTCTTTTTCACAAGTATAACTTCTTATTAGCACTACTTCTTCATTCTTGATTATAATAAAATTTTGATCCTCCATCTCTGTGATAGTTCTAGATGTTTTTCCGTCACTCTCCCTTTGGCCATTTAAGAAAATAAATTCCTCTTTTTCCTCATCAATAGCAAATTCTATCATAAGACATAACTGTCTCATCTCCACTGAAGATATTTTTTCCACTAAACAAGGAATTTATGAACTCCTTCTGTTGTAATAACTCAACTTGATCTTTATTTCAAAGACAGTCATCATCATACTTTACTTGGAAAATTTCAGCTTCATTCAAGATAGTTCCATAAGATGGTTTGTCTTCTGCAATACCTGCATTCACACACAACTTGTCAGTTGTAAAACCACAAGACCTCATGATCTCATATGATGATTCAATCACCAGGTCCTCCTGTCGTTCCAAGTCCTCTACATGACTCAGATATATTTCATTGGTCTTCTCTTTAATCTCATCAAGTCCTTCACTTGATTGCTTGATATCCTTCTCTACTTCTTCTTTCATAACAGAATTTAGATTTTGCCTGTCTTCTTCCTCCTTTACAACAATATCATAAAATTGTCCTTCTTCGCATGTTTCATCTGCAAACATACACAAATTATTAGATTTAAAATCATGTGACCCTTTGGTCTCACTTGAAGTTTCAGTCTTCAAGTCTTCATATTCATCTTCACCTAGAACTTCACCCTACTCTGGTTCACAATTGGACACTTCCATTTCCAACTCAGCTTCTCTGAGTTTTTCCATCAGCCACTTTACTTGCTTCTATTGTAGCCTTCTCTGTAACTTATGCCACTTCATTATATTCTTCCTTAACACCCAACCTAGTCTTTGGCTTTCCTCTAGCAGCATTGTTAACACATAGTGTTCTTCTCTTATCGTAGCCATGTCCTAGTCAAACTCTGCTTGACTCATCCTCTTGCCATTTGCCTTAGCATTCTCCTTCTTCACTTTTCTTCTACTGTGGTCTTCCTCAGAACCTCCACTATGACTATCAGTAGTCATCTTTTTCTCCATCCTTATGAGTTCCTCACTCATTCACTATGATTTGCATTAAATCCTCTATAAGAGCAAGTCCTACCTGCTGCCACTTACCTCACCAAGCTTTCCTCTATACTTGGTCTTTTGGCAAGCTCTTGGTTCGCTATCTCTGGAACCTCCTTTGAACACTTCTCTCTGCTCCTTCTAGGCTTCAACTCATTTGCATCTTCTAAGAACAAAAATGTCCTCTTTATCCAACCTCTATTGAAATTCCTGAAGGTTCTACCACATTTTGCTTTCATTCAGAAACTTTTACCCGCTTCTTTTATCCCTTATAAATTCTACCCACATCCTCTGTGGAATTTCCTTTGTGAGCTGCAACAATACCTCTGCACGATCTTGTTCTACCATTCACCTGCACTTTGAATCGATTGTCCTCTATTTCCTTGCATCTGAAAGTTCTACCAATATTCTAATATACTTTATCTCTACCCGCCTATTGTTTGTCAGATTAGAATTTGATCTCCTCTTGTTTACATACACATCTTAACACATAACTCCGTTCTAAATTTTCACAAAGAAATTTTCACACAGGATTTCTTTGTGCTGCTTTACCATCTGTATCAACCACAATTCTTCTCTGATACCAAAATGATGATGGCTAATCCGACAATACCCATAGATAAAATGCATAATTTCATTCATCCCAGGAATTTCAATGACCTACCTGGTCAAACCTTCATGAATTACAATTTAAGGGTTATGAATAAATTCTCATGAAGAAATGTTTCGAAGAATATTCAATAGTATATTTCATAATTAACCTCTCCAGTGGAATCTTGTTCAACCTCATAAACTTTCGTTAATTCTTAAACTCATGCATATTAATCATACCCTCTTACTCTGGTCTGGGATTTACTCAACACTAATCATACCATGTTTAATTTCCCTTAATCCACTTTATTATAGAAATTTACATAAATCACATTTAACTTTACCTTTCCACTTTTTCCACGCTTTGGCACCTTTCCCGAGGCTCACCTAAAAATGACGCAAGATGACACAGGATTGAACAGCAATTGAACAACACTGATTGAACAGCAATTGAATAACACCAATTGAACAGCAATTGAACAAAAATTGAACAGTGCCCAATTGAACAACAATTTAACAGCACCCGATTGAACAACAATTGAATAGCAATTGAACAACACTTGCAATTGAACAGTGCCCTATTGAACAATGATTTCTCCCATGTTGGCTTTCCACATTAATCCAATGATTGATGTTTCACTCAATCAACAAAACTAATCCCTGATCCTCAACCATTTTATCAAGGCACGCTTGATCTAATGGTCATTAATGATATCACATGACAAACTTGCATGACACTTAATCACCCCGATCATCGCACACTGCATATCGCAATTTCTTAAGCTACGGCTCATTCACTCATGAATGATGCGATGCAATATCAATCCAATGGTCAATATTAGCAATGATCCAACAGCCTGCGGCCCTTCGACTCACACATGGTTATCAACAACTTAAAGCCCCCGTAGTTCACTTCACATAAGTTTTTGAATTTGCAATCGACAACTAAGGTCGATTGCGAGCCTTCAACCGTGATTAAGAACTTCCACGCAGTCTATTCCTTCACCATTCTGCTTCCACCATTCATATCCATTGATCTAAAAGATCTGATGGCTCTCATTCTGTTTTTCCTACTTCGCGTTTAGGTCGTTTCTTAGTGTTCCTGTGGTTTCAGGCTTCTTCTAGGGTTCTAGTCTTTAACTCTTCTGCATCACAACTTCCTCCTTAACTCTGCTCGCACCTTTATGCTTCCTTCACCTCCATTGTAATGTTAAAGGCTTCCTCCTGTACTGTTGGTGTGTACAAAGCTGTAACACCTCTTTGTCACTCTTCTTTGTATTTCGCCTCTGATTCTTCCCATGCAACTTCTGTTATATAGAACTACTCTAGTTCACACATAGATTATAACTAAATTACTCCATACACACACATAAACTTAGAATCGAGTTGTTTGTATTAATAAACAGGTATTTACATAGTTTCTTCTCTGCAGCCTGATTTCCAATATCAGTGGCCTTTGTTTCACAATTTTCCCATAGGCTTACAATCAAACTCTTCACATTCTAATTCCTAGCTAACCAGCTAACCCCTTACTATTCCTTTTAAGCTGACATTTATACAAAAGGATTCTACAACCAATTCCTAGTTTAGATCCATAACCTTCTCAACAAAATCCTAAAATATCTTCCTTATCTCTAAGGATCCTCTCTAGTCCACAAAACCATGAACTAACTCCTAATAAAAGATTTTCATTAATTCTCAAATCTCTCAATCTCTCAATTATCGTGATTCTCTCATATTCTCCTACATTAGAGAACATTTACAATATGCTTCACAGTACTTAATTAATTCCTATTTTCATTAAAATCACTCAAAACCTAAGTAATTACATTAATTCAACACTTAGGAAACCAAATGTCTTAAAATACAAGACCCTCTATGTCTACTAAAATACAATGATAATGTTGAGCTGAATGCTCCTGCATCAATATTTTTGATAGAAATCAATCATTTTAACACTATTGAGAGTTTTTGCATTATCTGTAACAATCTATTGAGGACATCCAAATATTGATAAGATGTTTTATTCAAGAAATTTTATCACAATAGTATCAGTTACACTTTTAACCAGTATGGCTTCTACCCACTTGGTGAAATAGTCTGTAGCAATTAAAATCCATCTGTGTTGATTACTAGAATGTGGATGAATTTCCCCTATAAAGTCCAACCCCCATTGTAGAAAAGGAGCCTGGACAGATAATGGGACCAAAGGAAGTGCTGACAGTTTCTATTTTCCTGCAAATAATTGCATGGTTTGCAACTTCTTAATCTTTCTCCAACTTCTTTAAAATGTGTGGGCCAATAGAAACCTGCTTTTAAAATTTTGTAGGTTGTTGCACTCTAGGCATAGTGTCCACCACAAAACCCTACATGGAACTGATCTATAATTCCCTCTGTTTCATTTTTAGTTAAGCACAGAAGAAGGATACTAAGTGGGTCTTTCCAGTATAGATTATCATTGGTAATGTAATATTTCACTACTTTAAGCTTCATAGCTTTGCACTGCTTCAAATTAAGATCAGCTGTACATTGAAAATCTCAAAGAAAATGCACAATATCATAATACCAATCAGAGAGTAGATATTTCTGATCTATGTGAACAAGAATGGCTTGATTTGAAGAAATAGGTTCTTGTGGATTCTCCCCTTCTCTAAGAGGAGGAGGTTCTTGTGGATTCTCCTCTGATATCAAGGAAGGTTCTTGTGGATTCTCCCCTTATGACATTTCAAAAACCAGATTAATCCCCAATACTTTGCAGTTGGATTCAGCTAACAATTTGGTCAGGCCTTGGCCTTTTACTAGCTTTGTGGTTTTAATTTCAAGGTCAAATTCAAGGATTTTAGCAATCCATCTCCCTCTTCTTCCATCAGTATCAGGCTGAGTCAAAACAGTTTTGCAGCATGATTAGGGACATAAGTTGTAATGTGTGAATGCAAGATATAGGTTCTAAAGGCTTTGAGGGCTTGAATTAAGGCATAAGCTTGTTTTCAATATTATCATACCTAATTTCAACATCCCTCATAACTTTGGAAAAGAAGGATATTGGCTGGTCATCGCCGTTTGTATTTTTTTGTAAAAGTACAGCAGCTAAGTTTGTCTCGGATGCAAAATAAAATATGCTAAAAGGTGAAGAATAGTCAGGGCTAGCTAATGTGGGGGACTCAAATATGGCATTTTTTATTTGATCAAAATCATATCTAGTTGGGAATGTCCATTTCACTTCATTATTTTTCTTAAGCATATCTGTTATATCTTTAACTATCTCAACATAATTTGGGATGAACCTTTTAAGAAAATTGATCTTTCTAAAGAAGGTTTGTATCTCTTTCTTACTCCTTGGCAGAGACAGGGTCTGAATAGCTGAAACTCTCTTTGGGTCAATTATAACTCCCTCCTTGGAGATTATATTCCCTAGTAATTTCCCTTCCTTCACAGAAAACAAATATTTCTTCAGATTGATGGATATTCCAAATTTCCTGCACCTGTCAAAAACCTTGCTCAAGTGTTTTAAATGGCTTTCATCAGAATCAGAGAAAACAGTTAAATCATCTAAATAAATGATAGTAAATTTAGATGTTTTACCTACAAATGTGAGGTCCATGGCTCTCTGGAAAGTGGCTCTTACATTGGTTAACATGAATGGCATTATGGCATACATGAATTTATCCCGAGTGGTGAAGACAGTTTTATCTTGGTTAGCTTCACTTACCATGATCTGGTTATAACTAGAAAATCCATCTAGCATAGAAATCCTATTATCCCCTGAAACTTTCTGAACTAGATGGTCCATTTTAGGCAATGGATAGTTATCCTTTAAAGATGATTTATTCGGATTTCAGAAATCTGCACATAGCCTAATCTCACTATTTTTCTTTCTGACAGGAACTAGGTTGGCTACCCAATTAGAATACCTTAAGGGCACAATGAGATGAGCATCAAGAAGATTTCTAAGTTCTAACTCAATGGTGGGCAGTAGTAAGGGATTAATTCTTCTTAGCTTTTGTTGAAAGGGTTTTGCTTCTGGCTCCAAAGGAATCTTATGCTCAATCAAATATGTGTCATAATTTTTTAACTCATTATAAGACCAGGAAAAAACATCTTTGTAGTTTTTAAGAAGATTCAAGTATTTGTTTCTTACATCTGAAGGTAAGGTTGATGACAATTTGATATTTATCACATCATCCACAGTCCCAATATTGCATTCTTCGATTTCTTCTTCAAGTGAGTGAAAGAAGGGATGTTTAGAGACATCATTATTATCAAATATTTTTTCCAATGGGACTAATCCTTTAAGAATAAAATTATTAGATAATTGGATAATATCATGATCAAGAATTTTAGGACTGAATGAAGTTTCTAAATTTTGCTGATTTATTTCTGGAATATCGTTTTGATCTCCTTCAATTTGCATATTTGAGAATTCATCAATAACTTGAAGGAAAGATTTCAACTGTTCATCATCTTCAAAAATCTACCAGTGTTTAAGGTTATCAGGAATTGATGGCCAATACTTGACTTGGATTTGGTATTCTAATGATATTGGCTCAGGGATTTTGAAAGAGTTTGTTGAGACGGCTAGTGAATCAGCATGCATGTTTTCATCTCTGGGAATAGTAGTTATGTTAAAACCTTGGAAGAAATTTTCAATTGTATCCCAAGCTTCATTTTTGTATGACCTAAACCTTGGGTGTTTAGCCTAACACATATTTCTAACCTGGTTCACTATAAGCTTAGAATAAGAAAGTACACTCAAGTTTTGAACCTTTAAACTTCTAGCTAACTCAAGACCAAGAAGAAAAGTGTTATGAAACTAGCCCACAAAAAGATTGAAAAGATAGATCAACGACTTAAAAATTTTCCTATTTTAGGGGGAAACCTCCTTTACATTACACAAATGAACAATTCTTGGATGATTCAAATGACAAGACCTCCTTTCTATATATAGGAGTCTAAGGGGTCATAATATAATCAGAGCCGACATAACAATAATAATGTAAGGGCACAATAATAACAATAGTGGGTTTCTATGGGGCACAGTAATAACAATATGGAGACTACATGGGCACAACAATATAATAATGGGGTTGCACTAATAACAATAGGGGTTACACTAGTAGTATAGTGACCTAACATGCCCCTCTCCTTCAAAAAGTGTTGTCCTCAATGCTTGAGTAGTTCTGGATGCTTCTGTATAAAATTATCATCCATCCATGTGGAATCTTCAGCGGGTAAGTTCTTCCACTTGATGAGATACTCTAAAATTGATCTATTTCATAGCTATCAATTTCTCGGTTCTGTGACTGCTTCAAGTTCCAATATGATTTTTCCTTCCTTGTCAAGTTTTGGAAATATTGTTTGAACTGGGATCTTCTACAACTTTTAAATGAGTTCTCACCCTGCTTCGTCATTCTTCCATTCATCCCTTGCTTTGTTTGTTGAATTTGGTTGGATAATTATACCAACCTCTAGAATTGCTGCAACCATACATTACATTTCACTCCTTTGGGTATATGGATATCTATAAGGCCTGATTTTTGGAGGAACACTTCCTGGAATCAAATGAATAGCATGATCATGATCACGAATAGGTGGGAGGCCTTTGGGAGTCTCAAATACCTTGGAATGATTGTCCAAGAAGTTTTGGAGATCTGGAGAAATAGATGATTTCGATGTGGGAACCTCTAGCAAACATAATTGTGCAATTATGCCTTTTTGTTCTTTCTTTAGAATCTTTTTCATTCAGTTAGAGCTTATTATATTTCCTGGTTTCCCTGTGATACCCCTTAATTCAACTTCCTTTCCTTCCGAAGAAAATTTCATGAAAAGTTCTTGAAAATTAAAAGCTATTATACCCAAGGATTCTAGTCATTGGACTCCTAGTACAACATCAGCACCACCCATTGGAATGGAAAGCATTGGGCTATTCAATACATATTCTCCCATGGATAGCTTGATATTATGGCACTTTCTAGAGTAATTTATGTTTCCTCCACTTGCAACCATAACTTGACACTTTGGTGCTGGATATAGGAATCAATTCAATTCCTTGGCTATCTTACAATGAATAAAATTATGGGTACATCCCAAATCAATCAACACTATTACCTTTTTCTTCTTGATATGTCCTTTTATCATGATATTTTGAGGAGTGGTAATTCTGGCCAATGCATTACCAGATATGGTCGAATTCATTTCTTCTTTCTCTAGGGTTTGTTCCTGGTGTATATCCTCTTCTTTTGACATTTCTTGTTCCTTTTCTTCCTCCTCTTCACAATCTATGTAAATTAATTTCTTATCAACGCACTTATGACCTTTAGTGTATTTTCTATCACAACTGTTAAAAAACCCTTTTCATCTTTTTTATTCCATTTGTATAGTTGATGAATCAATATTATTGATATCTTCAGCAATTAAAGGACCTGTATCCTGTGACTGTTGATCATCAATCATCAAAGGTGGTAGAATGTTTTGTTCAAAAGCTAGTCTCTGAAGAATTTTCATTTGAGGAGTTCTTCTGAATTGAATTTGAGTTTGAGGTTTGACAGTAGCTTGGTGATCAGTTCTAGGTTGTGTTTCAATTTTGGAAATTTTGTTAGAAAGGTTCCTAAGCAAAGATGTAATTTCATCAATTTTCTGATCTTCAAGTTTAGATTTGGAGGAGGATGAATCATCAATCTTAGCTTTTGGTTTTCTTTCTTCTTTTTTTGCTTTAGCTTTGAGTTTGCAAGAAGCTAACCTGTTGGCTTCTACCTCTATAGCATTTGTCTGCATGTCTTCTAATGTATTAGAAACTCTTTCCCTTAGCATGACTGCAAATTCATCATCAAATTCTTTGGAAAATCTAACCTTTGCAGCTGCTACTGATGGTTTAAAATCAGCAGGCATTTTATGATAGAGTTTGTTAAATATTTTGATGAATTCGGCAACTAGTTCACTAGTGCTTCTCTTTAATTCTTCAAATTCAGTAAGGAAGTAAATATGATATTTCTTTACCCGCCATTGATTTTTGAATATTGTTATGAGCTCATTCCAAGTTTTGATAGAGTCAGCTTTGAGCTGCCTAAACCAGATCCTAACATTTCCTTCTAAATATTGTAAAAATAATCTCATATAAACATTTTCCTCTTCTATGTTCATATTGTCAGCAAAATCTAGGAAGGTTGATACATGATCCTCTGCTGAGGGACCTGTTTCTCCATTGAATCTTGGCAGATGTTTTAGATAACCATCAGGAAAATTTCCCAAGTTTGCAGGGAGAACTAGAGCAGCATACCTAGCTTGCACAATGGGTCGAAAAGCCATAATAGCAGGAGGAGTATGGGGTGTCTGAGTGGATGTTGATGAGGAAGAGGAAGATGATGAAGATGAAGATGAAGGAGATGAAGATGAGTCAGTAGGTGTATTAATATGTGGAGGAGAGGGAGGAGACCTCTTTAAGGATTTGAAAGGGGTTTTGATAACCAATTTCTGAACTCCTGGTGGGAAGTCTTCCTTATTTTCAAACAAAGGATTCGAATAGACAGAAAATGTCTCTTCAAGATTAGTTGAGGATGATGGAATAGAATAAGGAGTTGGAGTAATGAAATCTTGAGGTTTGAATTCAGGTAAATGTAAACCCAATTCTTCCTCAGATGAAGGTGATTTAATAGGAATGGATGGAACTTGATATGATTCAAGTGACTGTATTAAAAAGGCTGATGGAAGGTCTACTCCTCTGGAAATAAGATCAGAAACCCTAGGAGGTAGTTCAGTCCAATCAGGATGGGTTGGTATAAATGAAAAGGGATCTATAGATGGAATGTCTTCAGGGTGTAAAGTTGAAGAAGAAGAAGGTGTTCTACATCTTCTCCTTGAAGAGGCTCCCCTGATGAGTCTTTCTAGGTCTAGTAGAGGGTTAACAATCTCAGAATCAGAACGTGATCTTGTATGCTTATATGGAGCCATCTTGGATCAGTGGAATCACCGAGTGAAAGATTTCTACCTATAACCTTATCCTTTATTCACCTTAAAGGAAAGGGAAAATCATTGCCCTAGGGAAAATTTAACTTTCAATTCTTCGCTCCCCAACAATGATGTCAGTCTGATGTTGTCCTTTGAGATAACCTAAGGTCAATCAGCTATGGCAAAGCATCTAAAATGTTTTGCTTATTTTAATGGTTTGGATGACCAATGAACTGTTTAAAAACAGGTGCTTTAAACTTAGAAAGATCCTTAATAAAACAAAAGCTTTTTCTTTAAATACATATGGTTATCTTGATTTAAGTGGGATGGATAAGTATAATATAGAGAAGTATAAGTGATTTAATATTCAGACTAAATATCTAACCATTTATAACCAGAAATCAAGAAAACAGTGTTTCCTAGATCAACAAAATATAATAAAACTATTACAGAAATCTAGTGCAATTTAAGTGAAAAGAGGAATTTACAATAACAGATAGCCTTGTAAATTAATCTCTTATTTAAATGCAACTTCACATTGGATTCAAAATGAAACTGACATTCAATTAAATTTTCAATCAAATGACTATAAAAGAATTGAATTATATGAAGAATACATAATGAAAAACATGATGAAAACAACTCACTGAGAGACAAGCCATATGAAGTAAATCCAGAATATTTTATTATATCAAAAATGCTCTAGCTTAGTACAAATCTTTGTGATAATGGGTTCAAGGGTGCAACCCTCAATACTTTGATAGGCTGAAGTATTTAAACAAAATTACAAAATATTAAAATAAATGCATGAGTGACACAACATTCTATTATTACTTAAAATTAATGGAAACATAAGTAATTCGATCAAAAAGAATGAATCTAAACATCTGGCCATGTTTTGAAGGAACTTTTTTGTTGAGTAGCCACTATTCGAGGGATGCGCTGGTGAAGCTGATCTATCTTCTAATCTTGAAATTCACACAAATTTTCCCACCGTTCTTCATCTGGAATTTTTATCTTTGTTACCTTACAGTAGATTTCATCTACCTCATTATACCGGGAAAAAGTGGGTTTTACAGTGAAAATATGTTTTATCTCATGTTGAATAAACCATATATTTTTGATGTCCTCGTAAAAGGCCCTTCTTGTCATGGAACCTTTGATGTTGGAGGACTTGGTTATGTCCCTGGTAATGTCCTGAAGCTTCTTCATATAGACTTCTTTGGTCATTAATTTATCATTAATTACAAACAGTGAAGGCAAACCCTTCTTGTTCAATGCATCAATTCTTGTGAAAAACCTGTTGACTGCTACTTCAAGAGTGTGACACTTCTCTGTCAACTGTACAACTAAGTTCTTCTTGGTCAGAACTTTCTTCACCTCCAAGATGGTTTCAGTCCTGTCATCCACTCCTAGATCATCCAGTTCATATCTATTCTTGGAGTTGAGGAACTTTATAATGTTGTTGGTTGTAGCAGGCATCTCTCCTAGTTGAGCATTTATATTGGCAATGGTCTATGTTTCCTTTTCCATCAACTTTTTCTGCTCAAAAATAATCTGGATACATGGCCAGATTTCATCTATCTCCTCAATGATGTTGTTCCATATGATTTCCTTGACATTATCCAGAGTGTGGCCACTAGAAGACTCATTTGTTGACTTCTTCCATACTTCTATTTGATTTTGAGCTCTTTGAAGCTCGCTACATGAAAACTCTTAAATTTCTGGTGATGATCCTCTAGAAGTTTCACTTGATACTACAACTTCTTGATTTCCTCAGTTTGAAGAGACATGTTTTGGACTTCATTGGCCAAGTAGTCTGCAGCATCTCCTGTACTTGTTGTAGCTAGTATGGTTGTAGGAATGACTGTGATAGGGAGTGCTTCCAAAGGGGCAGTCTTTTTAGCGGCTTTTTCCTTTTCCTTAATTAGCTTCTCCATCTTTTTCCCCATTTGCTTGATCTCTGTAGTCTACTCCATGATGAGCTTCATCATATCTACTTTTTGAGTCTCTGTCTCTGTAATATCCTTAGCCAGAGGATCTTTAGTAGCTGGCAGTTTTAACTACTTCCTCAATGCTACTATATCCAAATTCTTCTTCTTAACAAGTTCCTTTGTAGCATTGATGTTTGCTTGATCATAACCTAGTTTGATTACCAAATCCTCCAGGGTTTTAATCCTGGTGTCTTTGACAAGTGCAGAGACCTTCTCCATCTTTAGTTGTGACTGGACATTTGCTAATGTAACTTGTAATTTGGACAAATTCATGGTAGTGTTAGTGACAGTAGAGAAAATCATTTCCCCAGTCTTCTTATGCATCTCCATTTGGTCAATGGGATGTATATCCTTTACATCAAACTCAAAAGTTGTCTTTTTGTAGTCTAATGTTCCCTTGGGCTGGGGAGATTGTGCTCAGAAGAATTCCATTTTCATTTTCCCATTTTCTAAGTCAAAGGCTGACAGCAGCCTGCTTTGGGCACCAGAAGTCTATTTCTAGAACTGGTTGTAAGTGTTAATCTTCAAGGATTCATTTCTTACTTTTATCTCCTTGAAGATGTCCATTATGCTCTTCTCTGACTCACCTAAAGTAGATGTACCTGTCTGCATTATTTGTTGCTACTCTTGTGAAGTTGTGGAGGTGGTAGGAGACTATGTGGATTGATCACCCACTAATGAGGAAACAAGTGGCTCATTAGTGGTGATAATGGTATACTGCTCTTAATATTTGCTAAGGCTTTGTCTGGAACTAAGCTTAGCCTTCTTTCTATACATTATTTTAAACCCTTCATTGAAGATGTCAGTCCCTAAAGGGGACTCATCCTCTCTGCTCCTTTTGTCTATCTTCTCCTGCATGGCGGGAGCCTGCACTGTAGATGATAATACATGTTGTTCTTCTACCTCCTGTAAGGTGTTCTCAACCCACTCTAACTGATTCTTTGACTTTTCTATTTCTAGCCTGGCTGTGTGAAAGTAAAGAGTAGACTTGGTTTCTACACTTAATCTAGAAATGATCCCTAATGGATCATAGGTATAGGTAAAACTGAGGCTAGACTGCATTTCCCTTAGGAGCTTATCTACCTCTTCCCCTATTGCCCTACTATTGCAAATGAAAGGGCAACCTGTGTTTTATTTTAAATTGGGATTTCTTCTTGGCATCAACAAAGTGGGTTTCATCCATGTTTATCATCTTCCTTATGTACTTCAAGGAAAAAATTCTCATTGGGAGGAATTTTGGCAACTTATAAGGTGGGAAATCACATACAAATATTCTTATTTCTGTATAATTTTCATAAAGGTACCAATCCCCTGTCTGAACTTGATCAGACAGCTACAACACCCTTTCAATTTCTTCACTAATCCTCGGTTCTATTATGTTGTTCATGAGACCTATTGTTGGGTGAACAAACATCTCTGTAAATTGTTTATAATTGTACTCTTTTTTCTCTTTCATGACCAAAGTAGTCCAGAAAATGACTGACCATTGGTTTCCCTTCTCATTTAGTTTTTGCAAAGCAAGGTTAATGTTGTCCCCCTAAAGGTATAGAAACATGTAGACTAACACAGAGGCATATTTTAATACCTCCTCAATTGGAAATTTATCAAGTTGTTGATGAATGGACTCTGCAATAAAATGGTTGAAATTAAACACAATTGAGGGCTTAGAATCAGCAGAGAAGATGGACAAAAATCCCATTATGGCCTCATCTACCCATTGATTAGAGTAGTAGCCAAGAAGGTAGGAAACAATAGTGATAATATGCTTGGCTCTCTCAGGGAATATGGAGGAGGGATAAGGAGGAATTTCTTTAGTAATGAAGCATCTTATGTCAAAAACAACTCAAGAGTTTGGACTCTCTTGGGAAATTCTAGTTTCTAGTATAGTTCAATCAGTGCATCATAGGAAAATGGGGTAGCATTCTCTACTGAGGGGGCTTGCATCATCTAATCAATGGCCTGATGGGTTATGGTAAACAGAATTTCTCAAATGGGAGTGACTATGGCCCTTTGGCTTGGAAAATAGGATGCATGACATTTTCTGATAAAATTTGGGGTGCTATGGGCATGAGGAAAGATGTAGTGAGGTAAATTTGATTCCCACAGCTGGATATCATCTTATTTATCTATATACTTTTCTTTGAGCTAGTAGTACATCTTGAAGAGGTCGAGTTCACAGAGTGTCTCATGAATTTTGTAATCTTGGTCAGCCATATGAATGTGATGAAGGTCTATAGGAGGATGGATCAGAGGATTGACAATTTCCTCTAGCCCTTTGTCCTTTGGAGGCATTTTGGCTATGGCTAAGAGCAGGAGTGAAAAATGGATTGGGAGGAGACAATTCACAGACAGAAGTCAGACTTCGGAGACAGGAATAGAAGGAATAATCTGGAAATGATCGGACAGAGAGTGTCACTGGCGAGTTGACAATGTTAGGATTTGGCGAGCAACCTGTAATCAAATCAGTTAATAGTAATAAAACAAGAATTCAGTAACCTGTTCACAAATGGGAATGAGGTTTATATAACAATTTTGGTTTTTTGTTGGTGGCGTGGGTCTATTGAATTAACAACTAAGTCGATTGAATGCTTAACGGGCTGATTCTGGAGGGAATGAATGTGCTTTGATGGAGTTTAACGGACGGATGAAGTGGCAGAGAGTGAATGGTGGAAACGCAATGGATAGGTAAGCGATATTGGGAGAAATAGAATTAGCTTTTCAGAGGGGGGGAGAGTGGTTAGTGGTTTCACTCAAGGGGGGTCTGAAATGCTGAGGAGCTAACACGTAGGGGCGAGCATGGTTTGGTATACCAACCATTTCGGACCCCCCCCCCCAACCCCTGTGCCCCCCCCGACGGTAAAGCTTAGATGGTTAAGGGGGCTGAAATCGCATGCACGTCGTCATATGTAGAAATATGGGGTGGAGATGAAGTGTAACATGGTGGGGAATTAATCATGATGTGACAGGATTGTTTGGTGGGGTTGGGAAGATTAATAACCGCATAATATGGATTATTTATAATGTATGAGGGGGTGTAATGACTTAGGGATATGAAAGTGAAGGGAAGAATGAGCAGAGGGGTAATATGGGATTTAAAACTTAGGGATAGTATTAATACCCAAAATTAATATATAAACCTTAGAGTAAACTTTTGGTGCACTAAGATGTCTTTTTTACAGGCAATCTTAATTCCTACATTAATTATCAGCCCAAGGTAAGTCTTTTTATCTCAAGAGTGTCAGCACAATATATGCAGTGAATTCAGAGGTTATCTAATGATAAATCGTTGCAATCACTAATAACTATCTCTTCAACTCAATCCACACAATTCTGAAAGAAATAACTCTAAAATAACTCTTAACACACTCTACAATTTTGTTTAACTTATTCTGAAATCAAATGAATCTGAATGCGAATGCAAAGAATCATGCTTGGAAACCTTCAAATAGAATTAATATTAACTCACTCAATCAAGAAAGAGAACTATAACAACTAAACAGCAATGATAATCTATAGCAAATCTGAATTGAACAATAAATCCAATTGAACGGAAAATGATAATTGAACAACAAGAAAGCATATAACGATAAATGATCTCTAAACAGAAATTGATCTATGTAAGAAAATTATGGAAATTGATTAATGCTATCTCTATGATCTATGATAACATCACTCAAATTGAACAGTAATCTACTACTAAAATTAACATAACCAATCCAATCAAAGCATTACTCAGATATGTCACACGGCTAAGTTTGAATCTAAATGAACAACAGTATGAATCGGAATCGTCAATCTTCACAATAAGCGAAATAATATTAACTAAACATTAACAACCAATAAAGACTAAGTAGAAATATTATAACACAAGAAAGCAGTAGAACTTCTCTTGACCGGGCCCAGAGTCGCCAGAAGTCTTTGCTAAGAAATACTCAGAATATAAGTATGGATCAAACGCAATCTTTCTTCATTAATATAAGTAACAATATTACAACATCACTGAGATAACAATATTATATGTCTCAAAAAGAATAATTACAAATTATGAAAGTCTGAACTCCTTTCCCATTTTCCTTTCAGCCTTATATATAACATTAAAAGAGTAAACTAGATAAAAGTGAATCCTATGGATCAGGGGATCTTGAGGATTTCGCTATACATAATTTGATCTTGTCATGAAATAGCATCAGTCTGCCTGGTCTCTCGCTGCCTTGCCTGCCTCAGATGTTGTCTTTTCCTTTTACAGCTTGGTGCTGCTCTGTTTATTGAATGGCTATTGACCAATCCACATCTTCTACACACAAGGATAGTAAAAAGTCAGTTTCTTGTGCTAGATTTATCTAATTTGTTAGCAAGTATTTTTATCTAACTTTAGTTGTTATTTACTTTGTTTCAGTCCATAAACAAAGATAATCAAGGATAAATGCTAAATAAAGCTATTTATAAAGAGAAAACATGCCTTTTTCTTGACCCAACATACTCCCCGGCTTACCTTGTTGCATGTCCTCATGCAATTAAATAAATGATGTGTAACTAAGTTAGGGAGTAGGAAGGATATAGCTCCACCTTATAATTTCAAAAGCCATTTTTCTTCTTTAGTATAGTGAAAGCCTAGGTAACATCTTGATCCTTCAAGGTGTAGTCACAACGATACTTATCTGGAGGATACCATATGATTGGAGTCCTGTACCGACATCCTATCCATTTAGGCCCCATGGTTAAGACCATTTTACTATACTTGTAGAAATGAGAGGAGGCAGCTTTAAAGTTCTGGTATCCAAATGGTTCTCGATTTCTAACAGTAATGTTGGAGACTTCCCACCTTTGTCTGGCTGTAGACAAGACTTCCTCGTTAATCTCTTGGAAGTACTCCTTTCCAACTTGTATAATATCCGTGTGAAATGGCCCCAGTTGGCCCACAACACCGTCTTGCTTCATGAACTGCTTTTGCCTGACCGAGAGATGCAGGGGTTTGGTTGGTTCCCCTCTCACCCATAGGTCAATCCCTTCTTCACGCCTCCTAAAAATATTGTGAGCCTTGGCCCACTTGAGTTGATTAGTAGCAAAAGAGAGAAATGCCTGGAGTTGTACATCCCCTATAAAGGGCCCAGGGTTGTTGTCCCTGTCGTCTTCCAGAAATAAATTGTGCATATAAAGTTCACAGAGGAGGTGTTGTACCTGCTTATCCTGTTCTCTAAAGCATTTGACAAAGTTTGGGGTATTTTTTATTTCCATAGGCTTTCCAGCCTTAGCAGCTTTGATTTTCAGCAGGAGGAACCTTTCCATGAGGAATAGGGCATAATTTGTAGCAGGGGCTCTGCATGACAGGGTGTCTGAATAAAGAGAGAAGACAGTGTCCAATTGCTCTTTAGCCTTCCATAATTTTTCTCGTGCTTTCTCAACCTTTTTCTATTCAGCCTTGTACTGAGCAAAGGTCTCATCTTCAATTATGGTTAGTGCCTCAAATTTCTTCCTCAACTCTTGATGTTCATGCAGGGGCACTACCTTTTCTTTGTACTAGGCTAATTCCTATTGAACCTTCAGTAGTTCATTCTGCAGTCTGCTAATAAATGCCTCCCTTACTAGGGGAATATAAGCAGGTGTCTCCTCTGTTTGGGTTTCTCCATCCTGGGTCTCCATGGGATCAGTCTGAACAGCAGCTTCAGCTACCTCTTGAATCATGCAATGACCAATTTGAATGTCCTCTTCAGCATCTATTTGAACAACAATATCCATGGTGGGGTAGTCCATTTGGGTCTCCTATGAGAAAACACAGGGGTCTTCAGTTTGCATTTCAGTGTCTTTTACAAGACATGGCTCTATCTGAGTTTCTTTTGGACAGGCCAAAAGATCCTTAGTTTGGGTTTCAACATCCTTTCCAAAACAATGTTCTATCTGTGTGCCTATGGTCTCTTTTTCTACTTTTAAATTTTTGGCTCTAATGGCTTCGTTTAACCACTTCCTTAGCTGCCTAATTATTCACTTTTTTTCTATACTTCTTAAGCATTTTTTGGAGCCTATCCTTGTAGGACTTCTTTATTACAGGACTTCCAACTGGTGGTGGGTTGACTGCACTATCCTCTAGCTCCTATACAGGTGGTATTGTGTCAGCATCAGCGAGGGTTCCAACTGGAACTATATCTCCCAATGGAGCTTCACCTTCTAGCTCCTCTTTGTCATGGATTTCTCTTTTAGGAGATCCCAATATAATGGTGTCTCCTAAATAATTGTTATTCTCTAGATTTTCTTCTTGGTAGGCTTCGTCCTTAGGGGACTTAGAAACAATAGTACTACCTGTTTGATTTACATCTCCCAGGGTTTCATCTACAGGATCTTTTTCAGCTGGGGGGTCCACTGGACCGATGTCTGCTGTCTAATTTTCTTCTCTAATGAATTCCTCTTCATGTACCTCTGCCTCAATGGGTTTTTCCACAGAAGGGATTGGTTCCCTCTGTTCCTCTACGGAATCAGTGAATGGCAAGGTTTGCTCACGACCTGGGCTATCAACAGGGGAAGACTAGTTGGGGGTACAATTCTATTCAACATTCTCGGATTTTTCTCTACCCTCGCCAAATATTCCCATGTTTTCCAATACCCTGGCCACTTCCTCCTCATAGTCTTGCAAAGGGGAATTTTGCAGACTTGGAAGTGGTGTGCGGGATGGTCCAACCTCTTCTGTTTGACTTAGGATACATTGCTAGGCTCTCACTCGCACAGAGCGCCTACGTTTTGCTGGGTTCAGGGGCACAAAGGGATTCTTTCTTTTCAGTGTCCTCCTCGGGCCTGGGGTTCTTGGCCCTTGTTGCTCTGTTACTGTGTTTTCTGGGGGTGGAGCCAAAGTGGGATTTACAACATTGTCCCAATTTTTGAAGAATTCTTCGGCGAAAATCACATGGAGAAATTTTTGTCGACGCGTTTCGAACCAACTAGTGTGGTTCATCATCAGGACAGGTTGAATGAGAAGATCTGGCTATGCACTTTAAATAGATAGGGCAGAATATCCACTGACTCAGATTTCAGTTAAAAAGACAACAACTAGATTTGACCTGATAACGGCTAGTTTGACCATGATAAGGGGTATTATATTAATTTATATTATTTATTTATTTTATTTATATAAAAGAAATTTCAGTTATTAATATAATAAGTAAATCATAAAATCAATTAATTACAAATCAATTAATTTTAAATATATTAATAAACCTAAATTAATTTAAAATTTGTTAGAAATGTATACTAGAATAGGTAAAATTAATAAATCATTAAATAATACTAATAAATAAATAAATAATTTCAAATATATTAATTAATAAATAAATAAATAATTTCAAAATTAATTTTATTCTTATTCTTGTTAATTAATATATTTGAAATTATTTATTTATTTATTAGTATTATTTAATGATTTACTAATTTTATCTATTCTAGTATACATTTCTAACAATTTTTAAATTAATTTAGGTTTATTAATATATTTAAAATTAATTTATTTGTCATTAATTTATTTTATGATTTACTTATTATATTAATAACTGAAATTTCTTTTATATAAATAATATAAATTAATATAATACCCCTTATCATGGTCAAACTAGCCGTTATCAGGTCAAATCTAGCTGTTGTCTTTTTAACTGAAATCTGAGTCAGTGGATATTCTGCCCTATCTATTTAAAGTGCATAGCCAGATCTACTCATTCAACTTGTCCTGACGATGAACCACACTGGTTGGTTCGAAACGCGTCGACAAAAATTTCTCCATGTGATTTTTGCCGAAGAATTCTTCAAAAATTTGATATGGATCACAGAAGTCTCAATTCAATAACATTGTCCCAAGTTAACTGTTGTTGGGCCAGTCCATTCATGATAATTAATTTAATCAACCCATGATGACTGATTACTTTTTGTGGGTCCTTAGCTTTCCTAACTTGGTGTGTGACATCATGTAATAGGGAATTCAAATAAAACGATAGATTAACTAAAATTTTCTTTTTTAAAATAGCTAGAAGTTTCAGTTGGCGAGGCTTTACCACATCGTCTAGACCGTCACAAGTAATGTATCTTTGCACGATGATGTCTAATTCTTTCCACAGCTGCCTTAACACCAAAGGATGAATCCCTTTTCCTATCTACACTAGTTGCTAACCGGGATCCTGGAATACTTCAACCACATTGTACAAAAGGACGTGTTTTTTTGTCCATTTCATCCCCTCTACTGGAAGTCCAATGACCTCGGCTATAAATGCTTCAAAGACTGCTATACTTCTGCCTCTTACCGTTGTGTTGTTGTTCTGCAAATTCTGCAGAAATTTCAACATTAGCTCCTCATGAAATCCCTGCAATCTATTCAAATATTTCAACCATCCTGCGCGCTCAATAATTGCACGAGCTTGATCTGATACCATAGGCACTTAAGGTTCATTTCGGATATTTCTTCCTCCCATGGCTATTGTACCTATGACTGGTTCACTTGTATGCAATTGTTTTACACTTCTACAATTTAGAACAGCAACAGAGAACATTACAGTAATTAACATAGAAATGACAATGTTTTGAGAATTAATATCATATTTAGTTAAGTCATTTATATCATCAACCACACTTAACGCAGGATCATGAGTCTACATGCTAGCCATAATGGTTGTCGTCCTTTCCCTAATTAGAAATACTTGCTAATTATTACGCATTCATAATCATCATGCAGTGCTTACCTGGAAGTTAATTCAAATGATTATCACACACTTATCCATAACTGTCACACATGTCGTGCATACGTAGGCCATCTCCCCTCTAACGAGAAAAGGGCATCCACTTCCTTTAAGCATGTGAAAATCAAGCGAAAGCATTGACAATCCATAAATGTCGGTAACCAATCTGAAAAACAGCGTGCTAATCAATAAGGAAATTAAAGAAATACACGTCATCGGATGAGAAATGGCCGAAAAAAAAATAAAATAGATATTTTAATTCATTATGGAAAAATATTTTCACTGTAAGCTGGTATTAATAACAAAGGCATAATTGGCATTATGTATTAATGACTGCGGTAAGATGATTGGACAATTAGAATATAATTAATATATAACATAAGTTACCATGCAGGTCGGCTTGAAAGAGTGATGTTCAAATGGAAAATTCCCTTTAGAAACAAATCCATAGATAGTAAGATCTAGAGAACATTTGGCAGTGTAAGATGATACTCCAATACCACAAGCAAAGCCGCTACTACCAGAAGGCATTCATAGCCTCGACAAGGTTTCTTTTTAACCCCACAAATGAGCCAGAGTCCTCCTTTTAGTATGTAGATGATTCTTCTTTTATTTTCATCAAGAGACCACTATGTTGGCATGGTGACCAAATGACCATAGTGCCATTCACTAGGATATAACAAAGTGATCAGGTTGGCTCATGATAAGACCCCCTGTCCTTCTGACAGTCTTAAGCATCAAGAAGGTCATTACCTTGGTTTGGTGTCCAAATTGGAATGTCACCAGTTACATCCGTATGATCATGGTAGGCTGGCTCAAGATGAGACCCCCTATCCTCTTTAAGACAATGTTGGATGCATTTTCATATCCCATTATTTCCGTTTTTTTTTCTTATTGTAAAAAGAGGGAGGCTCATTTTCTCCTTAAGATTTAGGGATGGTGTAAGAAGTACAAAGATGCCAATGAAAGTTTATACTCTTATCCCCATATCATCATGTCAATGAGATTTATCCATTTGAAAGTGTAAACATAAGCCAGCATGGTTTGAAAATAATGAATCATTTTATGATGTGCCCAAAGAAGAGATGTTCAGCCAGTCATTATAAATATACACCGTATCAGCTTTTGAATAAAGATAACCATCAAAAGGCTTCATAGGTCATAATGGTATTGTCATTGTTGTTTTTCCTTATATTAGGCACAAATCCATTCAAATGGTGTTTATTCATAATACAAAAGAAAAAAAGAAGATGGCATAATGACTGTCAATCAAAGAATTCATAGTTTATCCTATTTAAAAAGACAAAAAGTGTTGTTCAATAGATCGAACAATAGAAATTAAAAGAAAAGAAGAAGAAAAACATGCACAAGTGTTGTTCAATCGATTGAAGGGAAATCGTTCAATTGTTTGCACAACGAAAATCACAAACGTAAAAGTGTTGTTCAATCGATTGAACAACAATCGTTCAATCATTTGAACAGCAAAAATCGCAAACAAAAAGTGTTGTTCAGTCGATTGAACAATGATTGTTCAATCATTTGAACAGCAAAAATCACAAACAAAAAGTGTTGTTCAATCGATTGAACAACAATCATTCAATTGTTTGAATAGAAAAAATCGCAATCATAAAGTTGTTGTTCAATCGTTTGAACAAAAAAAATGCAAACATAAAATGGTTGTTCAATTGATTGAACAGCAATCGTTCAATCGTTTGAACAGCCAAAAATTGCAAAAATTTAAAAGTGTTGTTCAATTGATTGAACAACAATCATTCAATCATTTGAACAGCAAAACAAAAACCACAAAATTGTTGTTCAATCGATTAAACAGCGATCGTTCAATCATTCGAACAACCAAAGAAACAAAAACGCAAAAGTGTTGTTCAATTAATTGAATAGCAATCGTTCAATCATTTGAATAGTGAAAACCAAAAAACAAAAGTGTTGTTCAATTGATTGAACGGAAATCGTTCAATAGTTTGAACAACGAAATCAATAAAACAAAAATGTGTTGTTCAATCGATTGAACGTCAATCATTCAATCATTTGAATAGCAAAATCAAGAGGTGCAAAAGTGTTGTTAAATCGATTGAACAGTAATTGTTCAATCATTTGAACGGAAAACATAAAAAATAAAAACATAAAAGTGTTGTTCAATCGATTTAACAGAAATCATTCAATCGTTTGAATAGCAAAAATAAAAAAAACGTAAAAGTGTTTTTCAATCAATTGAACAACAATCGTTCAATCGTTTGAACAGTAAAAGAAACAAAATGTAAAAGTGTTGTTCAATCGATTGAACAACAATCATTCAATCATTTGAACAGAAAAAAATCAAAAGACATGGAAGTGATATTCAATCGATTAGACAGCAATCGTTCAATCGATTGAATAACACTTATCAACCACACAAAACAAAAAAAAATCTCATATTTACATGGTAATGCCTATTCTTAATTGCAATCAATCAACAAGAATATATACATTATTTACGATTTTAAAGAGATCTTAATTTTTTGAAAGAAAAGTTGTTGGGTCATCACTCACTGTAGGTAAGATTTGCATGGAGGGGTCCTCACATACCTACTCGCAGAAAGACTCCTTGGTGAGTGGTTTGTGATAGAGGCACACTCGGTGCTCGTTCACCTTAAAAGAATGGCCAAATCTATCAATGGTAGTCAAGGTAAGAGTACCATTTCTATGCACTTCTTAAATCTCATAAGGGTCAAGCCATCTTGTTTGCAACTTGCCCGAGAAATCCTGGAATCTAGAGTCATAAAGGAGTGCCCAATCCCCTTTTTGAAATGTTTTCTTCTTGATAAGTTTGTCATGCCAATTTTCCCTTTGTTGCTGAATAATTGCATTCCGTTGCAAAGCAAGCAGTCGAGCCTCGTCTATTTCGTTGATCTGCTGGAGTCGCTTGGTCTTGGCTTCTGTTAGATCCAGCCCCACTTACATAGCCATTCTTAGAGTCTTTATTTCACATTCAATCGAAAAAATAGGTTCTTTACCGAACACGAGATGGTATAGATAGTATCCAGTAGTATTCCTCCAAGTCATGCGGTAGGCCCACAAGGCCTATGGCAATCTAACAGCCTAGTCTCACTGGTGTGTTGAGACTATCTTGGTCAGAATCGCTTCAATGACCTTATTGGTGTTTTCGACCTGCCCATTCGCCTATGGGTGATACGGGGAAGTGATCATGTGCGTAATATGATGATTTCTGAGAGTGATAATAATCTTGTTTCCTACAAATTTCCCTCCCCCATCTGTGATCACTTCTCACGGTAAACCATACCCCACAAATAGCCCAAAAAGGAAGTTAATCAAAGCCTCCTCTATGGCTCTTGGTAAATCTACTATTTCCACCCATTTTGTCACATAATCCATCACAACCTATCTATAGGCCTTCTGATTGGATTGCTAATGGAATGAACCCACAAAGTCCAATGCCCAACGCTCAAAGGGTTCTATGACTAGTTGGGGTTGTAGAGGCATTTCATCAAATTGGCCGGGTCAGCCCATCCTTTGGTAGCTATCACAAGCCTGGGCATATTTCTTAGCATCCTTAAAAATAATGGGCCAATAATAGCCCATCTGTAATACCTTATGCTCTGTCCTTCGATCTGCGAAATGTCCCCCGCAAGGCTCATCATGGAAAGCCTTTAGGATGTCATAAATATCATCCTGGCGGATGCATCTACATATACACATGTTGGCCCCTATGTGAAAAAGATATCACTTATCCAAGAGAATCGGGCCCTGTGCTGAATGATCAATTTCCTCTCTCTTATCGTCAAATGCCTAGGTAGCTTCCCTACTACCAGATAATTTGCCACATCTGTGTACCATGGCATCTTGACTGCCACAGAAAATAGATGTTCACCCGGAAATTGGTCGTCTACTGTCAGTGGATCATTCACCTTCAGGGTTCGAGATAGAAAATCAGCAAATGGGATTTCCTTCCCGGACGATCCCTAATAGTAATGTCAAACTCCTGTAAAATAAATAGCCACTGTGTTACTCGACCATTTGTGATAGGTTAATTAGCTAGATACCAAATGGCGGAGTGATCAGTGTATAGAAAGAGTTGGTAGCTAGTTATGTAGTGTCTAAATTTGTTTATTGCATAAATAACAGCTAAGAATTCTTTTTTTCACTATATAATTAAGTTTTGCAGAAGTGATATTTTTTCTAGTATAATATATAGCATAAGATTTCCTATCCTCCTCCTGGCCAAGGACAATGCCTATAGCTACATCTAATGCATCTGTGGATATGTGAAAAGGCAACTCCCAGTTTGGTCCCTGTAATACTAGTGTTGTTGAGACTAGTTTCTTTAAACCTGTAAAAGTTGTGTCACATTTCTCAGACCAATTGAAATCAACATTTCCAGTTAAAGCATATAGAGGTGCAACGATTTGTGAAAAGTTTTTAATAAACCTACGATAGTAACCTGCATATCCCAGGAAGCTACATACCTCTATGTGAGTGCAGGGGGTAAGCAGTAAAAGAACTATCTGAATTTTTGTTATATCTACCTGTATCCCTGCTACAAAGATATAATGTCCCAATATTACTCCCTTGGTCATCATCATGTGACACTTGACATTGCTTAAACATAACCTAGTAGCAATGCATCGTTCTAAGACCTTTTCTAGTTTGCAATGCTTGGTCAAAGTCATCCCCATATGGAGTAAAGTCATCCATATACACCTCAAGTCCTTCATTTATTAAATCAGCAAAAATGATGAGTATAGCTCTCTAAAATGTAGCTGGGGAATTACACAAGCCAAATGGTCATACTTTGTACACGAATGTACCCCAGGAACAGGTGAAGGTTGTTTTGTCCTGGTCTTCAGGGGCGATCTCAATCTGAATGTAGCCATTGAAACCATCTAAGAAGGAAAAGAACTACTTCCCTTCCAAATTATCAAGGACCTGGTCGATGAATGGGAGGGGGGAGTGATCTTTCTATGTCGCCTTGTTCAACTCCTGGTAGTCTACATAGATACGCCACTTTCCATTCTTCTTAGGGATGACCACCAATGGAAAGACCCATTTACTGTCTGAGATAGGATAAATGAAGTTTACATCCAATAGCTTTTGTAACTCTTCTTTCACAATGTCCGTGAGATGTGGATTCAATCTCCGTTGAGGCTGCCAAATGGGTCAAGCATCCTTCTCCGTATAGATGTGGTGTGTACATAGTTGTGGGTCTATTCCTTTCATATCAAGATAATCCCAGGCAAAAGCCCCTTTATAATTTTGCAAGACCTGTATGAGCTTTTCCTACTGATCGCTATCCAAACTATCATTAATATTTAGAATTTTGCCTGGTTCAATCTCAACAGGTTTGTTGTTATGAACAGCAGTCATCTGAATATGTTAGTCATCGATACCCTTCATAGGATCCTCCATGGCTTCATTATCAAGAATTGCTTTCAAAATTTTGCACTTTACATTGCTCACAACAACCGGCTGATTTATAAAATTATTGATAACATCATCTTCAGTATGATCTTTAAATTCCAGTGCCTCCACTACTATGAGTGGTGAACGGATGCCTTCCTCTAGGTACACTGGTGGTTGTTTGCATATTTTTACAATGGGAAGACTTGGCTTGGAAGGAGGATATAACACAAGATTTTTTACAGCATCCCCCTTTGCAATAGTCATGCTTCCTTCTCGGCAGCCAATATAAGCATCAGCTGTCACCAGCCAAGGTCAGCCTAGAATCAGAGGGTGCCCATCCAATCGACTCTTTGGGTTTATAACAAGAAAATCTACTAGATATTCCCACAAATCAATAGAAACTATAATATCCTGTAAGGTTCCTTCTGGCCTTACCACCGAATGATCAACAAGTTCTAATAAAGTGGTGGTTGGTTCTAGGGCTGTAATACCAAGTGCTTGATAGGTTTCTACTGTTAAAATATTAATGGTTTCACCTAGATCAACTAGTGTATTGGGAAAAGAGCGGCCATATATCTGAACTATCACTATGGGATTTCCAGGATCTTCATACTTTATTGGAGTTTCCCCTCCCAAGAGTAAATCAGATAAGGTTCCTACAACGTGAATGGTGGGTGAGGTTTTTGCTTTCATCACAAGATTCTTTACACATAGCTCTTTGATTGTTTTAGCATAGATGGGAATGTCTTGAATGGCCTGGAGGAGAGGAATTTCAATACAAAGATTTTTTATTTCCCCTACAAGATCTAAATTTGGGTAAACAGGAGGTTTTGGCATCATTAACATTTCAGGGAATGGGGGAGAAGTGACTATAAGTTTTTTAGGGTCTTCATGCTGATCTGTCTCTTCTCCTTGCTTTTGTTTGGTATTAATTATAGGTGGTGGCATATGTACAGGTGGGGTTTCAATTTCGATTGAAGGTTGGTCCGTGTTTTCCTCAGGGGTGATGATACGTCTTGACCTCAATCTAAGTTCATTACATTCTTTCTGCTCAATCTCATAATCTAAGCTTTCGATGATCTGCACCAACTAGACTGGTCTATTATTAGGATTCGGATTCAGTTGAGCTGGCAATTGAGGATGCAGAAGAGGTTGAGGATTTTTCTCTAATGTATATGGAGCTGATAGTGCAATTTGAGGCTGAGGACATGTCCCCATAGGTACATTGGATATCCCCAGCAGTCGCTGCCAATTTGGAGACCAGCTCAGATTTTGAGAGGTGGAGGTAGGCCATTGGGATCGATAGGGATTGCCTTGCCAAACAGGAGTAAAAGGAGAATTTCGCCAGCCATTACCCGGAAAGGATTGTGTTGGCCAGGATTTCATAGGGAACGACTGGGTTTTCTAATTTGGGTAAGGTGATTGGCCTTACCATGCTGCCCCAAGGTTTTGTTGCTGATTAAACTATGAAGAAGGAAAGAACTGGGATGTGTCTTGTGACATACCTGTAGGTTTAACCTGCCATTGTCGATGCTGGTTCATCAAATATATTAGCTCTGTTTCTTCTTTTGCTTCCTTGAATACTGCTTTCAACCCCAAAAATGATGGACATTGTTCAGTGGCGTGATCTTTAGTACAGATAGTGCACGTCTACACCATGTCTAATGGGCATTCCCGTTGGTTGTGATTCTTTCGACAACATGGATAGAAGATGGCCAAGTTTTGTTATGCTAAGGCTTTCTTTTGTTTATCCTGTAAGACATCCAGCTGTGTCATGAGAGTGCCCGGGATGTCCATCTTGAAATCTTCCAAGAGGTTATCGATTTCCATCTGTGTTACGCCTCCACTGTGTGGTTTACATCCCCTACTCATGGGATCTCGGCTTCCTACTCTTGTGCATTTGCTTCCTCATGAACACCTGATACACAAGCGAATGATTTCATCATAATCTTCTTGAGTAATATCTACTTTACCCATTAAATTTAGAGTTTCTAACCATTCCCCTTTCATTCCTTTAATTAAGATAGATCTTAGGACTTCTTTAGGTAAGGTGGTGTGTGGAGACCTCTACAAATTATAATTAAACTATTCTTGCAAAAGTCCTGGTATCTTGTGAGGAAGGAGGTTTTCATATCGTCCCAAGAATTAATAGTTCGTCCACCCAAACCCATGAACCATCTTAAGGCTACTCCTTTCATAGTAGAAGAGAACAACTTTAGATTTTGGGTCAGTGATGTAGTCATACCCTCTGCAGAGGACATCAAACTCAAACAGGAAAGCATCGGGATCCTCTGTGATCATCCCATGAAACGTTGGGATGCTCTGCAGAGGAATAGCCTTCATGGGGGCATTTTCCACTTGGTCAACTATGGGATACTCTAATGTCAAGGTTTGACCTTGAGGTGGCCGGTTTTCCATTTGGTCAAAGATGTGCCAATAACCTTCAGGGATTTCAAGGGGTGCTTTTTGAGTAAGCGAAGGATTAGCAACCCAGGTTGGCTTTGCAGCACTACCTAGATCTGGGATCATAGGAGACCCCTGTTCAGACAATTGTGGTTCTACCTTAGCAGTCCCACTGGTTTCTCCCTCTCCTTCTCTGAAGTTACAATATTTTCCCTCTTGTAGAGGATCAGAATGTAAACTTGTTTTAGCTTGAAGACTCTATTTAGATCCTCCAACTTGGCTTTGAATCTCAGCGTAAGTTGCAGATGGTGAGCCTGTTGCTTGAGGGATTACAGTAGGAGTTTTTCTAGTTACTGGCTAAAATCCTATTGATGCTTGAGACTCTGCTTTTCTCACAATTTTGTCTATAAAGTTCATTCTCCCAAGGTTCACCAATCCTTTGGGTTTTTTGGATTTATGTGGGGGGTTCTACTCTTTTTTTACCTTTCTATTCCTAGTCATGCATAAAAACCAATTCCTATAAAAACCAATTCATAAAAGCAGGCTAGTAAGCAAGCAATTTACTTGCTAAGTACGAGGTTCTTACCTTCCGTTTTTAAAGCCCAATTCTTTCATAGCAAGATAAAAATGAAATCACTTTGAAACACTCTCGCCAGCAACAGTGCCAAAATGTTTGTGCACTAAGATGTCTTTTTTACAGGCAATCTTAATTCCTACATTAATTTTCAACCCAAGGTAAGACTTTTTATCTCAAGAGTGTCAGCACAATATATGCAATGAATTTAGAGGTTATCTAATGATAAATTGTTGCAATCACTAATAACTATCTCTTCAACTCAATCCACACAATTCTGAAAGAAATAACTAAGGAATAAAGAACTCTTAAAGAACTCTTAACACACTCTATAATTCTGTTTAACTTATTCCGAAATCAAATGAATTTGAATGCAAATGCAAAGAATCACACTTAGTAACCCTCAAATAGAATTAATACTAACTCACTCAATCAAGGAAGAGAACAATAACAACTAAACAACAATGATAATCTATAGCAAATCCAAATTGAACAAAAAATCCAATTGAACAGCAAATCCTAATTGAACAGTGATCTCAATTGAACGGAAAATGATAATTGAATAGCAAGCAAGCATATAATGATAAATGATCTCTAAACAACGATTGATCTATGTAAGCAAATATGGAAATCGATTAATGATATCTCAAAGATCTGAAACTAACATAACTAGTCCAATCAAAGCATTACTCAGATATGTCACACGGCTAAGTCTGAATCTAAATGAACAGTAGTTTGAATCAGAATTGTCAATCTTCACAATAAGCGAAATAATATTAACTGATCATTAACAATGAATAAAGACTAAGTAGAAATATTATAACACAAGAAAGCAGTATAACTTCTCTTGACCGGGCCCAAAGTCACCAAAATTCTCCACTAAGAAATACTCAGAATATAAGTATGGATCAAACATTGTCTTTTTTCATTAATATAAGTAACAAGATTACAACATCACTGAGATAATAGTATTTTATGTCTCAAAAAGAATAATTACAAATTATGAAAGTTTGAATTCCTTTCTCATTTTCCATTCAACCTTATATATAACATTAAAAGAGTAAACTAAATAAAAGTGAATCCTCAGGATCAGGGGATCTTGAGGATTTCTCTATACTGATATTTTCATTAAATAGCATCAGTCTTCCTTGTCTCTCGCTACCTTGCTTGCCTCAGACACTGTCTTTTCCTTTTATGACCTGGCGTTGCTCTGTCGATTGAATGGCTATTGACCAATCCACGTCTTCTACACACAAGGATAGTAAAAATTTAGTTTCTCGTGCTAGATTTATCTAATTTGTTACCAAGTACTTTTATCCAACTTTAGTTGTTATTTCCTTTGTTCAATCCATAAACAGAGATAATCATGTAGGGATAAATATTGAATAAAACTATTTATAAAGAGAAAACATACCCTTTTCTTGACCCAACATAAACCTTTACTCTTCCGACTTTTTCTTCTGCACATGAAAATATCATTTGATAATTCACTTGTGGTGCCTTTAGACTAGCAGCCTATGCATTTATGAAAGCATAAAATGAAGCCTTTCTTTTCTTTTTGCTTCCCTAGAATTTTATTTTCCTTTGCCTTCTTTATTTATGGCAGCTATGACCTAACATTTTATTAATATGGATGCCTATAAAACATTAAATTTTTCCTAACATTTTAACTTTTCTTTCATTTTGCATCCATATCCTAACTTAACATTTTAAAATATTTTGACTAATATACTAACTTATCAAAAATAAATAATTTTACAACAGGATTCAAACCAAAAGAACCAACGAGGGCATACCAAGGATAAACCACCTCACCCTCATCAATAGAAACCAGGCTTTACCATCATCCATCTTGGATCACTAGGCCAACACAATAAACATGTCACAACATGCTTTACCTTGATCTCCACTTGATCACTAGGCCGAACAAGAATGGATGCCACCGTATTTCTCCACCTACACTGTGAGGAATTTTCCTGTCTCCTAGTCTCTCAAGCTTTACTGCAATCCAATCCTGGATCACTAGGCCCTAAATGGAGATCCACTCTCCAGGATTTACCACATATCCCAAACCAAGGATTACTAGGCCCAACAGAGAGAAACTGCCTATTGGCTTTACTATATATCCTGTCATTCACTGGCAAGGATTCTTAGGCCCACCAAGGCAACACAATCCTGGCTTTACCACAACCCACAGTTTGTTTCATGGGTCAGTGGTCACTGGGCCAGTGGTTTTACCCTGATCCATATTCTGGTTCAGAGACCATTAGGCCATGTGCTCTATTATTTGGAGATCCACCTCACTCAGCTTTGAGTCCATCTGACAATCCAGCTCAACCAAAACATGAGAACCCCATCACACCATGGCTATCTGGAAATGGCAAGGCTAGGCTAGAAACATTGTTGCACCTCGAAAAACCCATGCCATAACAACAAAAGAGCCACATGCAATACCATGCATTTCAAATATAGCTAGGAAAATATACATGCAAATCAATACCTACAAAGGATCCTATTGTAGCTGCTTGATCCTTCCTTTCCCTACTTGATCTTCACTTCCTCTTGTCTTCTTTTCATTTCTTTCTCCAATGACACAATGCTTCAAGAAGACTAAGTGTCCAAGAGTGAGAGAGAGAGAGAGAGAGAATAATGGGATAGCTCCAAAATTGAACTAAGAACAGGTTACCAACTGATCCTCAAAAGCATTTTTATAAATGAGGACTTTATTTTCTTCATTTTCCTCCTCACATGCACCTTGTGACCTTTCACCTCCCTTTTCTCCTAGTTTCCATTATTTTCATAAATAAATATGCCAAAATTTCCATTTTTTCTTTCCAAATCCTTATCCATTGCCTTTTCCAATTTCCTTAGCCATGAAACCAATGAACACCCACACTAGGATGTCTTGCCCAACATTCAACTTGGAATAAGTGTCCCATCAACCATGGTTATTATTTTAACTTTTATTACATGGAACTTTCACCAGGGATGTTACATAACCCTCCCCCTTGTGGGACATCATCCTTGATGTTCAACCACACCTATACCTCTATTAACCGGAATCGCTCCATATACTCCCCCAATGCCTCCACCTCTGGCATTACTAGAGAAACATGTGACCATGCTTCCACTATAATATGCTCCCTAACACTATCCAGTTTGGCAAGGTTGTCCTCCAGCATGACCATATCCTAGACCAACTTGAATTTCTTACCACATTTAACATTTGGAGAGGCCATGCTTGTTGACAAACAAAATTTCACTGAAATTATGAGTAGCTCCATCCCTGTCACTCACCATTTATAGATGAGAATGGTTCCATTTCCTTTCCTCACTATCATTGTTTTTCATTGAATGTCTCTAAACTGCATTTGGCTACTAAAATCACCTATGTCCTGCAACATACCCTTCACCCAATGTTTAGGCATTTCGCATTTACTCCACAAAGAAGGGAATAAGGTATTAGGCTATAAGCTTTTATATCCCAAGGTGAATTTGTATGTTGTATGACAACAATTATACTTGGAAGTGATGAGGTCCTTCTTCGTTAACCACCTGGAGGGGTATTTTGTTCATGTTATTGATATCGAGAGTCGTCACTCCAAGACTATCATTGATGGATCAACTATATTATTATTTAATACCATGACAAGCCTCGGGACCCGATCATTACACCTTAACTTGAGGATTAATGTAATGTAATGAAATGATGGATCTCCTCGATCCAGGACACGAACACTTTGTTCAAGACATGCCCCTTTATTAGCTTGCTCGTCTACAATTTTTTTATTCTCTCTTTTAATGTGGAAAAAGGATATGGAATCAATTTTTTAAATTTGTCTCCTAATTTGAGTATCCAAGGGAAGCAAATATTTCTCACTCAGGTCTTTGGCTTTGTGAAAATTTTGAATGATTAACATTCAATCACCCATTACAATTATTTGGTGATTGAATCTTGCTAGAACTAACTTCAGGCCTTGCCAAAGTGTTATTACTTATGCCTAACTATTGGAGGATTTCCCCAACCCCCATGCAAATTTGATCTCTATTTCTTCTTCGAGGCAATAAATTACCTCTCCCACTCCTGCCTCCCCCGATATGTAAAGAATATTAATTATAAATATTCCATTTTTATTTTACACATTAATTAACGCAAAAGCAGGGGGAAAATAAACCTTTGCGTATTATAATATGTGATGAAACAAATTACATACCTTAGGATTTGTGTCATCAAGTGTTTGCCAAACCATTCAAAACCTTTAAATTCACCAACAATAATGTAGCAAAGAGAATATTTGTTTTTGAGCCTTCATAAAGTGATGTTGTTTCCTTTTCTAGCAAAGTTTCATCAAGAATATTATCATCATTGTTCTCATCCTCATCATTGATGGGTCGAGCAAACAAGTCTTGGATCAATTCATTTGCCCCATCATCTTGAACTATGTTATTATTGCCATCTTCTTCCATAGGATCATTAACATGATCTTAAATATTTTCTCCATGTTCCTTAGCTTGTACAACACTTCTACTCCTACTTGGGGCATTCAAACACTTACTACGGTGCCAACTTGAATTTATAATTACAAACAATCATGAAAATTAAAATTAACCTGCATAAAAAATATTATAAAATATGAAATTTTACAAATATAATTAGTATAAACACAGTAGATAATGAATATATAACCTACCAAGGGACAATAATCCTTCATCCCCCCTTCAATGTGCCCATGTTTCCTACAATGTATTTTAGCTTTTTCTCTTAAAACTCTTACGATACGTAAGCCCCCAAATTTAGCACAGGGGTAATAACATCTCGCATCATCCCCTTGATTTTCCCCCCAACTAATGTTTGTTGAATTTTTTCCCCACAAAAAAATTATGCAATGATTATGTTATAAAATTGAGTAGCGTACTAGACATATTATATTTTGTCATGCAATGGATACATATAAGAATAAAAAAAATTCGTTCAACAAGAAGGCCTTATAACCTTTTAGAATGATTGTAGTTATAGTGAAAATATCACAACACCTCTTAAAAGAAACATATCTATAAATTTATTTATCGTAGGAATTATGACGATAGTTGACCAAATCAAAGTTGACTAGTCAAAAAGTAACACAATGTTTCATTAAAGGCACAATGATAGAGAAAAAGGATTTTCATCAATATCGTGATGATTGTCAAATATTGTCACTCTTACGACGGTATGGATATATTGTCGAAATTGTGATGTGTTCAAGACAAGTTGTAAGAAGACCGATGAGTTTGAGCTAATTAAAAAAGATGACATTCATTCTTATATTTTTTTTATGGTACAACCAATTTTAGCCATACTATCATACCTTTCTATCAAAATTTATTACTATATATAATGGTGCATTCATTTTTTTTGTATCAATAAGTTATCATCCTCTAGATAAACACCTAGTGTCATGATTTCCATACTTCCTTCAGAGATTTCACAATGATATTTAGAGCTAATTATAGTTTGTTCATAATTATCAATAATACTTGATTTCCTCCTCTTATCATTCAAAGGAATTTCTTCAAAATCAACATTTTTTTCATAATTAATAGTCATGGAATCATCCTTGGGCATACTTATTTTATTTTTTTCCATTGTTTCTTTTTCTTTTGAACAAGAATGATAACCTCATTATTACCAATAACAACATCATATTTATTTTATTATTTTTTTCCATTGTTTCTTTTTCTTTGAACGAGAATGATAACCTCATTATTACCAATAACAACATCATGTTTATTTTACTATTTTTTTCCATTATTTCTTTTTATTTTGAACAAGAATGATAACCTCATTATTACCAATAACAACATCACGTTTATTTTAAATTTCCACATGTTGAAATGCCACATTTCTAACTTTATTAGATTATGGCTTTATTTCCTCTTTCTTGATCGTGTGTATTTAGTCTTGTAGTTTCAAATTTTGATGCTCTTCATTTCTTTTTTCTTATTTATTCCACCTTATCAGTATGAAAGACACTAATGACTTCCACGATATCTTCCTTCGGAGTAAATCCCCTCGAAGGAATAAATCCCCTCCTACATATTTAAAAGTTGTATAACAACATTATATACAAATAAAATATAATATTCCAATGATAAATAAGTTTAAAATAATAATGATATACACAATAATACATAATAGTACATGAATATGAATAAACAAACTTACATTTTCTCCCGCAATGTCTTGTACAACATATGTACATATTTCTATAAAATCTTCTTCCAAGTTATAATTGCTCTGTTTGAAACAATATCTAATTTTTCTATACATCTTGGCTTGTTTTAAAAGCGCATAAATAATATTTGCATCTAGCACTAAACATTGTCAACAATGGTACCAACTTAACGAGAACTTTACAAAGCTCTTATTTTTTAAGAGGTCACATCAAATCAACATTTTCATGCAAATTTTGAAAAGTGGTGATGCAACATCATCCTTTTTTCATTTTAGGGTTAAAATTCCAACATTTTTCAACTATGGCATTAAAAACCAAATATCATGATTACGAAAGACATGAAAAGTCAAACTAAAATGAAAAAATGGCAATGCAACATTAACTCTTTTTTTAGGGTTAAAATTAAAAACATTTTTCAGTCATGGCGATAATGAACAAATACCACGATTGTGAAATACATGAAAAAGAAGCCATAATGTAAAAGTGGTGATGCAACGTCACCTACTCTTTTAGGGTTCAAATTCAAACATTTTCAACCGTAGCATTAAAGAAAAATATCATGACAACAAAATACCCTATAAATCAATGCCTAAAGTTTAACTACTTTTCTTATTTTTAATTTTTTTAATTTATTTTTTAAAGTGTTTTTTAATCTTATTTAATTTTTTATGTTAAAATTTTAAACTAATTGACATTATAGTCTTGACCAAAGGTACTCTCGAAATAAAATAAAATAAAAATTGATTCTTAATATAAAAAGTGGTATTACATGTTTTTTTTAATAGATTAATTTTTATTAATTTACATTAAAAATTAATCTGAATAAAATATTGTGAATAAATATTTTTTTAAAGGTAAAAAATCAATTTGAAAAAAAAACTGTCTTTTTATTAAAAAAACAAAAACAAAAAAAAACTCATTTTTCCCTTCACAAAATATTAATAATAAAAAGAATAATAATAATTTTTACATTTAAAAGTCTAAAATATACCCAAACAATTTCAAAATTGAAATAATAATTAAAATGAGAAAATATACTTTAAAAATTAAAACATTAAAAAAAATTATAAAAATAAAGATAATATAACAATCTATAAAATATATATTAGGGAAAATTAACCTGATATTAATTTTTTTTAATTTAAAAACCATTTTTTTAAAATTAATATATATGTATGTATGGAAAAAAAATCTTATATTAATTTTTTTTTTTTTTTTTTGGTTAAAACTATCATTTTTTTAAAGATAAAACATAAATTAAAACAAACCCTCATAAAATAAAAATAAAAAAACATGAAAAAGTTAAAAAAAAAAAAATATTATCAACATTTTTTTTTCTCATTTTTATATATAATTATATTACCCCGCTAGAGTGTTGGAAATAGAGCTCATAGAGAGGGAAGAAGGCTTGTTGCCCTATTGTTTCCTAAGACATCAAAGAGGGGGATAACATGGCCAAATCCCTCCATGCACACACACATGTTATGAGTAATGAGGATCCAACTAATTAACATGGAAACCCTAATGACCTCAATGTCTTCTTATCAAGCTTGGAACTATTCCTCCATTTTATGATATCTTTGTGATTTCACTAGGATGTAGGTGGGATTCACCACCTTAGCGTTTGATTATTTGATGCTCCAGTCAAAGAAGGCTCGGGCCTTCCTGGCCTGGACCTCCGTAGCTTTCATCACATTGATAATTGGACACTTTGTTGCCTATTCACAATAGCATAGGTGCATGCGACAAGCTTGATCAAACTTCATTGAAGGGTTCAACACCATGACTTAGCATAAAATGATTTGAATGAGCATGCCTTTAGCATGTTGGTAGATTCTCCATTAGCCACCACCTCTAGTTGGTATTATCTATTCAATTATGTGTTTCTAATACTATGTTCTAGGTTTCTAGGTGGCATTGTTGAGGCTGAGCAAAGTGTTGTTCTTCTCGTCATCCTTATCCTTTTGGCTTTACCCTATACCAAGAACTCCCTCTCACTACCTTCCATAGTTTTGTTTCTATTGATGCCACTCTTATAGTTTGCATGGTCTCTATTCCTTACACTCAAGCATACTTTGTTTTGACCTCCCTCTAAGTCATCCATTGTTTCACAACCATCCCCTGAATTCCCAAGTGTTGGGTTTTTACCCACACTCAATGTTATGTCGAGGAAAATAATGTGCCCAAGTCATGGTTCTAGGGGTCGAGGCTCTCAGGAAAATCTAGAGCCCAGTCTCAAGCTTACTCAACTGCTGAAATTTATTTTATTTTTCACCCCTCGTGATGTCCAAGAAGAAATCCACCAATTTGAAGCACATGTAGCAACAAATCGTTAGGCCCATTCATATTCAAAAATTCAAGTGGAAGTCTTTGATTGGGTCTTAAACCCTTGCCACACTAGGGGTCATAGGAACCAATATTTTCATTCCATCACCCTACACTGGAAAATGAAAACACTATGTTGCGTCATTAAAGAGAAACATAAGTATCACAATGAAATCATAATTTTCTTGTTTGGTCAACCTGGATGCTCGGCTGGCCCACATTGATAGGCATACTCAGTCTAGGCAACACTCTCCAATAGGCCCAAGAACAGGATGCATTGGTCTCTTGTCTTTATGTTTATATTTAAGGAACTCTATTTTTTTTCTTACATGGTTTATACTTGTGGCTTGCCAACATTACATAGTTGATTATATGTAAGACTTTTTATAACAGTGCCAAACATATGTCTTGATGTTGTGATACTCAGACAATAGGTTTATTTTAACTCATTTTAATAAACAAAAGATCAATACAATATCGTTATTATCATTCGTCTAGTTTCTCATATGGCAAGTCACTAAAATAAGAATGCAACCTAATATGTTTTTTATGCCTAATTTATAATTTAATGGAAGAAAACTAATTAACCAAAAAACAAATTTTCTTTAATTTATGTTTTTATTAATGTTTTTTTAATATTTTAATAATTTATGATTTGGTTGATTGGCTCAGAAAGGCGGCGATGGCGGAACCCTAGCTAGGTTAACACTGGTTTTGTTACAGGTTCACTCAGCTATCCATGGCGACAGGCACCTGGGCGCATCGGGATCTCACACCTGGGCCCTCTGAATATGGTCAGGGCTGACCACCTGTCAACCGACAGTCTCCACCGTCTCCCGCGGATTGGCACTTGGTCACGGACATTGTTTTGGTTTTTCCTCACCTGAGGTCCCCCCCCCGTTTGGCACTTTCTGGCGCTGACCTCCGTTGCGCTTCCGACGGCCCCGGGTTTCGAACCCTCCACTGGCGCTTGCACCGACAGTTAGCATGGTTGAAGAGGACATTGTTGATTATGGGGAGGACCCCATGCCGAACCAAGAAATATGGGCACATACCAACCGTCAGCCGATGATTCCGAGGAGCGTTGCGCTTGGGTATTTGACCGGCTCTTCTTCACGGCCTCCGCACCAGTCGATTAAAGGAAAAGATAAATCGCCGGTATATCCCATCCCGGACGCCGCACCACTCGACACCCCGCCCCTATCCCCGGCGACTCTTCAGATTCTGGGTACTTGCCTTCAAGCGTCGCCATCACTGGACGCTCCTCTTCAACAGCATTACCAGCCCCCCCTACTTCCGCCCCCGCCGCCACCCCCCCCATCTAGCTCCCATTCCCCCTCGGTCTCATTTATGCCGCTGGGCCAACGAATGCCCCCCCCCTCCTCCGGCCCTTTTCTGCAGGGCACCGGCTCCTCGGATCCTCGTTCTCCTATTCGTTCTGGCTGTTTCACGACGCCGGTTCCAGCGCGTTCGGTGGGCTCAGCTCAACATAGCTCCACGGATCCGTGTCGCAAATTACTCAGGGAGTCCCTTTCTGGCAAGCGCTCGGAGAAGGTTACGAAAGGAAGGTGTCTACGAGCTATTGACTCCGGCTTCAGGGTTCACTTTGGGCCTGAAGCTCCGCTGCCTGATATTATGGATGCTTCTCGCAAGGTTCTGGTTGGTAGGGTTCGCGGACGCACATATACGGCGGAGAGACTCAAGATGTGGGTAGAAGAGATTTGGGGACCCCTACTAAAGGAAGTTCCGGAGGTTATGGTTCTCACCAGAGGATGGTTCGCCTTGCATTTCTGCTGTCCTGAGTATGCCCAGTGGATTCTTTCCCAATTTTGGCATATAGAGCTTATGCCTGTTATGCTCAAGCGCTGGGACCCCTTGTTTGACCCTGAACGTGAACAACTGGGGGCTGGCCCCATCTGGGTGCGTTTGCCTGGCCTGCCATGGCAATTTTGGAGTCCATATGCTTTCAAACGAATTGGGGACGCTCTCGGCACGTACTTGGAACATGATCGTTCTTATGAGAAGACGGGAAATAGATCTTTGGCTCGTATTTTGGTGCACCTGGATACCAAACCTGGGCTGGAGGAGAAAATCGACCTGTATCACAATCATGTCACCAGAAAGCAGATACTGGATTATGAAGGCGTGCCCTTTCGATGCCGCAGATGCCATAAAATTGGTCATCTCTACAAGGACTGCCCATTGGTTACAGGGGTGGCTAAGGAGAATTCTAAAGGCCCTAGACAGCAGCCTCCTGCAAATCAAAATGCCGAAGCTAATAATACTACTGAAGGTGGCCCGACTCAACCGGAGATTCCTATCAATAAGTCAGGCGACAGTGGAAAGAAAAGGAACTCCCGTAAGATGGCAGTACCTTCATCAGAGCCGCCGCGTACCCGTTCAAAGACTGCTGAAGCCGCTCCAAAGCAGAAGGAAGCTGCATCTTCACATTCGGGTAATATTTCCTTTCCTGTATGTCATCCTTTACTTTCAGATGATTTGCATTCCTTTAAACTCTCTGATTTCAGAACCTCCCTTGTTGAGAATGTCTCCCTCCCCTCCATCTCATGTCCCATTGCCCCGCCCCCTCCCACATTCTCGACCACTCCTCCTTCCCAAAACCCGGAGCCAGCAGGACCTGACTCCCCTCCATCCCCGTCGGAATCGGGTGCTCACCATTATCTCCTGAGGTCCCGGACGCGGCCAAAGGCCCTAGGCCTAGGGTCCTCCCCCGGGCGGCACCGCAAGCAGAAGCGCGGAAGACCTTCCAACATCTCTTCGGCTAAATTATCAGCAGTTGCTGATGTTGCACTGGGTCGTCAGACTACCATTGAAAGGGCACTTAGAGCGAATGAGCCCCTGACCTCTGTGACCCCATGATCTGCCTCTCCTATAATTGCAGGGGATTAGCCAACCCTAAAAAACGTTTGGCTCTTAAGCGGCTTATTCTTGAATCCCGATGTGATATTATCCTCCTACAGGAAACCCTTTGCACTTCTGATTTGGCTATCAATTGCCTTCTTACTATGCTCCCTGGATGGGTCTTACATGGGCTGGACGCCAGTGGAAGATCTGGTGGTCTACTCATAGGTATTAATCCAAGGATACATAGACCTCTTTCGGCCTGGGGAGGTAGCTGTTTCCTTGGTATGGACTTCATTATGGGAGATCTGGGCACCCATATTAGAATCATCAATATTTATGGGCCCAACCAGAACAGGCTCACCTTCTGGCAAAAATTCCTAACAGGGGATCATATTACTCAGAATACTATTATTGGAGGGGATTTTAATTTCTCGTTGGGACCTGGGGAATCATGGGGCCACTTGTCACAGGGCGATCCTATTGCGGAACAAATGTCCATGCTATTAGATGCTCATCACCTTGTGGACATCCCCATGAACAAGAAACTTCCTACATGGCACAACCAGCGTACTGGAGCGGCTGCTATTGGAAGGAGACTAGACAGATTTATGATGCATGAGGCCTTGATTCAGATGTTTCCCATATACAGACAATGGGTCAGCAACGGTGGCCTATCTGATCATCATCCCATCCTCCTTCAGATAAGTGGCAACATACAAAAGCCGCGCTCCCCCTTTAAATTTTTTGCTGGCCACCTACAAGACCCGGATTATATCAAGATGGTCTCGGACTTCTGGGCATCACAACCCCCGTTGAGAGATAGGAGGAAAGCTATGGATTTCTGTGACAGGCTTAAGAAGCTCCAAAGTTTGTCGGTATCCTGGGCTAAACTGAAACGAAGCAGAGATGAACAGGTTCTGAAGGACATGGAAGACAAAATAGCTAGATTGACCGATGAAAGGGGAATGGGTTACCATTCTGATGATGCTAAATCTGAACTTTGCCTACTGATTGAACAAAAAATGAAGATCTTGAAGGAGAGGGAGGAACTCTGGCGTCTCAAGAGCCGGGCCATTTGGCTCAAAGCAGGGGACAGCAATACAAAATATTTTCACAGCATAGCTAATGGCAGAAAAGCTTCCAACACCATATGGCAGCTTCCAATGGAACCAGATGGATGGGCGACCACACATCAACAGCTGACTAGATTGGGCATTACACATTTCAAGGGTCTTTATACGGCCCCAAGGGTTGTAAATCTTCCAGAGATCATCAGACTTGCAGGCATGTTCCCGAGATTTGTAGGGCCAGAGGACAATGATGATCTCTGCAAACCGGTCAGTGATCAAGAGCTAGAAAGTACTCTTAAATGGTTTAAGAAGGATAAGAGTCCGGGACCAGATGGATGGCCTGTGGAGTTCTATCTGGCTTTTTATGAACTAATGAAGGATGACCTATTGGCGGTGGTGGAGGAAAGCAGGATCACGGGCCACATCCACCCACCGATGAACCAGACCTTCATAGCCTTGATTCCTAAATCCGATGACCCCTCATCCTTCAATGACTTTCGTCCTATTTCCCTCTGTAACTGTCTGTACAAAATTATTGCCAAGATCATTGCCAACCGCATTAAGCCTATTCTATCCTCGCATATCTCTGCTGAACAATTCGCCTTTCTCCGGAACCGTCACATACAAGAGGCTATAGGCACTGCCCAAGAAGCCTTACACTCCATCAAGCTGAAGAATCTGAAAGGCATTTCCTTAAAAATCGACCTTGCTAAGGCCTTTGATAAAGTTAATTGGCTATACCTGAAGATGATCCTTACACACTTGGGATTCCCCCATATTATCATTAACTGGATAATGGGATGTGTTACTTCGGTTTCCTTTGCCATTCTAATCAATGGAGCTGCCTCAGATCGATTCAACATTTCCCGGGGGATTAGGCAAGGATGCCCACTATCCCCTCTTCTATTCCTTATTGTTATGGAAGGATTGAGCAGGTATATAGCGGAAGCAAGAAGGACTGGAGACATCAGTGGTCTCAAAATTACGGACCAGTTCGCCCTGACCCATTTATTGTTCGTGGATGATATCTTAATTTTCCTTAATGGGAGTATACGTGACATTACTGCCCTAAATGATGTCCTGCTCCTTTTTTGTAAAGCAACGGGCATGGAAATAAATCAGCAAAAGTCCACCAAATCCTTGATGCATTGCACACAGCAGGAATCTCAGCTGGCTGGTCAGTTTTTTCCCTTCGTGGAAAGCCAGTTGATGGATGGCATCAAATACCTCGGATTCAGATTAAGGCCGGATGGTTATAAAGTAACACACTGGACCTGGCTTATAAATAAAATTGAAAGAAGGATTACAGGATGGCAGCACCGTCTATTGTCAAAAGCGGGTCGTCTCCTACTGATCAAGACCGTTCTTGAGGCCACTCCTGTATATTGGATGTCACTGACTTGGGTCCCAAAAGGCATCTTAAATAAGATTCAGCAGTTATGCACCCGCTTCCTTTGGAATGGCAACAAAAAGGGACGGATCTTTGCTTGGACCAGATGGTCACTCATTGCCATGCCAAAACAGTGGGGGGGATGGGGTATCAAGTCCCTTCCTGAATTTGCTCAAGCTCTTACAGCAAAGCAGGGTTGGTCCCTCACCAAGATGGACAGTTTATGGGCTCACGTTGTTCATCATAAATACATTTGGCCCTACAGTGTCACGGAATGGCTTCGCAGACCTACGTGGAATTATCATGGTATATCTGCTATCTGGCGAGCCACACTCAAAGCTATGCCACTGATTAGAGATAATCTTCTTTGGAGAGTGGGTAATGGTGCTCAGGTTCGTATTGGTCTTGACCCCTGGCCCGGATCGGGGAACGCACATATTCTGCCGGAAGGTCTGATTCGGCATCTCAATAACAGGGGCATCAAATACTTGGCACAGATTGGGGATCATGAGCGATCAACCATATTTTCACAAGCATGGATCAGGGATGAGCATTGGCACATACCGGAGGAATGGACAGGCCAGTGGCATGGATATATTCGGGCTCTTACTGAATCGCATATCAAGTTACAGGAGGTCGATGATCAACTTATTTGGGCCCCCGCCAAAACAGGGACTTACTCACCTAAGCTGGGCTACATTCGGCTTATGGATGCTAAACAACCTGTTCACCTCAAAGCCTGGTGGAAAGTTGTTTGGAAACTCCAAGCTCCGCCTAGATGCAGACTACTTATGTGGAACATTATTGCAGATAAGCTACCTACGGGCGATACTCTTAAAAAGCGGGCAATTTTGGGTCCTTCTTGGTGCGTTCTCTGCCTCAAAGATGAGGAATCGACGTCTCATCTCTTCCTCCACTGTGAGACTACAAAGATGATCTGGCTACAGGTTACACAGGCTCTTAACATCAGCACGGTATGGAATGGTGAGAATATTCCTACTGCTTGGACAAACTGGTGGGCTGCGGTTGCCTCCGATAAGGCCTCAATCCTTCCTGCAGTGGTTTCGAGTCACATATGGCAACAACGGAATGCTATCATTTTTGAAAATCGCAGAGCCAACTGCCAGCTCCTCTCGACGTCCATATGTGCTGCATATTCTGAACTTCCTTTCGAGCAAAAATCCTCCTGCCCAAGAATTATACAGCCTGAACTTATTAACAAGGATATGCCTTGGGCCTACTTTGATGGGGCTGCCCCGCCTCAAGGCAGTGGAGGGGGGATTGTTTTATACTTATCTGATACTCATTATTATCATCTGAGACTGGGATTGGGGACTGGCTCAAACAATTTCGCGGAGCTTATCTCCTTGAGACACCTTCTCTATTTTGCACTCACTAAACATTGCAGACAAATACAAATCTTTGGGGACTCAAAGATAGTGATTGATTGGGCAAATAATAAAACTGTTTGTCATGCATATTCTTTGAAGCATATCTTGGAAGAAATTGTTTTTCTAAAAACACATTTTGACCAGATCACTGTTTCTCATATCTACAGGGAAAGAAATGAGATTGCTGACCAGCTATCGAAAGAAGCGGCGGATCGCCCTCTAGGAGATTGGCTGATCGAAGAGTTCACACCAGAAGGGACGCACAGATACTATCACCGCCCTTACATTGACGGCCAGAGGATGGGGGATCTTCCCCCACCTTAGTTATTATTTTTGCTGATCTACGGTTTCACCATTTTTGTATATATCAGTATAGTCATATCCGGTTTCCATACTTGTGGATGTTTTGTACATCTTCTGCATATTTTTTGTGAACTTTTGTAGTTTTTTCTTGGGATACTATCCATACTGTTGGTGGCATACATCTCCTGTATTCACCTTTGATATCTCAGACACTGTTATAGCTCTTTTTTGTAACGTGGTTTATACCACTCTACAGCATATGCCTCGGCATCTACAACATGTAATATCTATTATTATCTTTTTAATAGAAATTACGAACTCTATTTCCTCGGAAAAAAAAAATAATAATTTATGATTTTATTATTATTTTTGTTAATTTTAATTTTGTTCAAAAGGTTTTTTTTAATTTGTCTTATTTTTTAAAATTGTTGAAAAAACTTTATTTTATTTTCTTTAATTTTTCAATAATAATTTTAACTTGATTATATATATATATATATATATATAAGTTATTTTAAAATTTGGTTTATTTTCCATATATATCTAATATTTTTATAGTGTTAATTTTTAAAAATAATAATAATATTTTTTAATCTTTTAAATTTATATTTTTAAAACAAAAAGAAAAAGTTTTGTTTTTTCTAAACAAGTGTAACTAATCATTATTTTCTTCTTCTTTTTTAAATATATATTTTTTAAAGTAAAAGAGAGAAAATATTTAAATGTCCAAAAAAAATTCTAACAAATAATTAAAATAACTATTTTTAATATTTGATTTTTTTTCCTCTTCAAATATACTAAAATCCATCTTAACTTCATATCTACCAAGCGCCGAGAGTGATCAAATCTCTTTTCACTTTAAAATTTATAATTATGTGATATAGGTATTCGAAACAAGAATAATATATATAACTAAGAATATATATATATATATATATATATATATATATATATATATATATATATATATATATATATCCAAGTACAAGTATATGTTATTGCACCAGATGCAAGTATTTCATAAAAAATATAAACAAGCTAGTTATATTATGTCTCCTAAGACTTGAACCCACACAACTAGGAAAACAAATTGTTCATCAAACCACTTTGAGATACGATCCTTTGACACACACACATTGTAACAACCCTGGTTAAAAAAATCGATGTAATAAAGTTAATTAAGGAAAAATAATACCAAGGTCATGGGACATGTATTCCAAGTTGAATGTTGGGAAAAACATAGTGATGGGGATCACTTGTGATTGATTAAAGGCTATGGAAATTGGCAAAGGCAAAGTGGCATTAATTGGCATTTTATTTATGAAAATAATGGAAAATAGGAGAAAAGGAAGTTAAAAGGTCACAAAATTGCGTTAGAGGAAAATTGAAGGAAAAATAAAGGAAAACGAAGAGAATAGAGGCCTCAACGATAAAAAGGCTTCTAAGGAGCATTTCACATCTTTTGTCGGTACAACCTTTTGTTAGTCATAGCTTGGAGCTCTCACTCTCTCTCATACTCTTGCACACTTAGAGTTTTCTTGGAGCACTCTTGAAGGATTTTGGGCACACTTGGATTTGAAACAAGAAGACAAAGGAAAAGCAGGAAAGTGCAAGGGAACAACAGGATAACCAGCTGTAATGGGTTTACTTTGTAGGTAGCAAGTTGCATGTATAATTTCCTTGCTAGTTTTGGCATGCATGGTGTATGCATGTGATTATTTGGTTATGATATATCATTAGCATGGAGGATTGCCTAGATTGACAGTGGTTTGCCTAGCCTTTCCATTTCTTGGATGGCCATGGTGTTGGGGGTTTTCCCTTTTTGGTTTTCTAATTGGTGCTCATGTTCCTTATGTTTGTGGTTTGAGTTATTAGTTCTGGAGCCTTGGTTGGACAAATGCTCCGGAAGCCCTAGAATAGCTTGGGTTGAGTTACTAGGCCTGGAATCCTTGGTTGGACAAATGCTCTAGAGCCCTTGGGGGTTCAGTTACTAGTCCTAGAGCCTTGGTTGGACAAACACTCTAGAGACATGTTGTAGTTGTGGATTGAGTTACTAGTCTTGGAGCCAAGTTGGAACAAACACTCTTTAGCCCTAGACAGCTTGGTTAGAGACCAATCTGGTGATAGTTAGTGATGTCTAACCATGAGGTGGAATCATTGGTTGAGGGTTGAGGTGGTTTGACCTCTGGAAGCCCTGGTTTGGTTTTGGTTGGTTCATTCCATGAGATCCCACATTCATGCTTGGAATATGGTGCAGGGGTGATTGGCTAAAAGAGATATTTGGTTCAGCCCAATATATGGTTAGGTGGTACGTGGAAGTCCCTCATTTGGTTGTACTCGCATATGTTACTAAGAGATCTTTTTCTCTCGCATTTTCATGGGTAATTGTACATGTTATTATGTGGTTTTGAAAGTTGTTATATTATTGTTATTATTCTAGTTATATGCTAGTTACAAGCATGATTTTATGACAGACTTGAGGTATGGCTCTCATCATGTTTTGATTAGTAAATTAATTGTTAATGAATGTATTACCTAATAGATGATATTGAAGCTATTTTGAGAGGGCATCACTCGTTCTTAACAACTATCAAATAAGTATAAGAAACCTATGTTCAAATGTGTAATTATGACTTGTACATTACATGTTCATGATGTGTTTGACGAAATGTCTGTCATGGTTAGGATGGGTCAGGTTAAGTCCTTGATTAAGTTTTGAATTAAAGGCTTTGTCTTTGTGTTATTTATCATTTCTAAGAGTTTCATTAAGTTCTGGGTAGAGGCTTGGTTCCTAGCCCTGAAAATGTGGCTCAGATCTTAAGTTCGCTGGCACGAAACTGAGTCAATTAGTCTACAGTCGTTGGGAAGAAATCTTATGGGAGTGACTGGAGGCTTACAATAAATATATTTCCTTGTCATGGGAGTGAATAAGAGCTTAGGTTAGTGAAAAATCAAGTTAACTCAGGGGTTGGGCACTTGGAGTGGCTTGTTAACTTCCGGGGATCCTGTAGCTCCTCAGGAAGGTTAATTTGGTTTAGGTTCCTTGATTCCATTTCCTTAAATATACCTAGAAGGTTGATTCATATCATAGTAACTCTTCGTCACATGTTTACCCCGGTAGACCGGTGAAGTTGTGTGTATGCATGATGGTGGTCATTTTTGTAGTTTTATTGTCATGTATAAGTTGATGATGTTGTTGTTTCGATGTGCTTTTCATCAATGCATGTCTATTTCATATTTGTTCATTATGTTTGTGGTCTATGTGTGTGTTAAGTATGCATGGTGATGGTCATTGTTGCAGATGTGTTGTCGTGCATATGTTGATGTTGAGATGATGAATATGAAGATTTCATTGTGTGTGTGTGTGTGTATATATATTATGCTAATATGGATTGATATTGCAGACGAGATAGCCTCCCTTGAACTTCACTGATGTATGTTGATTATGTTTATATGCTGGTTTAACTGACATGATATACTTGTGGGAAGAATATTAAAGATGACAAGTAAAATGGTGGACTACATTTCACGTGACTCTCCCTACAGAGAAGCATGTTGATGGTTACTCCCCTCACATAGAAGATATTATGAGGAGTTTGAAGGAAAAAATAAGAAGTTGTAAAGCAGATAATGGCATAATCATTCAGTGACAAGAGATACTTGCTAAGGCATGAGAGAAACAAGAAGAGGTCATTGTAGTTATTCTTCATAGTTTTCCATACTTGCAGAGACAGGGACAACTTAGGATCATTCACGGATAAAAGGATAGGACTAATGGAGCATACGGTAGCAAGTCTTATGGTGGGCACGGGTCAGATAGATATGATACCATTAGAGATGGCAGGCTCTTGGAGACACCTAACAGACAAGGCATTGTACATGGTCTTTAATCTAGTTATGGTTCAAATAAGTATCATGGTCATCATCGTTATCATCCTTATAGGAGGAGTGATAAGGGATATTTTTTGGATGAGTTCAAGAAAGCCAAGCCACCTACATTTGATGGAGAAATGATGAAGTCACGGGATGCAAAAGCTTGGTTGCTTGGGATGAATAAGTTCTTTAGATTGCATGATTACTCAAAGAACATGAAGGCCAGAATAGCTATATTCAGTCTTAAAGGTAAAGTATACTTTTGTTGGGAATATGTAAAGAATGTCAAAGGTATTCAGGAAGAGAAGTTGACTTGGATTGAGTTTGAGAGACTTTTTAGGAAGAAGTATCTATCTCAGAGATACTATGATGATAGGGAAAATGATTTATATGAGTTGAAGATGGGATTTATGACCGATGAGGAGTATACTAGCAAATTCTTGGAGTTGTTGAGATATGTGTCTTATATTAAGGAGGAGAAAGTGAAGATTCATAGATTTATTAGTGGGTTTCTAGTATCATTCAAAGACCAGATCAAGTTCGATGAGCCTATATTGTTGGAGGAAGCCATCAGAAAGTTGAAGAATTATTATGAGAAATCTAAGTGTAGATCTAAGACTAATTATTAATTTGAAGGTTAGTGACAAGACTAAAACAAAATGAGATAAGAAGTGAACACTACCTTAGGGAACAGGTAACAAGGAGAATGCAGCACTGCACAAGAAGTTCAATGCATCTGACAAAGGACAAGGATTTCAGTCTGAGGAGCATAATAAGGGTGATGCTAGGAAGTCTTTATAGTGTTAGATTTTTGGTAAGGATCATAGCATGAGAGATTGTCCACAACATTAGGGTGGAAAACCACATATCTATAGTGTGCAGGAGGCACAAACTATGGGGGATGTTGAACAAAGTATTCCTCAAATTTATGCAACACTAGATAATAGGTAGGTAGATCATCAAGAATATATTATTGAGATGGATGATAAGCTTTGTGATCAAGTTGTTTCTATTTTGATTGAACCTAGATCTAATTATAGTTATGTTAATCCTAACCTAGTGGATAAGTGTGGTTTGAATAAGGAAATGCATGCAGAGTCTTGGTTAGTGCAATTGGATATAAGTACTAGGAAAAGAGTTCATCATGGGGTAAGAGCTTGTGCATTTGAGTTGAATGGTATGCCTAAATCAGTGTCTCTAGATGTGATTTCATTGGGATCATATAGTATGCTTATGGGTATGGATTTGTTGTACCTCCATAGGACCAAAGTAGATTGCTATGATAAGGATATTGAGATATTGGATGATAATGGGGAATAAAGAATATTGCAAGGTAAGAATAAGGAAACATCAGTTAGGATGGTTACAACTATGTAGGTCAAGCATAGTCGCAGGAAAGGATGTGTATTTTTTGCAGTGCATATTTCTAGTGATAAAGGTAAGGAAGTTGAGGATGCAGATGTCTTGGAGAGGTACCCATTTTTGTAGTATTTTCAAGATGTGTTCCCAATAGATATTTTAGAGTTTCCACCTCACAGGGAAGTGGGCTTTTCGATTGAGTTGGTACCAAGGGCAGTAGCAGTATCAAAGGCACCATACAGGATGAGCCCACTAGAGTTAGTGGAATTGAAGTTGCAGTTGAAGGAAATTCTTGGCAATGGATACATAAGACCAAGTGTGTCACCTTAGGATGCACCAATGTTGTTTGTGAAGAAGGATGGCACTCTCAAGTTGTGTAGTGATTACAGGTATCTGAACAAGGTGACGATCAAGAACAGGTACCCTTTGCGAAGGATTGATGACTTTTTTGACTAGTTGAAGGGATCAACAGTGTTCTCAAAGATCGATTTGAGATTAGGATACCATCAGGTACACATCAAATAAGAGGACATATACAAGACTTATTTCCAAACTAGTTATTGGCATTATGAGTTTGCTGTATTTCTTTTTGATATGACTAATTCTACAGCTACTTTTATGTGCTTGATGAATATTGTATTGTGTCCTTATCTATACAAGTTAGTGATTATATTCATTGATGACATACTGATAAATTCTAAGAATGAGGAAGAACATGCCGCACCCTTAGCAGTAGTATTGAGATTGCTAAGAGAGCATCAGTTGTATTCCAAGATTAGTAAGTCCAGTTTCTTTTAGACATACCTACATTACTTGGGACATGTGGTTTCCAAGGAAGGCATAACAGTGAATCCAGAAACGATAAGAGCTATCATGGAGTGGGAAACTCCTAGGAACGTCGATGAGGTTAGATCATTCATGGGAATAGTAGGCTATTACAATAGGTTCATCAAGAACTTCTCACGGACTACCTATCCTATTACATCCTTGCATCGAAAAGGTAATAAATTTGAATAGATAGAAGAATGTGCTTCTAGTTTTGAGTAGCTGAAACAGTTTCTTACAAATGCTCCAGTTCTAAAGATCACAGATCCAGAAAAAGAGTTTGTGGTATGTACAGATGCTTGTAAGAAATTACTTGGTGGGGTTTTGATGCAGGAAGGAGAGGTAGTATGCTATGAATCAAGGAAATTGAATGAACATTAGTAGAATTATGTGACGCGTGACCTTGAGTTGGCAGCAATCATCCATACATTGAAGATGTGGAGACATTATCTTCTTGGCAGGAGGTTTGTATCAATGAGCAATCACAGTGGGTTGAGGTACCTATTTGACCAACTGAATCTGAATGTGAGGCAAACTAGATGGTTGGCCATGAGCAATGAGTTTGACTTCAAGATGAGATACATTAATGGAAAAGAGAACATGGTTGCAGATGCTCTTAGCAGGATAATAAAGGTAAATCACATAGCAGTTATGATTTCATATGGGACAGACTTACAGGATTGGATCTTGCAGGCAAGACAATAGGATGACAAGTACAAGGAACTTAGACACATGTTACATTAGGGTATAGGTGAACAGGATGTGGATTATCATCTCATAGCAGATGATTTGGTCAGATTTAGGGACAGGATATATGTGTCGAACAAAAGTGAGCTCAAGAATCTTATCTTGAGGGAATTTCATGCTAATCCATATTCAATTCACCTGGGATATCAAAAGACATTGACAGTTGTGGATAATTTATACCATTGGTCGAATTTGAAGAAAGAGATGGTAAATTGTGTGGCTAGATGTTTGGATTATCAATAAGTAAAAGTAGAGTGCATGCATTCAATTGGTCTACTACAGCCGATTCCAATTCCATAGTGGAATTGGGAGGTAATTTCCTTGGGTTCCATTACAATTATGCTGAGGACATATATACAACATGGTTTTATTATCGTTATGGTCGATAGGTTGACAAAGGTAGCACACTTTAAGTCGGTAAAGTATACGGATTCTGATAGTGAAGTAGCACATGTCTTCATTAGAGATATAGTGAGGTTGCATGGTATACCAAAGAATATTGTATCAGACGGGGATGTTAAGTTCACTTATAGGTTCTAGAAAGAATTGTTTGCAGGTTTAGGGACAAAGTTGGCTTTCAGCACATCTTATCATCCGTGGACAGATGGACACACAAAGAGGGTTAACAGGATTTTGGAGGACATGTTGAGGATGTATGTTATGCACCAGCAGTGAAAGTGGGAAGAGTATCTTCCACTAGTGGAGTTTTCTTAGAACAATGGGTATCAAGAATATTTCAAGATGACTTAGTTTGAGGCACTTTACAGGTAGAATTGTAATACTCCTATCAGTTGGAGTGACATAGTGAACAGAGTATTGATTAGACCGAACATGTTAGTAGATATGGAATAGGAAATGCAGGTAATAAAGAAGAATCAAAAGGAAATATTGGATAGACAGAAGAGCTATGCAGATGAGCACAAGGTATTTATGGAGTTTCAAGTTGGGGAACAGTACTTATGCATCAAACCCAATAAAATTTCCTTAAGGATTGGATCATGTGCCAAGCTAGCACCTCAGTATCGCGGACCTTTCAATATTCTTGAGAGGATTAGACCAACAGCTTATCGACTTGCATTGCATTTGATAGTGAAATTCCATGATGTTTTCCATGTGTCATTGCTTAAGAAGTATGTGAAATATGTTTATCATGTGATTGGCTAGTCTGTATTGCAAGTGGAAACAGATGGAGAATTTCAGTCGGAACCTCAGTGCATTTTGCAGTGAAAGATGCTCATGCTATAGAATTGAGCAATTGAGTAAGTTAAAGTGCAACGGAAGCACTTTGGGCTCGATGAATCTACATACGAGATGGTTTATCATATGCAGGCTATATATGCTTCTCTATTCACTGGTTGAGTAGATGTCTTTTGGTATATGTTTGATGTCATGTTTGATTATGTTTATATATGCATATGTATGTAAATACTGCATCGATTTGTCTTATAAAGATTCAATAAGTGGTATGGTGTTCATGATATGTTAGTTATGTTTTTAGTAGATGGATATGATGTAAATGTTGCATCGAGCTGTGTTATAAAGCTCCATGGGAAACATATTTTTTTGCTAGTTTGTAAGTGTCATTGAACACCAAGGATGGTGTTCCCCCAAGGGGGAGGGTATTGTAACAGCCTTGGTTAAAAAATCCATGTAATAAAGTCAATAGAGGAAAAATAAGACCAAGGTCATGGGACACATATTTCAAGATGAATTTTGGGCAAAACATAGTGATGGGGATCACTTGTGTTTAATTAATGGCTATGGAAATTGGAAAAGGAAATGGAAAAGGAAAAGTGGCATCAATTGGCATTAAAATAATGGAAAATAGGAGAAAAGGAAGGTGAAAGGTCACAAAATTGCATGAGAGGAAAATTGAAGGAAAAATAGAGGAAAATGAAGAAAATAAAGGCCTCAATGATAAAAAGGTTTATGAGGATCAATTCACATCTTTTGTTAGTAAAACCTTTTGTCAGTTTTAGCTCGGAGTTCTCTCTTTATTCTCTCTCTCTCTCGTACTCTTGCACACACAGAGATCTCTTGGAGCACTCTTGGAGGATTTTGTGCACAATTGGATTTGGAGCAAGAAGACAAAGGAAAATAAAGAAAGTGCAACAGAATAGTGGGATCAATAGTTACAATATGTTTCCTTTGCAGGTACTAAGTTACATATATGATTTCCTTGCTAGTTTTGGTATGCATGGTGTATGCATGTGATTATTTGGTTATGATCTGTCATTGGCATGGAGGATTGCCTAGATTGATAGTGGTTTTCCTAGCCTTTCCATTTCCTGGATGGAAACGGTGTTGGGGGTTTTCCCTTTTTATTTTTCTGATTGGTTCTCATGTTCCTTATGGATGTGGCTTGAGTTGTTAGTTCCTAGATCCTTGGTTGGGCAAATGCTTTGGAAGCCCTGGAACAACTTGGGTTGAGTAACTAGTCCTAGAAGACTTGGTTGGACAAATTCTCTGGAGCTATTAGTGGGTTGAGTTACTAGTCCTAGAGCCTTGGTTGGACAAATGCTCTGAAGCCCTGTGGCAGCTTTGGGTTGAGTTACTAGTCTTGGAGCCAGGTTGGAACAAATGCTTTGGAGCCCTAGACAGCTTGGTTAGAGACCGATCTGGTGATGGTTAGTGATGTTTGACTGTGAGGTGGAATCATTGGTTGAGGGTTGAGGTGGTTTTTCCTTGGAAACCATGGTTTGGTTTTGGTTGGTTTATTCCAGGAGATCCCATATTCATGCTTGGAATATGCAGGCGTGGGGGTGATTGGATGAAAGAAAGATTTGGTTTAGCCCAATTTATGGTCAGGTGGTACATGGAAGTCCCTGATTTGGTTGGATTTCCATATGTTAATAAGTGTATTTTCCTCTTGCGTTTTCATTGGTAATTATACTTATTATTATGTGGTTTTGATGGTTGTTCTATTATTGTTATTATTCTAGCTATATGTTGGTTACAAGCATGGTTTTGTGACAGACTTGAGTTATGGCTCTCATCATGTTTTGATTAGTAAATGAAGTGTTAATGAATGAATGATCTAATATATGATATTTTGGCTATTGTGATTGTTGGGCTTCCTTCTTCCTATACGCATTTTTTAGAGACTTTACAAGTAACTGGGAAATTAGAAAAACTAAAGTTTGATGAACTTTGTGAAATGTTAAGTCAACATGATAAAACTTTTGGGAAGAAGAAGAAAGTTGGTGAAGATGTTTTTCTCACAGAAGCCAGCACAAGTAAGTCATCAGCAGATAGTTCTCGAGGAAGAGGGAGATGGAATCAGAATCAAGCAGCACATAATCAAGGTCGAATCCAAAGTAGAGGCAACAATTTTAACAGAGGAGGAAGAAATAATTTTCAAGGTAGAGGAAACAACCAAGGAAGAGGCAATTTTCAAGGACAAGGATATAATAGTCAAGGTAGAGGACAATCTCCAAATAGAGGTCAAAGCAGAGGCAGAGGACAATCTTCAGGACGAGGCAGAGACTTAAGTCAAATTGTATGTCGAAGATGTAACAAAGTTGGCCATTATTCTGAATATTGTCGAACTTTACTTAATAGAATTCCCAAGTTTCAGCAGCATTCAGCACAATTTGCAAATGATCAAGATGAAGACAGCTCAGAATATGTTTTTACTTCCTCACCAGCATCACAAATTTCATCTCATCTTCGAAGTGACTATGAAGATGCCTGGATCTTGGATTCCGGGGCAACTCAGCACATGACATGTCGACGTGATTTTTTCTGGAATTTTCAAGAATGCCAACTTAATTCAATTTTTCTTGCTGATGATACAAAACATACTCCTTATGGAAAAGGAGTCGTAAAAGTTTTTCTCCCTGACATTGGAGAAAAATTGATTTCCAATGTATGGTATGTACCTAGTTTCAAGAAAAATTTGCTCTCTTTAGTCACGATTCAACAAGCAGGACATCAGGTGATTATGGAAGATGGTTTAGTGAAGATTAATTCAGTGAAACAGAACTTGAAAACAATTATGACAGGTTATGAAGATGGAAAACTGTTACGGATGAAAGGGACAGTTATTCCAAGGAATTTTGATTTTGCAGGGGCAGTGACTACAGGTATTTCACCTATCAGACTATGGCATGTAAGATATGGACATTTGAATTTTGAGAGTCTTTCTCAATTGGTTAAGGGACTTCCCACATTCAAAAGGGAAAATGCAAAATGTGAAGCTTGCATTTATGGCAAAAAAAATCGAGAAAGTTTTCCAACAAGTTCATGGCATGCAAACAGGCGGCTACAACTCATTCAGAGTGATGTTTGTGGTCCACTACAAACTTCATTTGGTGCTTGCAAATATTTCTTACTATTCATTGATGATTTCAGCAGAATGACTTGGGTTTACTTCTTGAAGAACAAGTCAGAAGCATTTGATAAGTTTAAAATTTTTCGCCAACTTGTTGAAAATGAAGTCAAAGAAAAGATAGGTACTCTCAGGACGGATAATGGGGGAGAATTCACTTCAAATGAATTCAAAACTTATTGCAGTGAAAATGGCATAAGACGACATCTCACTAATGTTTACACTCCACAACAAAATGGAGTAGTCGAAAGAATGAACCGCACTTTGTTAGGAATGGCGAGATCCATGTTAACCTTCAAGAGGTTAAGTCCAACATATTGGGCAGAAGCAATTCATACAGCTGTCAGATCTCCAACTGCTTCTTTAGACGGAATCACACCTTATGAAGCTTGGTTTGGTTTCAAACCTCGAGTTAAACATCTTAGAGTTTTTGGGTCAGTGTGTTATGCCTTAGTTCCGAAAGAAAAACGAACTAAGCTTGACTCAAGAAGTTTAAAATGCACAATGATTGGCTATTCTGATGAGAAGAAAGGGTATCGTCTTTTGACCAATGGAAAATTCATTGTGAGCAGGGATGTCATTTTTGATGAAACAGAGAGTAAGAGTGCTGAAGAAATTGAAAATCTTCTTCACAAATTAGAAACTAAGGGAAGTAAAAGAAATGGACAAATGCAAAGTCAACCAACTTCACCAAATTGGTATGAACTTGATTTTCCTTCCTCTGAAGATGAGTCATCCAGTCCATCTACATCAACAACATCATCTGGGTCTTCTAGCAGTTCATCCGCATCTCCAAGCAGCAGCAGTTCTTCAGACAGTGAGTCTCCACATTCTTCACCTGAACGTCATACATCAGTTTATATTAATCCTCTTTACAATGATGGGGACTTTACAGAAGCACAAACAAGTGAGCACCAACTTCCAAAATGGGTAGTTCAACTTTTGAAAGATGTAAAGCCTGATGAACAAAATAAAACTGGCACCAGAAGGGCACATAGAAGTGAAGGCAATTTTCCCTTGATAGCAAATGATTTTACTGAACCTTCCACATACAAAGAGGCAGTAAAACATAAAGAATGGAAACAGGCTATGGTTGACGAATATAAAGCAGTAATTGATAACAACACTTGGAAACTTGTTGATTGTCCAGCAAATGTTAAACCCATAGGATGAAAATGGGTTTACAGAATTAAGTATAATCAGAAGGGTGAACTTGACAAGTATAAAGCACGACTTGTCGCAAAAGGTTTTGCGCAGCAGGAAGGCATTGATTATGAAGAAACCTTTGCTCCAACAGCTAAATGGAACACCATCCGATTAACACTTGCATTGGCCGCTCAAAAAGGATGGAAGGTTCATCAAATGGATGTGAAAAGTGCTTTTCTCAACGGGGATTTACAGGAGGACGTGTATATGACCCAACCACCAGGTTTTGAAGTGGAAGGACAAGAACATAAAGTCTGCAAATTGATCAAGGCTTTATATGGGTTAAAACAAGCTCCCCGAGCCTGGTATGCCAAGATGGATGATTACCTTAAGAAAGTTGGTTTTCAACGAAGTGAATCTGATGATACTTTGTATGTGCGACAACAAGGCAAATATCTGGTAATTCTTGTTATGTATGTAGATGATTTGATCATCACTGGCAATCATGATGATCATATTGCACAGGTAAAAAAGGAGTTACATGCAGGTTTTAAGATGACAGATTTGGGATTACTTCACTACTATCTTGGAGTTGAAGTCTTCCAACGTCCACATCATATTTTCATTTCTCAGAGTAAGTATGCCGCAGAGGTTCTTCAGCAATTTGGCATGCAAGATTGCAAGCCCGTTCTCACCCCCATGGAGCAGAATTTGAAACTTTCAAAATTTGAAGGGGGGGGGAAAGGTGGACAGTACAACTTACAGACAGTTGATTGGCAGCTTGATTTATTTGACAAATACTCGTCCTGATCTATCTTATGCAGTCAGTATTCTTTCACGTTTTATGCAGGAACCACGAGACAGCCACTGGAATGCAGCCAAAAGTGTTCTTCGATATATCCAAGGAACAAAATATTTTGGTCTTCTTTACACAAAGACTAAAAATTTTGTACTTGGTGGATATTCTGATGCCGACTTTGCTGGGAGTATTGATGATCGAGCATCAACATCAAGTTATTTAATGAACATGGGGTCAGCAGCAGTATCTTGGAGTTGTAAGAAACAAGCTACTGTGGCCACTTCTTCAGCAAAAGCAGAGTACATTTCAGCATGGGAAGCAGCATGTGAAATTGTTTGGTTGCGCCGAATTTTGCAGGACTTGGGCATTTCTCAGGGAGAAGCTACATCATTGTTCATTGATAGCCAGTCAGCCATCAAACTTGCCAAGAACCCAGTTTTTCATTCAAAGACAAAGCATGTGGACACCAAGTATCATCATATCAGGTCTCTCATTTCCAAAGATGTCCTCAAACCAGTTTATTGTCCTTCCGAAGATCAGATCTCCGACATTTTCACCAAACCGCTTGGCAGAATAAAATTTACTAAGTTCAGGGATGAACTTGGTATCTGTTGTAATGTATCTTTGGATCATAGGGGGGAATGTTAGATGATCCAAAAATACTTTATTATCATAGGTTATAAAATTGAAATAAAATAATTATTAATTTAAGAAATTAAATTAATAATTATTCTAGAATGATTAATTATTTTAGAGACAATTAGAATTAGTATATTGTTGTAACAAGATATGACTCTCCAAATGAGTCGTATCTTAGGCTCTATTATAGGAGATTAGTTAGCTAGTTGGTTTGAATAGCATTTATTGTAAATGGACACTTGTAAGTGATCCATAATTAGAGGTAGTTAGGACATGGAGCTTATAAATAGCTCATTGCAAGAGTGTTTGGTTGTTCGGGTGTAAGCTCTTGCAAATCAATTATGTAATTGTTTTTTTCTGATTAATAAAATTACGTGTCTGAGGACACTTCTGCCATTAATCATACCTTCTTGATGATTCTCAGATAAGTATGAGGCCCCTATGTTATGATGTGTATTTATGACCTGTACATTACAAGTTCATTATGTGTTTAACGAAATGTTTATCATGGTTAGGATGGGTCAGGTTAAGTACTTGTATAATTTTTTAATTAAAGGCTTTGTCTCTATATATTTATCATTTTTAAAGTTTCATTAAGCTTTTGGCAGATGCATGGGTCCTAGCCTTAAAAAAGTGGCTCATATCTCAGGGTTGTTGGTATAGAATTGAGTTAATTAGTCTACATTCACTGGGAAGCAATCTTATGGGAGTGACTCAAGGCTTACATTCATTGAATTTACTTGTCATGGGAGTGACTAAGAGCCCAGGTCAATGAAAAAGAAAGTTAGCTCAAGGGTTGGGCACTTGGAGTGGTTGGTTAGCTCCTAGAGGTCTTGTAGCTCCTGAATAAGGTCAGTTTGGTTTGGGTTCATCGATTCCACTTCCTTAATTGTACCTAAGAGGTTGATTCATATCATAGTAACTCTTCATCACATGTTTACCCCAATAGACTGGTGAACTTAGGTAAATGTGGGAGGAGGGTGTTACACACATAGAGTGAATACTATGTGGATAATTTTAAAGTTTAATGAATGTGGGATAAAAAGTAAAAGATAAAAGGTGAAAAGTGAAACTAAATTAATTACCTTAATTAAAATAAATGCTTTATTTGATTTTTGAAGGGAGATATTGATGGGAAAATTTCGACGAAGAATTTGAGAAAGTTGGAGGGGAATTTTGAAAAAAAGAATAGGTCAAATTTACAGGGGAATGTTTGGAGGGAAATTTTTATTCTATGAATTATAGGATTGTCATTAGGAGAATGAACATCTTTATCATTTTATATTTTTCATGAAAGGTCATGGATTCATTTGATAGTGAAGTCTCTATTTATGCAATATCGATACTTTGTTCATACACCATTTCTATATATATTGATGAATATAATGGAAATGTTAACACTGTGAATAAAGAGTTATAAATTTCACCTACTAAAGAGTTTGACGATAGTGCAAATAATGATATTGAGGATGTTGATCAAGAAAGTCTCAATTCTAACGACTTCGAAGGCACCACTAACGAAGGCAGGGATGAAGAATTTCCTCCAAGTGAGGATTTTAAAGGCATTGATGAGGATGACAAAGAATTTCCTCCAAGTAAGGATTTTAAAGGCACTAGTGAAGATAATGAAAAATTTTCTCTAAGCGAGGATTTGAAAGGACTGAAAAGAGGATGATGAAGAATTTTCTTCAAGTGAAGATTTCAAAAGCATAGATGAGGATGATGGATTTCCTTTGAGAGGATTTCAAAGACATTGATAAGGTTTGATAGATTTCTTCCAAGCAATAATTTCAAAGTTGTTGATGCCCAGTAGGGAAAAGGGCAATGCTTGATGCTCCCCTTGTTGGAGCAAGGGGGAGGGTGATTCTCGACAATGCTTCTTTGCCCACGTGAGCAATTCAAAATGACCCTATTCCAATGGGTTTTTTATTTTATTTTTTAACTTAGGTTATTATTATTATTAGTTTTTTAAATTTATGATTTAATTAATTTTTTTTGGGTAAAGATTTTATTTATTTATTTATGTTTAATTTATTTATCATTTAATGTGTTTTTTTCAAATTTTGTTTTAAATCTTTTTTCAAATCATTGAAGAAGGTTATTTATTTTTTTTTCTTTTTATCAGTAAAAGGATAGTTTATATTGATAAAATTTTCATTTGGAGCACAACAAGAAGTACAACAGGGACATCATGATAATGCATGGTCAATGGTTGGTTGATAAAGAAACAGACTTTTATCAAAACTGTAGTTTAAAAAAGCGAGCTATATGTATTGCATATACTAGACCACTAGAAAGTATATGCTTTCCAAAATGCCCCCCCAAAACTTACAAACTTTAAATTCCATATGACTTGTTTTCATAAAGAGACAAAACATCTCGGTCTAAGCCCAATTCAATGTCCCACACTAGATCATTTAGATTGGGGAGATGGGATTGAGAAGAATTTACTAAAATTTTGTCTGAAGAGTGTACTAAGCTTTATTATCCAAGACTTGTTTGGGGATCCTCTACTTTCAAAATTTTATTATCCAAGAGTTGTTTGGAGATCCTCTACTTTCTGCCAAATGGCACTAATTTCATCATCTGATTTCTGAAGTAGAGCATAATTTTCAATGAGAATTTCCATTGTAGTTGTCAAACTAGACACCATCTCACTCTTATTCAAATTTAATGTAAAAATATCTTCTTGTAATTTTTATATCTAAGTCTAAGTTGAAGCATACTAGTGCAACTTTTATAGAACTCAAATTAAAGAGATTGGAAATCTTAACCTAGAACAAATTCGTTATACATGTCAAGAGATTATTATCCGAATTGTATCATTATATTTCTTTTCATCCATCTTGGTGCATTTGGAGTGGAAAAAGTGGATGAATCAGCTCACTAGACCGTTTTTATTAGCGGGGCCCAGTTTGGCGAAATGGGGTCTGAAAATTTCTGGGAGAATTTTGAGGCACAAATGAAGTTTTTTGGGGTAAAATTTTTCCACTTTAGTGTAACAAAATTTCATGTTATTATATACAAAGATACCTTTCCAACGATGCAAGAACCGCGTCAATCGAAGTCTGTATGAAAATGTTATGCCACTCATAAGTTGACCTTCCTGTTTTCACACATATAGTTCGGGAGGATGCCACGTCACCGCCCATTATCCATAGTAAAAGGGCTTAGCCATGTGTTTCTGATGTAAAATACTCTAGAAGAGTAACTCTAGTTAAGAGTTGATGTAGTTAAACTTAACCACTAGTAGGCTATCAGGCTTTGTTATAACCGGGCCACTAGGAGGACAAGGCATTCCATTATTGCAAGAGCATTTTGTTCCATAGTTGAGGAAAGATAGTTAGGAGAGATAAGAGGTAGAGCACACACAGAGTATCTATGAACTATAGTAGCCCACAGGTCATAGGCATTACTTATTTGTACCTTGCAACCATATTTCCAAGCAGAGAAAGAGAGCAAAGCGACCTCACCTTCCAGACAGGTTTTCTCTCGAAAGGGTTTCCTAGAGAGAATATCTTGTCTCTTGCGTGTGTGTTTTCTTATTTTGTTGTTCTCTACCTTTCTATAAAATTTCCATTCACATGTATGCACTAATTATAATTAAATCCATAGATCTTAAAGTTTAATAAACTTTAATAGTGTAGAATTTTTAGAGTTTTAATATAATATTATTAGATTTGTTGTGACGAACTGTCTAGTGGAATATCCATGGAATTTTACGGATCATTTGGTATCAGAGCGGGTTTCTTTGGGTATTTTGTGGATATTGCAAGGATCTAGATCGGCAGGGCTGAAAATCGTAAAACCCTAATCTTGGCTGATGAATCTATAAATGAATCTCATGATCCTACAGAGGTGAGCTTTTTGTGGCTAGAACAATAAGTCGCAGATATAAATTGCAATGTAAACCTCCTCATGGCGGCCCTAAGCAATAAGATAGGGATATTTGGAGAAGATGGGGGTTCAAATGTAGAGGACAAATTAGAAGGGGGTCGAGAGATTGTGAAGACACGGGGAACCAGCCGAAGAAAGAACCCAGAAAATATCAACCTAGTTCAAGTGTCGTGAATCAATCTCGATTCAAAATGGAAGAAAAAATTGATATCAATTTGTACCATGGATAGATTGACACTCTGAAGTTGAACCACAGGTTACAACAACTAGAATCTTATTTCAACGTCCATCAGATTGAGGAAGGGTAAAAAATCTCATTTGCGCAGCTGAAATTAAAGGGCCATGCACTGACTTGGTAGGAGAGCCACAGGAAAACACTGAGGTTGGAGGGAGAACCTCTAGTGACTAAGTGGAAGGATTTTAAAACACTCATTAAGTCACAGTTTCATCCCATTGGGTACATGGAGGACTAGTGGATCTGGTGGTATTACTTTAGGAAAAATTCGGGCCAAAGAGTGTAGGAGTAAACCACATAATTTATAAAGATGGCTATAATGTTGGTTATCTCTCCAAAGAACCCAAATGTACTTATCAATTATTTGGGGGGTCAAAGTGATGTTGGTCAAGCCCGAATCAGTGGACGAGGCTTGAATATAGGCATATTACTAGGAGAACATAGGTCTGAAAAGAGTGAAATCAAGTGGATCATGATAGCAGAAGGAGAAACAGGAAGCTTCTAAGGAAGGGAAGAAGAAGAAAAAAGGGGGAAAGGATAAAAAGACGATAGCCACAGCACATCAGTGCAAAGATCCTAGCAACCACTGTAACCACTACAACATTGATGACCATACATAGGAGAAGTCTTGGAAGTTTCATCCAGAGCTAAACCTGAAGAAGAAGAAGAAAGATAATAAGAAGAAGAATCTCATGGCCATTGATTCGATCAACTAAGTTAAAAGAAACTCAGATGTGGATGAGAAGATCGTTTGTACATCGGTACGAAAGGAGGTGAATCTAAGTAACCTTCAACAACAAGAAGAGAAAGAAATGACCAAACTCTTCCATATAAAGATATAGGTCAAGAAGACAAAGATTGATGCTTTTTTTACTCAGGATCGCAAGTGAATCTCATTGCAACAGAGCTCGTCAAGAAGTTGGGGTTGGAAGTTCATGATCATCCAAACCCATACCCACTGAGATGGGTAAATAAGGACATAGAGTTGAAAGTAAAAAAAAGTGAAAAATTATATTTGCTATTAGTGTTGATTTTAGTGATGAAGTAGATCTAGATGTGGTTCCCCTTGATGTATGTGGAATCGGGTTTGGGAGTCCATAAATGTACATGCGTGATGCAATATTCATGAGGAGAGCTAACCAGTACCGGCTCATTAAGGATATAAAGTCATTCATCATCAATGCGCACAAAGGCAAGTCAAAAATTTCACTGATAAGTGCCAACCAAGCCAAGAAATTGGTCAATTCCAGCAAGAAGTATGTTTTATTATTTTTAAGAGAAATTTAGTCTGAAGAAGAGTCAATAAGAGGCAAGGCATCCCTGGAGGGGTGTACTAAGATACAAAAACAATAATTGAAGGATTTGTTATAGGCATACAAGGATGTGTTCTGAGAGCTTAAAGGGTTACCACCTAAGAGAGAAGTGGAGAACGAGATCTAGCTATTGCTAGACTCCCCATTGCCAAATATTGGATTGTATAGGCAGTTAGTTATAGAAGCAAGTTGGATGAGGAAATAGTTGCAACAGTTGTTGAAACAGGGCGTCATTTGAACAAGTACATCACCATGTGGGTCACCCATCATCATTGTGACAAAGAAGGATGGGACTTGGAAGATGTGTATATATTACAAGGCGTTGAATAAAATCACGCTCAAGAACAGATACCCCCTACCCAGGATAGATGATCTGTTAGATCAGTTGCAGCAAGAAACGTATTTCACCAAGATGGACTTGAAGTCTAGATATCAACAAGTTCAAGTCCAAGAATAAGATACATGTAAGAATGTCTTCAAAACGAGGAAAGGTTTATATGAGTGGTTAGTTATGCCATTTGGCCTATGTAATGCACCAGCTACATTTATGAGATTAATGAATGAAATATTGCGCCCTTTTATAGATTCATTTGTTATTATCTATTTGGATGATATACTCGTACATAGTTCTACCTAGGAGGAGCATATTTCACATTTGACGCAGGTGTTGAAAACATTGAAGAAGCACCAGCTGCTAGAAAATCTCAAGAAGTGTGAGTTTGCACAATAGTCCTTCGTGTATTTGGGATATGTGATTGGTGCAGGAGAATTGAAGATAGATCCTTCCAAGATGAAGGCAATCATGAAATGGTCAGTTCCTACTAATTTTTTTGAGGTCAGGAGTTTCATTGGGGCAGCACAGTGCCTAAGGAAATTCATAGCCTCATTTTCAACATTAGTAGCACAACTCCATGCCATAAAAACAAGTGGCAAGAGTTTTTAGTGGGGAAAATGTCAATAGAAGGCATTCAAGGAGCTAAATAAGAAGATCAGTCAAGCACCAGTTCTGGCATTACCAAACTTGTAGTGACCCTTTGAAGTGGAGACAGATGCGAGTGAGTATGCTATGGGAGTTGTCTTTAAGAAAGGAGGAAGGCTCATTTGCTACGATTCTGAAGTATTTCATGGGGCAGTTCTTAACTACCCTGCCTATGATAAGGAGCTCTATGCTATGGTGCAATTTGTGAAGAAGTGGAAGAATTACCTAATGGGAAAGGAGACAGTAATCCACACAGATCACCAATTGTTATAGTACTTACAAGCCTAGAGTATGCTGCAACAGACCAGGCATTACAAGTGGATGGGGTTTTTACAACAGTTTCATTTGGTGATCAATTATAAGAAGGGAAGCACAAACAAGTTGGATGATATGCTTTCAAGGCCACCCACATCAAAGATTACAACTTTGGGGACTCTTATGCACATGGAGCCATTCACCCATGATGCATACAGAGAGGCATATTCAGAAGATGAGGACTTCAAGGAGGTGTATCAACAGTTGCAGAGTCAAAGTCATGTGCATGATGGAAACAACACTGTTGGCTACCATATCCAAGATGGGTTACTCTATAGGATGGATAAGCTATATGTTCCTAAAGGTGAGTGTTTGCAGCTGATTAGAGAGGCTCACACCTCCAAGGTTGCAGGGAACTTTGGTGTAGGGAAGACCATGGCTAACTTGTAGAGGTATGTTTATTGGCCCAAGATACAAGAGTAGGTACATAGGTTCATAAGAGGATGCATGCTTTGTTGTACCAGCAAGCCAAGCAACAGAAAACAAGGTCTATATCATCCCTTACATGTACTTACTCATCCTTGGGAAAGAATTTCCATGGAATTTGTGGGAGGTTTACTGACAACCAGGAAGGTGCATGATTACCTATTCGTGGTAGTTGACATGTTCAAGAGGATGTGTGTTCTGATTCTCTATAAAAATACCATTAGTGGACAAGAAGCGGCAAAATTTTTCTTTGGACAAGTTTGGGTGCACTTTGGGATACCAAGGAGCATCATTTCAAACAAGGACACAATATTTCTCAGTGCATTCTGGAGTACATTGTGGGAGAATATGGACACTAAGTTGCAGACAGATGGGCAGATAGAAGTAGTCAATATGACTTTGGTGTAGCTTTTGAGGGGGATAAAACCAGAAGCATCCGAAGACCTGGGATGAAAACTTGGTATATATACAACATTCTTATAATAGATCAGTCCACACTTATACAAGAAAATCCCCATTTGAGACTTGTTTTGGATATTTTCCAACTTCACCATTGCATATTGCATATGGGAAGCAAGGAGGAGCGAGGGAAGATATTATAGGAGATGATTTGAGGCCTGAAAAATTTATAGAGAAGATCAAGAAGATCGATCTACAAGTACAGGGAACATTGCAGAAGTCTTAGGAGAAGTATAAGGCTAGGCATAATCAGCACAGAATGAAGAAATCATTCAAGGTGGGAGACAGAGTATGGCTACAGTTGAACAAGGAGAGGTTGTAGGGGTCTGGTAAGAAAATCAAGGCTCTAAAGTATGGCCCCTTTGAGATACTAGAAAAGGTGGGTGATAATGCCTATCGACTCATTTTACCACGGTATATGTGCATTTACTTAGTTGTGAATGTAGAGAATTTGAAACTCTAAGAGCCTTCCATGAAAGATCAGGAAGAGGAACAATTCCTACCTTCTATGGAGGATTTGGCACCAGATGCTCAGGTAGAGTTGACAGAAGATACATTTTTACAGAAGAGGTCCGAAACTATAATATTGAGGCAGCATGACCTTTGGCATATTGTGTTGAAAATAGCTACAATAAATGTTACAAATAGTATTTAGAATATTCCAATTTTGATTTGTCCTTGAATTAAAATTGAGAATTCAAATTCAAATTTAGTCTCACCAGCTACTTGAAAAATAATTAATTAATTCATCTTGAGTTAATTAGTTGGAGAAATTCAAGCTAGAAGTTTTTGTGAAGTCATGCAACAGTTATCCCTTTGATTGAGGAAGTTATCCCTTAATTAAGGAGATAAGGATGAGTTATATTTGAGTTGTAATTAGTTAGTTCAGTTAACTGAGTTATGTCCAGTTAAATTAGTTCCAAATAGTCTGAGGAACTAATTGTGAGTTCAGTCAGTTAATGCATGCATGCATCCAACTAGTGTACTCCAGATAACTAAAGATTCTCTCATAAATAACTCATGCATGTCTATTCAGAGAAAGACCCAGTTGAGATTAAAGACAGGGACATTGTACTATCAATTGGAGGAATTTTCCTATAAAGGAAACTCATCCATGCAGAAGGAACAAGGTTCCTTGAGGATTGCACAGTTTTACAGGGTGTGAGATCAGTGTGAGTGATCAGTGTTACACTTGGTAATAGTAGGATCACCCAAGAGAAATTGCGCAAGGAAATAGGAGGCTTGGAGGGTAGAGTAGAAGGCTTGTGAGAAATTTTTTTTGCTTGTGAGCATCTAGGAGGATTGTACTGAGAGTTGGCTAGCTGTGAGAGCTAAGGCTTTGTGTAATCTTGATGTATTTCCACCTTGTATGATAATACAAATAGTGGGGTTTTTAGCTAAGGCTTTCCCCTGAGTATTCTTCTGTGTTTCATGTGCATTGACTCTTCTGGTTATATGTGTTCAACTCGATCTTTCTCAATCTTTAAGCTTCCGCAAATTGATAGTAGAAGTAGGTTATAGTATTTTTCTTTGGTATCTTTCAATATCAAGTTAATCTATAGTAAGAAAATCAAGGCTCTAAAGTATGGTCCCTTTGAGATACTGGAAAAGGTGGGTGATAATTCCTATCAACTCAGTTTACCACAGTATATGCACATTTACTTAGTTGTGAATGTAGAGAATTTGAAACTCTATGAGACTTCCATGCAAGATCAGGAAGAGGAACAAGTCCTACCTTCTATGGAGGATTTGGCACCAGATGCTCAGGTAGAGTTGACAGAAGATACATTTTTACAGAAGAGGTATAGAACTATAATATAGAGGTAGCATGACCTTTGGAATATTGGGTTGAAGGGACAACTTCCAGGCAAAGTTAAGTGCTACACCAAAGAGAAGGTGGAGGAAAAATTTCCTCACCTCATTCAGTAAAATCTTTTGGGGACCAAAAACCTCCCAAAATGTGGAGGTGTAATCCGAATTGGATCATTATATTTTTTCTCATCCATCTTGATGCATTTGGAGTGGAAAAAGCAGAGGAATCAACTCACGAGATTGTTTTTACCAGCAGGGCATAGTTTAGCAAAACGGGGTCTGAAACCTTTCAGGAGCGTTTTGAGGAATCAAACGACAATTTTTTGGGGCAAAACTTTACCACTTTCGAATAGCACATTTTCATGCTATTCTACAAAAATAGACCTTTCCAATAGCGCAAGAAGCAAGTCAATCAAAGTCTATATGCAAAATTTATGCCACTCAGAAGTTGACCTTCATGTTTTCACACCTATAGTTCGGGAGGATGTCGCATCAGTCCCCATTATTCATGAAAAAAGGGGCTAGCCATGTGTTTTCGATGAAAAAGACTCTAGAAGAGTCTATTTTGTAACTCTAGTTGAGAGTTGATGTAGTCAAACTTAACCACTAGTATGCTATCGAGTTGTGTTATAACTGGGCCACTAGGAGGAAGACGCATTCCATTCTTTCAAGAGTATTTTGTTCCATAGATGAGAAAAGATAGCCAAGAGAGATATGATGTAGATCACACAAAGAGGATTTGTGCATTGTAGCAACCCACGGGCCATAAAAATTACTTCTTTGTACCAGCAGCCATATTTCCAGATAGAGAAAGAGAGTTAAACGACCTCACTTTCCAACTGAGTTTTCTCCCGAAAGGGTTTCCCTTAGAGCATATCTTGTGTCTTGTATGTGTGTGTTGGCATATTTTGTCATTCTATACTTTTATTTATAATTTTCATTCACATGCATGTACTAACTAAAGTTAAATCCATAGATATTGAAGTTTAATAAACGGTAATAGTGTAGAATTTTCAGAGTTTTAATATAATATTATTAGATCTATTGTGACAAACTGTCCAGTGGAATATCCAAGGTAGTTTACAGATCAACTTCACTATCCTAATGAGATTCTTAATATTGAATAAATTGTTAGCGATGCAATTGTCAAATTGCACAACTGCGACTCTATATGCAACCCATCAGGGTAAGGCCTTCTCCATAGTTCACTGGGGTGATGAATTTTAATATCAACTTTAATTGTTTTTATTTTTTCCATTATGATGTATATTTTCCTTTTTAAGGTTATTTTCATTAAAAAAAATTATGTTTAAATTTTTTTTGTGTGTATATACACACACACACACACACACACACTTGTAATGTTGTTTTTCCCCTTTTTAAAGCATAATTAATCTTTTAAAATTGATTTTTTGTTTAAAGAAAAAAAATGATAATAATAATTAAATTATCATCTTTTTAATAAATATCTTAAAATATCTATTTTTAATGTTTTGATTCCTTTTCCTTCCAATGTACTAAAAAATAGCATTTTTATTTGTTGTTCCCCTTTCAATGTTCTAAAAATATAGGTTTTTGTTTGTGCTTTTTTCCCTAAAATATTGTAAATTTTGGTGATTTTGTTTTTCAAATATACAAAAATAATAAACAAAGGGTTGGTTTTTTCCTAGAAAAAATAAAAAATCTAATACAATTTACAAGTTTTACTTAAATTTCTTTGTAACTTGTAAAAATAGAAAAAAAAAATTACTAACCTTTTAAATGAAAAAACTTCCTCTTGAACATCTCCTTGATGATTCTATAACTCATTTATAAATTACTCGTAGATTTTGACCAATAACTAACATATTATAGTAAAGAGTTAAAAAATCTAGAAGATTGGCTAACTAAGCCTAAATTTAATAAGAACTATACAAAGGTTGCAACATTATCTTGTGAAAACATGGAAAAGGATGGACATGAGAGAGTTCTGGATTCCAAAAATTGGAATTGAAGGACAACCTTGTAATAGAGAAAAAAATAATGAAGGTGTAGAGAGAGATATAAGTTATGAATATGGGAGTAGGAAATCCTCAACAAAGGAGTAGGGGGATTGGACGAGGCACTTAGATTCCCTAAGGATTTGGAAAGAAAATTATGAAGAAAAAAGAGAAAAAGTTATTATGACTCTCCAAAAATTGGACTTTGATGAGATAACACTAAAGGAAAGGAAGCCCATTATGCATTGGCAGAGTGGTTGGATAGATGAAGATTATCCTCAAGAATTTGAAGATAGTAAAAGTTGTAACATGACAGAAATTTGGAGCAAGGGAAATGATGGAGAGACAATATTAAATTCCATACCAATTTTATATGTAGATCTAAAGCAACAAATGAATGATAGTGGAATACACCAACAAAAAGCAGAGCTAGACATTGAACTATAGGAACTAAATATGTGATGAAGAAATCCAAGTTGAAATGCAAAGATATGAAAGAGAAGATCATCAACAAAGAATAATTGGATATTTAAGGTGTTTTTGAAAGCAAAGCAGTAAAAAGTTTAAGAAAAGTATGGGATCTTGGAAGATCACAAACATAAAAAAAAAAATTGTATAGCTAAACAAATAGATGACAACAACATAATGTGTGGGATCCTAATGGACTTCAACAAATAGAAGACATATGACCAGAAGGCCATGAAATTTTTGTACCGAAGGAGTTTGGTGAGGAGCATCTCTTCCAAATTCAAAACCTTGTAATGAGACCCTCAAGGTCAAAGTATTGTAACACGACAAGATCCACGTAATTAAGTAAATAAGCAACTAGAAGCAAGATTTAGTCAAAGTCATTTATTTAGAGTGAATCTATTCCAATAGTTAGTAGAGACTAAAGAGGCAGTTAGGGTCTTCTCCATGTATTTATGTAAGCCTTCAAAGCATAAAAGCACAAAGAAGATTTTTATTTTCAATACTTAGTTATAGGTTTTATAAAGAGTAATTTGGATTTGAAGTAATCTAAAAGTTTTAATTCCAAGTATTTATGTGCAAGCATGTGGAAAGAAAATGGAAGCCAATGGAAGCCAAATATAGAGTGAAATTTGTAGAAATTAATGTGTAGATTCTAAATTTCTCATGAAATTTTCTAAATCACAAGACTGGAAGCTACTCTACTCATCTAAGGAAGAAAATTCACGATTGAGAATACAAATCATTAGCATGCATCAAGATTCAACACATATACACAAAGATTTATCTAGGGGAAAGCAACTGCTCAAAATCCCTTACTATCTGTATTGCAATAATCAAAAAATAGAGAAGAACTACAATGCTTTCTCAAGCCTGAGCAACCCCTGCATTAGTATAATGTATCTCACTACTTCACACACAGAGTCGGGCCAATACTTAGACAATTTCTCAGCCTACTATGCTCCTATTTCCTGTTAGTTTTTGGTAGCATCAGATGTACTCTAGCCATGAAAATTGGTGAAGAGGCTAAGGCACATGATTTCTAAAGAAACCAGAAACTGTTTGGTAAAATTCCATCGGGATTGTATTTTATTAAAATAATTAATATTTTTAATGGGGCTCCTAATTCTAAACTTAGGAAAATTAAAATATTAATGGGTATTAATCAAAATATGGGTGAGAATGATCTAGAAGGCAGATCAAGTCATGTTTTAATCTTAGCCATTGATTAGAGACTTAATCTCGGTCGTTGAAGTCACAACGAGAAAAGTATAGGAAGGAGGCTTGGGGTTCATATAGAAACACACGCTCAGAGAATAAATTGATCTGGAATTCAATTTCTAAGGCTAGGAAACTAAGAATTCGAACTGAGTGATCAGTTGCAGTAGAGGGGCAGGGATAGTTCGGGAATACTGACAGAGAAACAGAGAGAATCTTGTGGAGCCAGCATAGCAGCTAGGAGGACTAGCACTGGGCCAATCTGGGCCCATGCAGGCCTGACACAGAGCAACAAGGGCCAGCACAGAAGCAGAAATATGCCCTCCACATAGAAAGCTGGAATTATCAGGGAACTACCGGAACAACCAGGAAGGTTGACACAGTGGGCAGAAGAGACAGAGCAGGGCTGACGCAAAGCCTGGAAGGCTAATGAAGGGCCTACGCAAGGCCAGCGCAAAGGTACCCGAGGTTAGCTAGTCTTGCTACCAGATCAGTTGGATATGCCAAGTGAAGTGAGGTAAAACTCACTCAAATTTTCTGCCATTGTATTTTCTCTGTCACTAGATTACCGGGAGGGAAAACAGAATTTGTATTTGGAATTACTTCTTAATAATAAAAAAAACCCTTAGAGTTGTTGCACCGGTCTTCCGCATTGGGTTTTTCCGAGGAATATTTTGTCCAAAAATAATTGTGTCCTATGTATCTTGTTCTTTTCTCAGTTTTTTGTTTCATGTATTCAAATATTAAAGAACTGTAGGTTGCAGAAGTAATTTCCTTCAGTATTCAGAGAATAACTTGATAATGTATATTAAAATCAAGTAGGTGAAGTAGATTGATATTTGTTGTAGTAGGGGTTTCTTGAGGAGTAAGAATTTTCATATTTCCTTGCATTTTTTGATGAGGAATTATCCCCCTATTAATTAGGGAAATTACTCATTGAGAATTGTGTAATTCCTTGAGGTTTCTTTCACTGCATGCACCACTTGTACAACTTGGAAAATTCTACAACTGATAGTACACTACCCTTGAACTCCAATATCAACTAGGTAACTCAAGTTTTCTACATGCACCAATTATTTTGGTTTAATTTATCATTTAACTAGATGATCACTTAGTGTGAAAAAATTTACACACCTTTAATTAGACCTACACTAATTCCACTGGCAGCGAGAACTAGTCACACTGACAATAACTCAAATTAACTGAAATAGATTGCTACGAATTAGAAATCAATCATGTAGAACTGAACTCAAGTGTCTCCAACTCGAATTTACTAATTTAACTAAGTGACAAGACCCATGCCACCTCAATTAACTACCTCCAAGTATTCTGCTAACATTGAAATTCAAATTTCTCCTAATTTAATCAGGGAAAAATTAAATTAGGAATTTAATGCTTCATTGTCAACACTCCCTCTCAGCAAGAAAGAGATTATCATATACCCCAATCCTGATTCTATGGAACTCAAATTTTCCTCTTGACAAATCCTTTGTCAAAATATTTGCATCTTGTTCCTTTAACGGAATGTACTACAACAACTGATCCAGGTCCGGGTGTGACGAAGGACCCTTCCAAGACCTTTTAATTTCGTGATGTGTTAAATTTCATTTTAAAAGAGCATAAAGGAATACATGTGCATGTTGTAAAGAAGAGGAACAAGACAATCATCAAAACATGAAAACATAATCCGTTGATAACGGAGTTCGTCTAGGAGGGACTACGTCTCCGGGCCCCGGTGTCAAGATGGTGTAGGCCGTTGCATTAAGTGCTGTCAATAATGGTGACATACACAGAGATGATGTCTCGATCATACAAGGAAAAATGCCCTCATGCAGGAGTGGCTCTAAGAGATATTCCACTACTGGAATTCTCAATCAAAAGACTCCTATCAGTATGACACAAAAACATGCATGATGAGCATCCCCCAACATGGCATAAAAGGGATCTCAAAAACAAACATGCATGAAGACAACAAGAGCATCCCAACAACATACAACAAGGGCTCTCGAAACATAACTTGATGAGTTATGACAACAAGTACATCTCATAAAAGATTCTGCATCAAATCAAGCAAGGACTCATGACATGTAATAAACAAGATCCTGCATCAACATCAATCAAGGATCTGTGCAACATAATGCAGAAAGAAGAAGTACATGAACACATCATATATCTCACAACAAAGGGCCATCTGAAGCTTGATGTTCATATTATGATGAACAGTCCATAGTGAATAGCGTTGTTCACATTGTTGATGCACAGGCAGGGCCCATTACCAATCTAGACTTTGGCTCCCCTTGCATCGATAGTTTTCTAGCTTGTCACAATCAAGGGCAATCTGAAACAGAAGTTGTCAAAGTGCTGAAGCTTGCTGAACCATCGATCTCATAGCATCGATCATAAGAAGCGGACTGCTTTGGACTCTAGGGCTCTATAGCTCTCTGGCTACCTGGCTTTGTAGCGCTCTAGCTATGTCGTTGCAGCTCTGCGACTTTGCCAGACCCTCGAGTTCTTTGGCTCACCTTCTCGCACTACCTCAATCAAGCTTTGTGGCTCTGCGGCGCTCTGGTTTTCAGGCTCTCGGGATTTTACGCTACTCTGAGTAACTCCTTAGGCTCTGTCTGGCCCTCTTGCTCTATGGCTCTACAGCTCTGTCTAGCTCTACTTCTTCGTCTAGCACAACCTTCCCTCTGGCTCTATGGCACTCAAGCTCTCAGGCCCTCTAGCCTCGTCTCTCGGCTTTCATCGTGTTTTATAACACATTTTTGTGACAAGGCCGCTTAAAACATGGAGTCTGTTGGTTTAGAATAGCAATTGTTTGAACGGAAGGTTCGGCAAAAAAACCCCAAAAATGGCCTTTTTCTCGTTCAAATCAAAATACACAGAAACATTGAAAAATACGAAAAAACCAGACTTCAAATTTCATGAAATCGGCCCTATTTTCCTATCAGGCCCGTGCTTTATCGCAAATCACAAATCACTCTGTCAATGGCCCCGTATATCGGGGGATCGCCGATATGCTGATTCGTCGATCACCGATACGCTGATTAGATCTGTACCGTTGATCTGTTCCTTGATTAGATGGTACATAATGCATCACATATCTCTATCGCATTACCCCTTGGTATCTAGGATCGTCGATCTCCCGACCGCCGATTTAGTCCTGTCCATTGATCTGTTTCTGATCCGACGGCTGAGATTGCACGTCGTAATCGGCATATCACATCGCTACGGCCCAGTGGTCCTACCTTTGGCATCCGTCAACGCCGATATTGGCAATCGCTACAGTTTGGGGGTTCTTCCCTTGTCATAAGCCGATCACCAGTCGACCAATCATTTCGATCGTCGATATCGCAATCGCAAATTGGCTAACCTAGGTCCCGATATCGCGTGCATGCTCCTCCTCCGACCTGATATATCAGAGATCGCCGATCGGGGGTTCTAAAGGCTCGGCCTTAAGTCTGCCCTTTGGACTCCTCCGATTGCGATTTGCCTTATAAGGCTTTTAGACCCATTTTTAGAGAAAATGCCTCATTTTTCAAAGGAACCAAGGCAAACTCTTTTCGCAATAACTTCATCATTCGGACTCGAATCGAAGTTCCGTTTGCATTGTTTGAATCAGGACGACGAAATCTACGCTCTGGTCCTTGGTCGACATCATTCTGAACACCTTGATTTTCAAGCGTTCATAAACCCTCTTTATCCTTTGTGTCTTTCTAGAGCCACCTGGATCAACAACATAATCTACCTTTGCACACAATCTCGTAGATGGTGATATCGGATGTCGATATGCTTGGATCGATCATGAGATAATGGATTCTCAAAGAGTTTGATACAACTTTGATTGTGACAATATATCACTGTAGTATCCATCTTCTAACCAAATAACCTAACAAGAAACTTTCTCATCCAGATAGCCTCACATGTTTCTTGACTTGCGTCCATGTATTATGCTTCCACTGAGCTAAGTGCCACAAATCTATGCTTCATGTTGTACCAAGAAACTATTGCTAACCCAATACTGAAAATTCCTCCTGAAGTGCTCTTCCTATCCAATGGAATCCCTACCCAATATGCATCTGTGAAGCCTTGAAGCTTCACTCCCTCTATTCGTTTGTACCAAATACCAAACTGAGTAGTGCCTCTAAGGTATATCAACACATGTTTTTTTGCCTTCCAATATAGTTTGGTTGGCTTAACCGTGGCTTGACTAAGTTGGCTAACTGCATAACACATGTTCGGTCGTGTGTTCACCAAATACATGAGTGAACCCACAAGCTGCTTGTAAATGGTAGCCTCCACTTCCTCACCTGAAGTGGCATCCTCTTTCTACTAGTTACTTGCTAGAGGAGTGTCCATGGGTTTGTTACTCTCCATGCAAAACTTCTTCAGTGTCTCATTGGCATACTTTCCGTGAGAGACAAATAGTTCCCCATCTCCTTGTAATACTTCCAAACCGAGTAAATATTGCATGAGTCCCATGTCCTTCATATCAAACTCTTTTTCAAGGTCCTCTTTGCAAGATATGATTAACTGCTCATCACCAATAAGGATCAAGTCATCGACATATACTGCAATAATCAATAATTTACCTTCTACCACAATGTGATAAAGGCTTGCATCTACTTCGCTTTTGGTGAAGCCCAAGCCAGTGAGATAGTTATCGATCCTAATAGACCAAGCACAAAGTGCTTGCTTGAGTCCATACAACGCTCGCTTGAGTATGCACACATGCGACTCTCTATCAAAGGTCTCAAACCCCTCGAGCTTCTCAATATACACCTCCTCAATAATTGTAATGAGAATTTTTGCCTTCACATCCATCTAGTGGATCTTCCACCCCATATGCATTGACAGTGCTAGAATTGAATTAATGGATGTGTACCTTGCTACTGGAGCAAAGGTATCCTCATAGTCAATTCCCTCCACTTGAGAGAACCCCTTGGCCACAAATCTTGGCTTGTGTTTCTCTATGCTCCCGTCTACTGCATGCTTTACCTTGTAAAGCCATCTCGAACCAGCCACTGATTTGTCTGTTGGTCTTGTGACCACTTCCCAAAATTTTTTTCTAACTATGGAATTATATTCTTCTACAATGGCATCAACCCAACTGGTTTTTGCATTTCTTCCTTGAATGAGGACGGTTTTTTCTCAACTATCTCACTCATCATAACCATGGACCCAATGTACCAATGTGGTGACCCCCTCTATCTACGCTATGATGTAGGTGCTCCCACATTTTCTCTAACATCCTACAATAGTTTGTCAACTTCCCCAGTTTGCTTCCTTCCTTCTCTAGATGTCTTTGCTTGAGTTGATGTCTCCACTCTCTCCTCCTCTGCGTGTGGATGCTCCACAACTTCCTAAGGTTCTTCCTTTGGAGCCAAAAGCTCCTGATCAAGCTGCAACCGAAGCTCTCTTTTAAGAGAATAGCTCATTGCCTTCTCCTCGTCAAACTTCACATCTCTTTTGGCCATTGTCATCCTAAAAGATGGCAAGTACACCCGATAGTTGTGAGGTGTATCAATGTACCCAAAAAATATGCCCAACTCTATTGTCTTATCTATATTTTTCCTTGCTTCCTTGGAAACATGACAGTAAACTAATGATCCAAAGATCCTGGAGTGTGACACGTCTGGTTTCTTCCTTGAAAAATCTTCCTCTAGTGTACTCGTGCCAATAATCTTGTGAGGACTTATGTTCTGCAAATAGACCATTATGTTGCATGATTCATCCCACAAGTGTAGAGGTAGGCTTTGGTCATGCAACATTGCCCGTGATTCTCCCATAATACTTTTGTTCTTCCTCTCAACCACCTCATTTTGTTGTGGTTTATGAAGTGTTGTCAACTCCCATTGAATGTCTTCCTTAGCACAGAAATTTTTAAACTCATTTGACACATACTCAACATTGTTATCGCTCCTAAGAGCCTTCACTTTCCTGTTAGTCTCTTTCTCAACAAGTGTTTTAAACTCAACAAATTTGGAGAATGTATGGTCTTTCTTCTACATAAAGTAGATCCATCACTTCCGTGAGAAATCATCTACAAATATAACATAATACGGGTGCTTGGAAGTGGAGGTTGTCGAGAAAGGTATACATACATAAGAGTGGATCCTTTCAAGGATTTCATGTGCCCCCCTGTCCTGATCGTTGAAGGTAGATTTTGTGTGCTTCCCCAAGGTACGCCCTTTGCATGTATCCCACTTCTCTAGTGCTCCATTAGGGAGGCCTATAGAAATTTGTTGCATGATCTTAAAAATTCCATGATGCAAATGGCCAAGTATTCTATGCCATAATTCACCGACATCTCAGTGCTGCACCTTCTCTCCTCTTTCCTAAACACATCATTGTAAACTTTGAAGCCAAGACCAAAAAGCACCTTACAAAGAACAATGAAATTGGCCTCAAGCCTCCTAAGCCAATGAATCGATTTAGGAATGGATTCAAGAACATAAATTCCCTTGCTTCTCTAGTGGAGAAACAACAAGAGCCTTTTCCATCCAATAGAGTTCCATGGCACAAAACACCTTAGTATCTCTAATCCTCGGGAAGCATGTGTCCTCCACCCATAGAAATCTGTTGCATGATCTTAAAAGTTCCATGATGCAAATGGCCAAGTCTTCTATGCCATAATTCACCAACATCTCGGCTCTGCACCTTCTCTCCTCTTTCCTAAACACACCACTGTAAACTTTGAAGCTAAGACCAAAAACCACCTTACAAAGAACAATGAACTTGGCCTCAAGCCTCCTAAGCCAGTGAATAGATTTAGGGATGGATTCAAGAACATAAATTCCCTTGCTTCTCTATTGGAGAAACAACAAGAGCCTTTTCCATCCAATAGAGTTCCATGGCTCAAAACACCTTAGTATCTCTAATCCTCGGGAAGCATGTGTCCTCCACCCAACCTTGGAATCCAACCACAATTTGGTGAGTTGAGGCATTTTGGCATTTATGTTTGACGAAGTCAACCAAATCACCAACAATTGCTCGAGTGATAGGGGAGGTAGATTGTAGATACCTCTACTTAGGCATACCTATTAGCCCTAGTTCCTTGAGAGTGCCAAGAGACACCTTAGTGAGAAGACCTATGACCTCTCTGATTGGAGGCATCTTACTTGACTTATTGTTACCAGCCATGAAAACAAAAGTGCCAACATAGTGTAGAAGGTGGCCAAAGTACTTGGGATAGGGCATGTTAGTGTCAATCAGTTCAGCCTGTCACCAGTGATCAAATATGCTCTTACAAGGTGTTGTTATGGTGTCAAGCCAAATTTTTGTCATTTCAGTGAGTCTTCAAATAAAAATTTGGTCACCGGTTGTTATGTCTAGGTCACTACTGCTCCCTTCACTTACTCATGGTTCTCATCACTCATCATGGTCATTATCTTCTTCGATGTATCATATCTTCATTTAAGTGTCTTGGGTCATGAATTGGTCAAATTCTTCATTTTAGGTCATGGTCTAGGCTATCACTCCATGTATCATCATGATACCATAGGTCAAAACAAAAACATGTCCATCATGTAATTCAGTGAGTAAAGGGAGTTAGCAGCTTAGGGAAAGAAAAATAAAGGTAAAGGTAATGTTTTATTTCAAATAAGACAATGTTGTAGTACACTACCTCGTCTCATCATTTCTCATAGGACCATTTTTTCTTCAAAATATGTTTATGACCAAATGGAGAATAAGTTTACAAAAGTGAAAGAGGTTTTTGTCAATGATAGTCCAAGGAACAAAAACCTCCTTCAGTTTATGTACAGGTATTATGATTTGAGAGAAATGCCCAAACTACACTTGCAATGGGAGAGTTGTTACACTTCTTGAGAGTTTTACTTCAAGACAGATTTTCAGGTATTTGGAGCAAGTGTTGGCAGTGCTTAAGAACTCTATTGTGTATCAGACATACTAAGATTTCCAATGGTACATTCAAATAGTGATTTGGATGAGTGGAAGGCATCCAAAAGTTCTCTGCAAGTTGGCACTACGCTTTTGTCAAAGGCATGCTGGGTTTTTGGAGCGACCTTGGGAAAATCAATTTTTCTCCCTGCTGGAGTGTCCAAATTACATTCTTGATGAGTCCATCTTGTAGCAGACTTCAAGAGATTTCCAACGAGCTATCAAGTTCACAATTTGGAGTAGTTTAAGGCCTCCAAAATCTAGATGTAAGATGGTGTTTTGCTTCTGTGAACTGTGTTGCGCTTCTGGAGGTGGCGCTGTGCTTGGGACAAAGTAGCCCAAAACTTTGCAAAACTCACCCAAACTTCAAATTTAAGATTGAATTCCTATTCCTTACTCGTATAAGCTGATCAACAAGTAAGTACCATCATCTTACTCACTCTTTTCCTTTGGCAAAGAAAGTGAAAATGGTGAGTTGTGTTCATCTAGGGTTTATGTGAAAATTCATGCTTCAAAGCTAGTGCAAATGATGGATTTTGTTAGTTATGACATTGAAAACTTTAAAATTTGTCATCTCATACCTCTATACATATATAAATCACCCTGTCATCCACTAATCAACTCATTTACCTTTAGTCTACCTCACCTTTACACAAACCCTAGCTCATACCTATCATTTTGGATAATTTCCTAGTATCAGTGTTTTTAAATTCTCCTACTCATCTCTCTCTCTCATTTCACTCCATTCAAACTTCCTAAGTTTTCTACCACCCCTATCCATCTCCAAAAATTCCCATATCATCATCTCCCTTCCCTAACTCCCTCAATTCCTCATCTCCTTCCTTGAGTAAGAAGACAGACAGCTTAAGGCTAAACAACTCATGATGGAGAAAGATCAGTCTAAGGTGTTGCAACAAGGAGGCAAAGGCAAAGTAGTGTTGGAGCCTAGTGAACATGAGGAAACTGAAAAAAAAGTTAGGAAAAAGAGGCCAAGGACCAAGGGGCTCAAAAAGGCATTGAAGGGGGAGTAAGGACATAATCTGCTAGATGAAGACCTAGACATGGATGACATAATTGACTTGGATATCAATGGGGATAGAGAGTATTGGCTAAGTAAGGTAAATGACCACTTAGAACAGCTTCTTGACAAAGCCAACAGGGATAATCAGCTATTGAGGCACATGGCACATCATTATCAAACCAGAAACATGATATGTAACATTAAGCTCAAGCAGTTGAAAAATAGGCTAAAGGAAACCCTAAAGGACAAAAATGAGAGGGATAACTTGGAGATTCTTGTTGAAACATCTATGAGGGCATGACATGCCTCATTTTGCACTTCATGACCAATTTTGAAGGTTTTCTGAGTAGTTTTCGTTTTTTGAGAATTTTGGTGCCAAAATCAGAAATTGGGCTAGTCACAGAAATGTTGCGCCTTGGCGTTGCGCTTTTTCCTCAGGACTCCAAATGACAAGTGGCTTATATTTTTGGAAATCTTATGACCTCCTCTCAAAACCCATTTCGTCGGATTTCTCATACAAGGCTCGGATTTTGAGAAAAATGAGAAAAAGGGGTCAAAAATCATCATTCTACCACTCTTTTTGACAGGTGATGCGCTTCTGGAGACACCTTGGGAGAATGAGATTTTGAAAGCCTTCCCATGGGTCATTTTCCAAAATTCAAGGTGTTTTGGAAACTAGACAGGCAAGGCTAGTTGACCGTTCTCTCAGATATCAATTTGTACTTCAAGAAGGCTCCTAAAAGTGGGTTCAAAGTTGGCGTTGCACTTTTGCAAATTTCTGAGTTTTTATTTAAAATTTCACTTTGTAATTTCCTAGTTTTTCAGTTTGACTTGGTCAAAGTCAGAACTCATGATGTAATTGCAGTAGTTCGAAGTTAGATGATGTAATCATGAATAAATAGACATCATAGGTTGTTTTTATGGTTAATTAGGCCTCGTAAAGGAAGAAAAATTCAAAAAAAGTCTAAGAGAAAAGTTTGTATTTGATCTTCTCACTCTCACCTGTTGGTTGAGAGAATCTTGGAAACAGTTCCACCACCTAGGAATTTGACTCCTGAAGGTGGAGAAGTTGTTTGATTCAGTCTATATGTATCATTTCTCATTCAGAGAGAGGGGTTGGACTTTTGTGGAGAAGCTTATACCTTATGTTCTCTTACAGCTAATACAAGAGCAGTTGCAGCGATATTTCAAGAATTCTTGTTCAGTAAATCTATGGTGTTGTTTCATTTTTCTATCAGTTTCTAATGGATAAATCATCTATCTTTTCATGCTTTATCTTCTTCATATGAATTTCCTTGCAGTTATATAGATAGAAATCTTAGGTTTAAGCTCTGTCTGGAAATCATGCTTGTGTTTCTTTTTTTCTAAAACTAATGAATTCATGCTTTTACATGCTCATTATGTTTTTTTAAACTCTCAGACCTATACTACATTGACAACACTTTAAGTTCACCATAACACACTGATATCTAGCTCCTTTTTATACTTGTCACTACATACTTGAAGCCTTGACCTAATTACCTGCTCTAATCCCTAGTCCAACAAACCAAAAACCCTAAATTCACAAATACTCAAACAAGACTTGTATATCTAGCCTAAAACCTTTTTTTTTTAGTTATTCATTGACAAATCCTTAGAGAGATCCCTCTCTGGTTCAGTAGGGCTAGCTACTGAACTGAAAGTGGTTTGAGGTTACCTCTTTCAATCTCCTCCTCAACCTGGAACATTGTAGAGAATAACAGGGCATAGAGAGGTTCAAAACAAACACAAAGACCAATGGGTGCAATAGGTAGATAGGGTGGCACTTAAGCCTTGTAGAACCTAAATGTAGAGACCAAACCTACTTCTCCAGAACATAGGGAATGAATACAAACCTAGAGTAGAGAATACGACCATGACTGCCTGTAAGTAGGACGTGAGCAACACCAACAGCCCATGGGGAAACCAAAGCAGGAAGCCAATATCACTTCTATTTCCTTGGTATATATTTTTAATATGACTGCTCTATTTGATTTATTTACATCATAGTTCTCTTTCATACAACTTTGACTTTGACATTTTAGTACACTAATAACTGTAATAAAACAATTTATGGTATAGTAATAGCTGTAATAAAACATTATTTCATCTATTATATTATAGACTAACTTCGTTTTCAGCTAACTGTATTGTAGCTTAGGCCTACCTATTTCAGCAACTTATAGTTCAGCTTGTAGATGCATGTTAACAGCGATAATTTCACTTTTATTTTAACGAATGTCTTGTAGATTGGCTTCATTTTCAGACTTCATTTTCAGATAGTTACTTGCTAGTCAAATTCCTAATTCATTTTAGCAGGTGGTCGTCAACTTTTCATCCATTTTTAATGACTATCAGATTGATTTTAAACAAACACATCATCCATTTTTAATGACTATCAGATTGATTTTAAACAAACACATCTTTAACATAGAGGCCATTTCAAAATAAACTCGAAAAATACGAAACATACCTAATACTTGTGAGCAAAAAAGCTCCACTAACATCATAACAAATCATTTTAAGCCAGGTAAATTGGTTTAAGACTTGCAACATCATAGATTCCATTCCCCTTTTCCTCTTGACCGGCTCTTCAATGAGTGGTCGTTTGACGGGCTCTTCAAGAGTGTTCAGCTCGTTGATATTTTGAATATCTGTTTCAAATATCAACACCTTATACCTTCTTTTAGGGCTTTCCTATTCACACGTACCAGCATGAGTCTAGCATATGTTTGTATTGGCTTATGCCTCAGTCTCTCCTCCTCGCTGCATAATCCGACACAATAAATACATAATATCTATGCATTATCAGCCCATCTTTGGGTTTTCTTGATGGAGATTGAGCTTTTGGAGGTGATAGCCATTGCACATATACTGCGTGCAATTTGAGCGATGGATACCAACATGGAAATCTCATTCAAAATTAAAGTGTGTGAGTGTAAGGGTGACATGGTTGTAATGTTGCAGATGACTTTACAACAGTTGTAAGTATGAAGAAGCAATTGTTGATCTGCAGATTCATGCTTCCAGCTGATTCATTTGAGATGGGAATTTATTGACTTTAAATTACAGAGAACAATTGCCATTTGGGCAAGTCTTATTTGGTATAAGACCGTTGAAATGAACGTGGATGGAATTGGTTGAGAGTGGCAGCGGCTTTTCATACTAACACATAGCAAGATTCACTGTATGATGTAAGTGCCCTATGCTTGACCATTTCTCTTCGGGCTGTGTGATGTGGTTACATGTGTGAATAAAATTCAGATGTGCCTTCCCTTCTTGTACCGAGAGAAAGCCAGGTGCATTTTAGAGTGCAGCACGAGGAAGATAGGTAATATATGTCCCATATTAATGTGATGTTCAGTATAAGTCAGTCTAATATAACATTTCAAAATAAAAATAAAAGAATAAAAAAGAGTTCAATATGAATAAGATAGGATGTAACATTCAAAATATTTAAAAAATTATAATGTGAAATAAAGTAATTAAATTATACACACATATTGTTATAGACAATTTTGTGCCTTGCAGCATCAGGCATGAATTGTCAATAATCCAAGGGATCCAAAGTCCCTAAACATGATGTTCCTACCCCTAGAGGAACAAGGTCAGCAAACCAACAGCTCTCAGATCAGTTCTCCACCTGAAAACACTCAAAAACAAGCAATCCTGAAATCAAAGCAGGTGCTCCACTAGGCTTCTGCGCTGAAACTCAACTCCTCCATGGTGTACATGCGTTGCAAAGCAGGTAGAACAAAGGCCACCTGCGCTGAGCGAGATGGGACAAGTGGCACACTGAGTCATTGCTCTGGAATCTTCCAAAAATGACACTTGGATCAGGGATTTCGCCTTGTGATGAGTCAGAGGCTCTGTTTCTCCAAGTGGAAGCAAGGTTCTCCAAGTGGACTCAAGAACTGAAGAGAGAGAGGACACAAGGCAGCTACACATCAGTTGCAAGCTGACTCATCCTTTCTCAATTCATCTATATATTGAGCTCTCTCCTATGAGCTCAGGGGGCTGGAATTTTGTGCAAAGTAATGATATGCTGTTGGTTTCACTATAGAACTATTGGGTGATTGCTTGAAGGAGGTGAAGAGGAGAAATTCTTTCTGCTGGGAGGTGTTGCTGGATTGGAGCCTTCAATGGTTGTAACCTTCTCAGAACTTTACTTCTTCCATTAATAAAAGCTATTGAGGTTCTTCTATATGCATTTGTTTCAATGATGTATTGTGATGATTGTATATTTGATTTATGCTAATCCTTGAATCAGTTATGAATGCATGCTTCTTGTAGTTTCCTTCTTTGTTATTTTGCAGGATCTCATTGTAGCTGGGCCAGCAAAAGAGCAAAGAGCTAGGAGCAAGCAGCAAAGAGAAGAGATTGGAGCAAATATTAAGCGCAAGGCAACGGTTAGTGCATTTCTTCATTCTCTCTTGCTTTCATAAAGAAGTAAACCTTAAGTAGTTTTGTTTACAGTTGTTGATGAGGTACTATCACCCTTAGAGTGGGATAGGGTCATTCGAATCGGATACTTTTCCCTACAACAAACTGGCGACTCCGCTGGGGATCGTATCTGTTTGATTGTTTGTAGTATTTTTCTATTCATTTCCTGAACAAAAGAGTACCAAATCGAAAAGCTTTTGACTATATCAAAAGCGAAGTAGAGGGCAGCTACTCTAGCTCATTTCTGAGCATGTTCATGATTTGAAGAGCTAATCTACAAGGATCCGTGTAAGCTCTTAGTGATAGCTTTTCATCTTCCTTGTCATCCCTTAGTGTGTACTTGACTGATAGCTTCTGATTTGAGCAAAAACTGTGAATTTTTGAGAAAATTGTGACCCGGAAACTGTGAAAACGCAACTTTCGTTTTCCAAAGCAGGTAGTACACAGGCTACCTGCTTTGCAACGCAGGTCCCGAAGGGGCTACCTGCGCTGAGAGCCAGACTGGCTGTGCAGCACCTGCGTTGGCCCAATTTTGCCTTGTGCATTTGGGGTTTCCTCCCTTTTTCTTGCCTGTTTTCACTATAGATTTTGCAGCCAGTTACCAATCTTGTACCTATTCTGAAACCAACCTTACTTGCCATCATTCCGCCTCTGTTATATAACGAAATTGTACTTGTTCTTTTGTATTTCTTACCTCATTTACAATTTCCCATAACGAAAGTGAACTAGTCTTGCTTTGGCCTCTTAGATCTGAACCTGTGTTAGGCATTTTGCTGGTCTAAAGAGTTAGCTTGTTTGTTGTCCATAGCTGATTAGTCTTTTTACTTTCGTCATTATGGTTTGATTTCATGTATTTCCAGTGATTAAACAAGTAAATCTTAAGGTGTCTTTTGATTTTGGACAAGCTTGTTTACTTTCGCTTGAAATCGAAATCAAAGTTATATAACAACTTTCATTTTGTAATACATCAACATTAAGAAAGGGAAAAGAAAATACATGCATTGTGCATTTTGCATTTGACTGTTTGCATGCTGATTTAGGAAATTTTGCATTAGTGTGTGCTCTATGATCTGTTTGAAAAGATGATGTCTTTCTTTTCCTTCAGTAGTTAAGGTTTTCATAAGTTGAAAGAATTGAAAAAGCTTGCTTATCATTCTTAGACTGCATTTAGGAGTCGTATCATACATCACGTGGTGATCCATAAAGGCAAACTGCTAAGCAAGATCAACCTAAAAAGAACTGAATTTATCTAACAACGCTTTGAAACATAACGAAACACAGTAGAGGTCTAGGTAGAGACGTGAACCGGCGTCTTTAAACATAGTGACTGTCGATCTCTACGAAGGTGGGTGATTCCTCCTGAGAGACGATAGCACTAATACGGACTTGTGCCCCCGCGTACCGTCGCGTATATTGGGGGACCCCTATAGGAACAAAGCCTTTATCCATAGGAAGCCGTGTCGGCCGCCCTACTGATCGCGATGCAGTGAACACAGCATTCACGAAGATCGACCACTCGTACCGTAAAACGTATTCTGTGGTTTCGCGAAAGGTTTGGCACACCCTCTGCCTAGAACTCCAGAGTAGTTTCTTTTGGCCTTTTTCAAACTCTATAACTGAAAAAGTCCATCCGAGCAATTGTCACTTCGGGCTCGTTAATACATCGAAGGAGACTAGAGTCATCTTTAGCTTTTTCTTGACTCTTAAAAAGTGAAAAAGCAAGTTGTGTCTAAAGCGTCGTCATAATAAAATTCATTTTAAACGGAACATAATCACCTCCTATTCCTGCGTTGATCTTCGAAGTTAGTCTTTTGGCATCGTAAGTTCTTGTAGAATCGCTGAAATCTTTTGGATAGACTCAAAATGTCTGAACAACCGTCAACATCTAGGACTGTGTCGTCCGACACAGCAACAGCAGAGCCTCCTGCTGCCACTCCAACGATGTTTGCTGGTATACCATCTGTCCCGGCAAATTGCCAACAACAAGCCGGAGTCCCATCAGGGACAACAATATGGTTAGTTCCTATTTCTTCATCCGAATTATCATCTGGTACTTCTTATGTTGAAACTCAACAAATTGATCCAATGTGTCTTCAAAGGCCAATTTACCCTTTAAGTACTGGATTTCCACCATGTGGAGGGCAGTATGCTCTTTCATTGTTCCCTCCCGGAGAACAACCATGTGGGAGTTTACAACAAAGTTCAGGTCAAACTGGAATCACATCTAGCGGTTGGGTACCAATACTGCCTCAACAATCAGGAGTTGCATATTCAATGCAACCAGTACACCCTGTGTCGAATATTCCCACCACACCTGCTACGGCGAATGCGTCGCAAGTACAAGCGCTACCTGTTGTAATACAACAACCTCTTGTCTTGGCGGCTCAATCACAATCTCAGGGTAGTGCCTCCTTATCTGGAGCGACTCAGGCTCGAACAAGTACTGTGACTCCTCATCTTGGTCAATCATCCAGTATTGGTCAACAGCAAATGGTCCAACAACCAGAGCTGGTTCAATCTCAACAACTGCCATTCCAGCAATCATATCAAGGCCCTGAGCAACAAGTCTTTGTAAGTAATGGGCAACCATGCTATAATGGTTATGCCCATCAACTTTGTCAAAGTTGTCAGCACTATGCTGGTCTGCAAAGACCCATTGCTCAGGCGATACCATCTTATCCTGGATATGCTTCGCCTAACCTGAACCAACAGTTGCCCTTTGTAGCAACTCTAGAATTGCCAGATCTAAACCGGCTGACGAATGATCCAATTGCTTATGCCCCTTGGTGGCCAGCAATTCCGCATAAACTTCCATCGGACATTCCTAAATTCAATGGAAATCCAGGTGAAGACCCGTCGAATCACGTCATGACTTTTCATCTGTGGTGTTCATCGAACACTCTAAACGATGATTCGATAAGACTTTGCCTCTTCCAGAGGACATTGACAGGTCCAGCGGTTAAATGGTACATTGAATTGCCAAGAGCCTCTTTCGACAATTTCAGCTCCTTAGCCACGACTTTCTTAACCCATTTTCAATTACCGATAAGGTATGAAACGGGAACAGAACTCCTTACCAACTTCAAACAGACAACGGCCACTCACATATCTGATCATATACATGAGTAGCGACGTCGTCGTAGGATGGTGAAAACTTACATTCCCGATCAGCTGTTAGCTGAATGGTTTATAAAGTCGTTACTTCCGGCTATAACGGAAGATGTGGCCAAGGGGGGAGTCGTAACAGAGGAGCAGGTCATTGCTCGTGCTCAATATCTGGACTTAGTATATACTCAGTCTGGCACACTCTACGACAAAATACCTGACGCCCCCAGACCTGAATTTTCAATTCCTCCCCCTCCTAAATCGAATACTGACTCTCACGCCAGCAATGGCGTGACTGGCAAACGCAAAATTTCTAGTCAAAATGCAAATGAGGAACTTCTTGCCTCAGAAGTAAATGCCATGTCGACCGACAAGGGCAAACAACTGAAGCAACCAGGGGGCAAGAAGAAAAAGAAAAGGAAAGGGAAACCCCCGACAGGGTGTCATATATGCGATGAGGATCATTGGACGAAAGATTGTCCTCATATAGCTGAAGTTAAGAAACTCTTCAAGAGTTCAAAAACCCCAGCAGTATTGACTGATCCGTTTCCTAGTCCAAGACAAAATCTGGTTGCTAATCAAAATGCTTCCCGATCCCAAGTGCTTATGTTGTCCACCTCAAAGCAGCAAAATAATGCTTTGACAAGGAATAAAGATCACAGGAATCCAAAGCAATTGAACAACAAGGAAAATAAACAACCTAGTAGTTCAACAACAACTTTGACCAAAGTTGTGCCACCCATCGTTCCTAAACCAATGATAAAGTCGCCAAAGGGAGTAGTACACAAATCGACATTTAATCCTCGTGAAAAAATAACACAGGATTACAATATAATAGAGGACCTGACCCAATCGTCGTCCGCTATGTCAACACTTGAGGTAGCGCAAAAATGCACCTCCCAAGAGCAAGCTTTATTATCAGCCATAGGTGGGATTGGCCCAATGGATTCCAATCTTGTGGCCTTTGATCATAAAGGATATGACCCTCAGATACCAGCTCAACTAGCTTTCCTTATTCAAGTGAAAGCCCTCAACAAAACTGTTCATCGAACAATTATTGATGAGGGGGCATCTACATGTCTTATGTCGATGAGTTGCTGGAAAAATTTAGGCTCACCACCCTTGTCGAAATCGTCAACGACGTTAAAAGCATTTGATGGACGATCATACACTCCATACGGGATTTTAAATAACTTGCAAGTTGAACTGGGGGGCAAAACAGTAGAAGTTGATGTGGAAGTAATCGACGGAAACCTCGATTACAACATCCTACTGGGAAGGCCTTGGATATATGCCATGGCTGCAGTTGTGTCGACCTACTTCAGGAGGATTGTATTTCCTTTTCAAGGAAAAATTACAATCGTCGACCAACAAACATTTCTCCCCAACAGTTCTCAAGTTACGGGAAGCAGCACAATGATCCATGAAAGTAATCAATCGCTCCAAAATATTGGAGTAGGTCTCCTAAAAGACCCTGCCTTAATGGGTACTTTTGCCCTACCGTCGGCGAGTAATCTGGCGGAAGTAGCCACAGTGGAAACCTACAATATGAAATCTTCTATATCCAACGGATTCGGAAGTTTCCTAAATATTTTGTCAGCATGGATCATCGCCCTAATGGAAATACTGTAAATACAGTGGGCTCCGAGGACGGTTCTTATCTCGTGTCAACCTCGTTAAAAAATGAAACAAGGAGTCATGAGGATAGTTCTTTTACTATGTCAACCTCATTAAAAAATGAAACAAATCCCCTTTTCAAAATTCAAAGGTAAACCTTCATTCCAACCACCAAGTTGAATGCAATGAAGCTTGGGGGGCACCCTCCTTTGACATGCGTTATTATGATGTTGGGGGCATGCAAAATAATCGAGCAGTTTTAGCACACAGTTCATGCTCGTTAAAAAATAAACGCAAGATCCGAGCAGTTTTAGCGTCATAGTTCATGCTCGTTAAAAAAATAAACATAAGCTTTTGAGCAAGTTTAAGCTCGTTAAAAAATGAACTGCCCGGTAAATAACCATTTAAAGAATGTAACCTTTGACAGCCATATAAAAGCCTTGGTCGTGTTTTGCTGCAGCCATCACCTCCACCGTTCATTTGGCCAATCGTTCATCTCCATATGATTGTTTACCCATTTTGAGGAACAGCTGCGAAGAGTGATTTCACTTAGCCATCCTTGTGACACTGCCGTGATTGGAAAATTCCAACCTGTACCTGGAATCTGCTGCTATCCCTGTTTATCACTCGTTCCTCAAAAGACGAGTCTTCTTTGAGCTCTTTTCTCCTGACTCGTAAAATATGAAAAGTTTGCCGAGTTTTGGCCTTCCAGCTCGTTAAACGACCGGAAGAGCTATCCCTCTAGATTTTAATCTTTTTGAACCTGAGGGATTATTGCACAAAAAGATCGAGCGCTTGTTTTGTTCGGCTCGTTAAAGCAATCGAAAATTCATCCCTTCTGTATTGTTTTATACTTTTTCGGACTGAAGGGATTAGATGACGAAAAAGGAATTCTGGAGTTGACTTTATGTACCTTTTCAGACTCTCTAAAAATGAAAAGGACCGAGTTTTCCTTGTCGTTAGACTCGTTAAAATGATTAAATAGCGACAAACTTGTCTTTAGACGAGAGCGAGTTTCCCTATCGCTAGGCTCGTTAAAACATAGCGATGGGCTTGCCCGAAGGGCAGGTTATAGAACAAGCATATGTTATCCTCCTCAAGCTTGACAAAAATAAAGAGGTACTGGTCAGCAATGACTGGGGAAAAATTGGGAGAACCTCACAGCTTTAATGGTAGCAAGTCGCTCTTGAACATGACACTTTGTCCTCCGTATCACATCGGGTTGGGTTGTTTCATTCACCGGTCTCATCACCATGGTCCTCGCCACACCATCCACATTTGGGGTAATGCTACCGATCAATCACATCAGTGTCGTTATATGTTCAAGAGATGTTGTTCTGCAAAGAGTCAACCGTGTCCCATCCACTGCCATACATTGTCCTTCATCCATTTCATGACCGCCACCCTGAATCATACATCACAGTTTGTTTTCACCTCATCACAATCACTAGCTCCGTTCCGTGTCAATGATGTGGGATTCATTAAGGCCCTCCTTTGACGGATCGCTCCTTGTCGACATCAGCTCATTATCCAAGGAGTTGATCTAGGAACAACCCCTTCAGTACTTTGAAGCTTGCATGCCTCAATGGCAAGTTTCTCACTTCCGGCGATAAGTATACATCAATGACCTTCGACCAGAGGATTTTGCATGGTGGTCGACGCCAAGTCCTTTATTCCCACCATGTGAATTGTACTGCTGTACCTTGAGGGTCATCATCCTTATCAGTGATTCTTCTCGCGCTTGTTAACGGTTTACATCATTGACCGGTAATCAAGCGATGTCTTTCCATGTTCGACTTCAAGAAATTCTCACATGGATCGACTTGTACATCGAGTGAAGATCGGAAGAGATTGAAGACCCCGGATCTAGTTTCATCCATCCGGGCTGTGATATATATTCAGGATATAAAGACATTTGATGTGTACATCATTGCAGCAGATGATCATCCTTCTCAAAGGATGATAATTTCAGCAAAGAATTATCAGTCTACCATCAGACAATCGTCTGTTCTATGTACCAAAATGAATTTATAAAGCTGAGCATGGGAATGCCCGCCTCAGCTAGATCATGAAAAAGTATGAAAAATAATGTATTGTATTGTATCTTATTACAGGACACTTCTCAGCAGATTGAATGAACTTCGAATCCTCCTAATAAAGCATTTCACCCGATAAACGACCTCATACTTTAGGGGGCATCTGTTATAGACAATTTTGTGCCTTGCAGCATCAGGCATGAATTGTCAATAATCCAAGGGATCCAAAGTCCCTAAACATGATGTTCCTACCCCTAGAGGAACAAGGTCAGCAAACCAACAGCTCTCAGATCAGTTCTCCACCTGAAAACACTCAAAAACAAGCAATCCTGAAATCAAAGCAGGTGCTCCACTAGGCTTCTGCGCTGAAACTCAACTCCTCCATGGTGTACCTGCGTTGCAAAGCAGGTAGAACAAAGGCCACCTGCGCTGAGCGAGATGGGACAAGTGGCACACTGAGTCATTGCTCTGGAATCTTCCAAAAATGACACTTGGATCAGGGATTTCGCCTTGTGATGAGTCAGAGGCTCTGTTTCTCCAAGTGGAAGCAAGGTTCTCCAAGTGGACTCAAGAACTGAAGATCAACTGAAGAGAGAGAGGACACAAGGCAGCTACACATCAGTTGCAAGCTGACTCATCCTTTCTCAATTCATCTATATATTGAGCTCTCTCCTATGAGCTCAGGGGGCTGGAATTTTGTGCAAAGTAATGATATGCTGTTGGTTTCACTATAGAACTATTGGGTGATTGCTTGAAGGAGGTGAAGAGGAGAAATTCTTTCTGCTGGGAGGTGTTGCTGGATTGGAGCCTTCAATGGTTGTAACCTTCTCAGAACTTTACTTCTTCCATTAATAAAAGCTATTGAGGTTCTTCTATATGCATTTGTTTCAATGATGTATTGTGATGATTGTATATTTGATTTATGCTAATCCTTGAATCAGTTATGAATACATGCTTCTTGTAGTTTCCTTCTTTGTTATTTTGCAGGATCTCATTGTAGCTGGGCCAGCAAAAGAGCAAAGAGCTAGGAGCAAGCAGCAAAGAGAAGAAATTGGAGCAAATATTAAGCGCAAGGCAACGGTTAGTGCATTTCTTCATTCTCTCTTGCTTTCATAAAGAAGTAAACCTTAAGTAGTTTTGTTTACAGTTGTTGCTGAGGTACTATCACCCTTAGAATGGGATAGAGTCATCCGAATCGGATACTTTTCCCTACAACACATATCAGCATATATTTTTGTTAACTCGGGATCTTTTAGACATTCAGAAGGATAAAATATAAATTGAGAATATCTTTTCAATGCTTGATAAATCTTAAAATTAATATTGATCTAAAAGAGTGTATTTCACTTAGTTCGTGGGACTAGTTCCTAAGATGTAAAATCCATACATCCATGAAAGCCATGAACATTATTTCCATGGAGATGGCCTGTGATGCATCCCTCAGAAATGTTTTTATAAGATTATAAAAGCTCCTCCAGTTATATAAGGCAACAATGGCAACCTAAGGAACTTAGATTAATGTATCTACAAACATCTCCTATTCTTAGGACAACAAGAAACAAAAGGCACCTTTCATAAGCACTTCTAAATTATAAGGCACAGTGGTAGAAATATCATAATAATGAGAGAGGGTGTACTTGCATTTGAAAGCCAACTTTTAGGTACTAATGTCACCATAACAAGAGAGGGACCTGCACTCGAAAGCCAATTTTCATAGGCATGCCAGAGATGAAATCACGCTCAAAAGCCAACCTTCATAAGCATTTATAAAATACAACTATGCAATGTCAAGGCAATGAGAATGGGACTTGCACTCAGAAGCCAACGTCTAGTTATTAATGTATCCACTATGAGAGAGAGTACTATGATATCAATCAAGTGACTTGCATTTAAAAGGCTCCACAATGAGAGAGGTGTGCCATCATATCAATCAAGTGACTTGCACTTAACAGGCCAACAAAAACAAGAGGAAGAGGGGTTTGCACTCGAAAACGATTGTGAAAACGAATCATAAGAGAGCCAAACTAGTCATGACCTTACTCTGTATAGCAATGTGAATAAATTGGGTTCACCTTATTCAATTTTTAATTTATTAACATACAAGCATGCGTCTAAAAGATATAGGCGCTAAAAGAAAAGGGTCAGAGAGGTTTTCATAATGAGGGTGCATGAGTCGATTTGAGATTTCCTTCCCTCTCTGTCTCATTTATGGTTTGTCCTGTCTTATTGAGTAAGCTATGTTGCCCTATTGACGCTGGCTTTTAACCCTCCTCCGCTGGGATAAATTCTTTCTAAGCATGAATCCCACCTTTAATTAGCGGACCTTCGCACCAGTCAGATTCATTTTAGGGGTTTGTAATTTTTATTTAGTTTTATATTTTGAATTCTGTAAAATGAAGTACAGAAATTTAAATCCTAATACTTGGAGCAATTTAAAAGAAAACAGGAATTGAAACTGAAGATTCAGGTAAATTTGGAAGCGTGAATAATCAGTAACCTCCAATCTATACAAATATCAAAAGAAGAATTAGATAGGCAAGATTGCCGAAAACTTAAGAAACTGCCAACCAATTTCTTCCTCTTTCCCTATATCATGGAGGTATCCAGTTATATCACTTATAAAGCCATTATACTTACTAGAGGTTACAGACTTGGATGTACAATAACCTCTGAGAGAAGGATGACACATGAGAAAGCCTAATTGTGGCATTAAGATAACAATAAGATATTACATTTCTGGCTTATTTCCATCAGCATCACCAATAATCTCCACAAGAACACTGCCCATCCTTGAAGTGATGGAAACGGTTAGTATCCCTCACAATTATTGTTCTTTCAACAATCTTGCAGATGAATTTGATAGCAGTGTGGCAGTCACCACACACTCGAAGGTTCTTAATTATCCTTATAGGTATCCCAGGAGGCATAGTGATAAGGCCAAAAGCAATGGCCAGCCTCTCACTATGGTGACGGATACGTTGTTCTTTCTTACCCTCTGTTAGTTCATGTAACACAAGGCTGGTGTCTGGAATATATCCTTCGTTTTTCATCTTCTTAGTCAATCTGTCCAGCATTGCATATATATTTTCCGTTTGTGGGTGTGATTTATCTTCTGCATGAAATACATGAATTGAGTCCTTGAGTTCAATCCAACTCTGACCCGGTTCCTTTATCACCCCGTTTTCTTTCATCATTTTCCTCACTCTTGCCACATCATCCCATCTGCCAGCTTGAGCATAGATGTTTGAAAGCAATACACATATCCCAGCATTTGATGGTTCCTGTTTTAGAAGGCTTTCTGCAGCCAGTTTTCCAAGTTCAATATTTCCATGGATTCTACAAGCCCCAACTAAAGCACCCCATACACGAGCATCGGGTTCAAATGGCATCGAGTCTATAAGTTTGTATGCTTCATCCAAGTGCCCTGCTCGGCCAAGAAGATCCACCATGCATGCATAATGCTCTGCTCTAGGTGTAATGCCATAATGTTGGCACATGGAAACAAAATAATGACGTCCTTCGTCCACTAGGCCTGCATGATTACATGCAGAAATCACACAGATAAAGGAAACATGGTTTGGATTCATGCCTGTTTCTTGCATTTTCTCAAAAAGTTGGAGGGCATTCTTCCCATGCCCGTGCTGTGCACATCCTGAAATGGCCGCATTCCATGAAACCACATCACGTTCTTTCATTGCATCAAACACTTGGAAAGACCCTTCTATGATCCCACATTTGGCATACATGTCAACAAGGGCATTGCCTGCATATACATCGTTTTCGAAACCACTTTTAATAACGAGGGAGTGGATTTGCTTGCCCTGTTCCAAAATTGCTAAACTAGCACATGCTCCCAGAACACCAGAAAACCTGACTCGGTTTGGCTTTACGTCTGCCCATTGCATTTTCGTAAAGAGTTTTATGGCCTCCTCCCCCTGGTTGTTCTGGGAATAGCCGGCAATCAGAATATTCCATGAAACAGTATCTCGTTCCGGCAAAATTTCAAACACTCGGCGTGCATCCTCTAGCCTCCCACATTTGGAATACATGTCAATAAGGGCATTCCCTACAAAATTATCTGCCTCAAGTTCAGTCTTTATAACATGCGTGTGAATCTGTTTGCCCTGAACCACAGCTTCAATATCAGAACATGCGCTTAGAACACAAGAAGTTGTAAACTGGTTTGGCTTTAAACCTGCCTGCTGCATTTGCCAAAATAGTCTCAACACCTCTTCCCCATCTCCATCCTGAACATATCCTGCAATCATTCCAGTCCATGAAACCACGTTTCTTTCGGGCATTCTATCAAACAACTTCCGCGCATCCTCCATGACGCCACATTTGGCATACATGTCAACAAGCGCACTTCCCACGAAAATATCCACGGCATATCCACTTTTTATTGACTGGGCGTGGATTTCATAGCCCTCTTCTATACTTTGGCGACAGGCACATGCGGTACTAAGACTCGCATAAGTGAACTGATTGGGTTCGATCCCCTCTCGCTGCATTTCGCGGAAAAGTTTCATCGCTTCCTCACCACACCCATTTTGGGCATATCCTGTAATCATTGTAGACCATGACACCAGATTTCGTTCAGACATATTGTCAAACACTTGCCGCGCATCATCTATACCACTGCATTTAGCATACATGTTGGCAACGTGGTTTTGCATGAATCTGTCCATTTCAAATCCATTTTTAATGAGGTGCCCATGAACCCTTCTGCCTTCTTTGAGGGCTTTCCTGTTCACACATACCTGCAAGAGTCCAGCATATGTATTTGTATTGACTTCTGCTTCAGTGTCCCCTTGCTGCATCATCCGATAAAATAAATGCATAATATCTAGGCATTGTTCCACCGTCTTCCGGTTCTGTTGAACGGTGATTGAGCTTCTGGACTTGACGAAACCATTACACATATACCACCTACAATTGAGAGAGGGATACCGACATGGAAATCTCATACAAAATCAAAGTACTTTTCGTATGAGCGCGAGGGTGAGAGGGCTGTGCTGCTCTTATTGTTGCAGATGACTTCGCAACAGTTGCAAGCCGGAAGTAGTAGTTGTTGATCCGCTGATTCATGCTTCCAGCCGAGTCATTTGAGATGGATTTTATCGACTTTCCATTACAAAGAACAATAGAACAATGCTGTTTGGGCAGGTTGGCTTTGCTGTAAAAACCCCGGCAATTATGTGAATGCAATTGGTCAAAGAGCGAGATGATAGAGGGCATTGGTTACATGAGTATGAAAGTTTCCTAAGGAAGTGCATTTTACAGAATGATGAGATTGAAAATAGTGACCAATGAGTTCTTAGTTATAATTATTTCGCTGAAAGAGAATGCCAAGAAATCGATACTAACATATTCTCATAATTTTCTCTAATGTCTTTGAACGCACCATATTGCAAATTGAAGTATTTTTCCGATTCCACTATCCCAGACGTGCAAAATGTACACACCCATTCTTCCCAAGTTTCTTTAGGCCTTTTCCACCATCATGTTTCACATTGAATTTGATGCGAGTTGGTTCTTAATTGAGCAATAAGAATTTTTGCCCTCCACGAAATGCTAGCTCCAATGTACTCTTTTTGTTGGAGATCACATGTAGGGTTGAATTTCTCAATGTAGTACTTCTTTTTTCTACCCAACGCTTTTCGCCATTCCCGTTTACGAAACTTCTCCATAACAACATTCTTTAGCTCCTTGCTATTTGTGGGACAGCCATCAAGATGGATATTTCGTTTTTGCATCCATGTTTTCTTTCTTTCACTTATGCCTTCATTGAAGATAATATTAGGTCATCTACTTTGTAACACCTTCATCCCACATCTACCCAAGCAACTGACCAACCGGGGTAAACATGTGACAAGAAGTTACTATGATATGATTCAACCCCCTAAGTCACCTTAAGGAAGTGGAACCGATAGAAACACACCATACAAACTTTCCACATCAACAAGAAGTCTCTAATGAACCATCCCAACCTCTCAGGTAACTAGCCCCTTGGTCCCACTGCGATTTTAGACCAATTAACCCATGGACGCTCCCTTGATATGGGCATGCATGCATCTAGAAGGCTTTGGATGCTCCCACAACATGCTATGCTAGTGTCCAGGGACTTTTTTGCTCAGTGTTGTGCCTACATCCTCGGGATTTGTGCCACTTTTTCAGGCCCAAAGCCCAGGTCACTGCCTAGAATTAAATGACACCTACAAAACAAAAAGATGACAATGAAATGATGATACAAATGCAATTACTTGAACAAGGGCTTGACTGGACCCCTATTAGCCATGACAGGGATTTCGTCAAACATGTCACAAATACGTAATCTATAGGTTTAAATCACAAATATGAGCATAGGAGTTTCACACTTATTTGAGAATCGCTAAGAAGCAGTGTTCCCTCGTAGCATTAGTTGCATTATCATCTATTAGGTCATAGATACATAACCCATTCATTTACAAATCAAAACATAAGGAGAGACATGCATCATCATTGTCATAAAGCATGCTTATAACCAACATAATAACAACAGAAATATCAAGGATACATCATCCATAGAATCCAAATATAAACAAGTACATTTACACATAAGATATCAAGGAAAGAACCTCTTATTAATGATTGCAAAAGTAAACCCGGGACGAGATTACCACGTTCCACCCAGTGATAGAATGGTTAAGTCAATCATCTCTTCAGCCATTCACCCTCGTGCCATATTCCAAGCATGAATGTGGGACTTGTGACCACTCAAACTAGCAGGGGACCTAAAAGGGGATCCTTGAAGGGAAAATATTAGGCCAAGGGCAACAAATGGATACTTAACCCACTATCGCCTTAGCTAAAGCTATCTTCTATTTATGGACTTTCACCGATGGGAGGAGACCCGATATGTGAGTCACCGATGAAGGATAAGTCAATGAATGGATATAAGTGACCCAACTAATCCCTTTCCCGGAAGAACTTGAAGAATGGAGTTTGCTTGCTTTCTAAGCAAGGTACTATGTATTCTAGGTAAAGGAAGGGAGGATTTGATGGTTAGGTTTATGGGATATAACTTGTGAAGGAGTTTCTCAATCTCTAAAATCCTTGTTGCAATTGGTATCTCGGATGGTTCTTGAAGAATTGTCTTTTCAAAGGAACGGGACCACACAGGACCAAGTGGACAAAGTCAAGGGTATGAGGAAAGAATATAGCAACCGATAATATTCTTACCCTAGACAAGGTGGGGGAAATGATCAAAGAAAGAATTTTCTTTTGAGGGCGTTGGTTTAATCCGATGAGGTACTAGCCTTAGGGATGTTAGGGCAAAGTTTGATCCCAGAGCTAGGGCTTGATTTTTCTCCCAACTCCACTATTAGAATGACTTCAAAATTGGAGGAGAGCTTGAGGAAACACCAGTGCAGGAAACCTTAGAAAATAGAACTTTTTGGAGGGCTAACCATTTGGGGACTTTTGAGGTCTAAAATGAGTCTCTTGAGAAAAATGTACAACCAAAACAAACTTTATAAGAACCAATAGGATTCAAGATGATGATGTCAACCATGGGGATAATTCACCATTTTTGGAGTATAAAAGTAAAAATATAAAAAAATAATAAAACCATTTTTTCAACTCGTATTTTCAGCTTATCTCTCTAATGTTTTACTCAAATTTCAAGCGAGAGTACTCGTTGGATGCAAAATTTAATCCGTCATCCAAAGAGTACCCATGTTGGATACTTTTGATGGACTCTACTACATGGAAAATGAGAAATACATGAAAAAACGTGATTGCACTCACGTTTTTCATGTATTTCTCATTTTTCGTGTAGTAGGGTCCATCAAAAGTATGCAACATGGGCACTCCTTGGATGAGGAATCAAATTATGCATCCAACGAGTGTTCCCACTCAAAATTTGAGTAAATCCATATGGAGATAAGTTTAATTTATGAGTTGAAAAAGTAGTTTTTTCTTTTGTCCCTCTAAAATTTGATGATGTAATCTAATCTTGTTTTATTATTTCAACTAGTATTTTATAATTTCCTTAGGAAGCTCATTTTAGACCTCAAAATTCTCCTAAGAAGTTGTTGGGAAATTGATGCCCTAGGTACCCCAACATGACTAGATCTGGGAGGAGGTGAAAGAATGTGATTTTTAGTGACCACCCTTGGTGGATCAGTGCATTAATCTTTGGGAGAATGGAGTCTATGATGAATATGAGTAGGATTTCTTGATTCCCAGTCAAGGAGACCTCAAGATCACTTTGCTTAGGTCAAGAAGAAGCAACCTTGTTGCTTTTATACTTCGATGTGCAAAGGAAATGGCTTATCAAGGTCAAATTCTTTGATAGAATTACCCCTAGGAGATTTTGCTCATATTACATGGCCCATACATTGAGAGATGTTATAATAGAGACAAATTCCACAATTTTAAGCAGTAAATGCATGCAACAATTAGCCCTAGAACAACGAAAATCCCAGTCCAACGTATATGACAAAAGTAAACAATAATAACATTAAAAAGCATGTACTTACATGTAACAAAGTATATCCAACCATTCACAATTGACAAAAGAGAAGCTCCAAGAGAAGATAGACCAATATCCACACGTCAAAATTCATCCATAAAGCTCCAATTCATCCTCTAGAAAAAGTGTGAAAATATCAACGGAGAGAAGTCATCAAAACTAAAGTGATGATGAGAAAATAAGCTCATCTCATTTGTATTTATACACAACATAGGAGTTAGAATTAGCCTCTTTGGCCTACATAAGCCCCAAAAATAAAATAATGATCTAATAATTCAACTTTTGGTGACAAACCCACCAAACTAGCTAATAAATAAAAAAGTAAGCCTCTCAAGAGGTCAAATAATAATCTATGTGTGTTGTAGGGCCCTCAAAGAGGCTTAATGAGGTCCATGGGTGCCACAATGAAGAATAAGACCCTCAAAAGTAGTGGACAAGGGGTTGGCCCTTTGTAATAACTCGTGGTGCTCCAAATGACATATGGGGGCACACAAGTGTCCTTATGGGTATCCATCAAAGATGCATGCAAACTGTGTGCAAGGGCAAAGATGATGGTGTAAGTGATGTCCCATCATCGTGCAAGTCCTAGATCATCTGTCAAGTGTATGGTGTAGATCTAGGGCCAGTTGGGCATGATGGATCAAGTGCATCCTCCTCGTCCAATAGGTGAACCACGAGAAATATCTAAATGGTTGTGGGCATCCATGGAGTGCAATCTACAGCTGCGGAGGCCCATGGCTCTCAATGCTCACCCTATGTGTGCCAATGTAGCTCTCTGGAGGATTAGGACCCCATATAGGGAGACCAAAACCAAGATGGAAACCATCTGCAATCTTGCATAAGATTCAACGCATCCCCTAGCCTTCCAGTACAACAAGTCATTAGAGAAATCAAATAAATGAGCTTACCAAATCAAGGGCCATAGGTGGGGACTTCATAATGGCCTATCCTTCCATAATGGGTTGCGGGATGTGTCAATGTCTCATAAACTCCAAATGGGGTTAACCAAGTACCCTATTAGGTGGTTTCTACTTCTAAAGGGGATAATATAGTCAAGGTACATTCATCAAAAGGTGGTGGCATGTGACAGATAGGTGAATGAAGTAGGGTCAGGCCTAGGTCACATGCTATCGTACAAGGGTAGCTAATAGGAGGGAAACCCACACTTAGGTTTATAATGTATGAGAGGGATAAATCGTGATACATGAGGTGCCTCAGTCTTGATTTTTCTACCCTTTATTATATGTATTTTTCCTTTTTATGATTTTCTTTGATTAATTGCTTGAGGCTCAAGGGTAAGAGCATGATGTATAAGATATAGCAGGGAATAGCCCCCTTTAAGGTAGGGCGGTTCATTGCCCACTAGGGGTTGGGATAATCATGGGTTCCTATATGATAAAGGAGGTTCATAGAACCTATAGGAACCAGTGTGATGGCCATGATGATGGGGTAGAACTCATGTATTTCCTTTTCCCCACATGCTAAATGTATTTGTCCCAACCATATTTTTCATTTTGTGTTACAATTTCCTATTGAATGTGGCCATATGTGCTTTTATATTTGTTTTCAGCTGCATCAACCTCTGGGCTTCATTCCAAGCCGTGACCCAAGATGTGGGCAAGGGGAAGGGGCAAGCTAACCCTATGTGGACCCAAGTGGGAGAAATGATGAATGGGGTAATAATGAATTGAAAGAGGGTAATATAAGTAGATAAGGGAGTGAGTCTGACCACACAACCAAAATCGAGGTTTCCTGTGAAATACTATCCCTGGAACCAAAATGATCAGTAAAAGAGATCCCATGAGACTAGAATTCAAGGTTAATTTCTAAAAGGGGTCTAGGGGACAAAAGCACAGAGCTAGCCCATTCTTTCCACCGAATCCCCCCATCAATCCATGCCCAGAAGTGTCCATGATAAGCAAATTACAATACTTAATTTCCAAATGACAAGGCATACCTCTAGATTCAAGAGGCACACCTTCAAACATACGATCATGGTAGATGGGTGTGGGACCACAAGGCTAGCTCAAGTGGTGGAGAAATAGCACAGTGCAAGGGGTTGTTAGCTGCCGGTTGAGGAAATATTGGAGAAATTTTTTATCCTGGGGATATTACCCGCAAAATGGTGGGTAACATATGGCTCCAACTGGGACGTGATCTCTTGAAGAAGTGGGCAAGGCTACTCGAATGAGAGGTCATGAGAACTCCAAAAATCTCTTGGTTATCATAGACCTTTCACCTGCACATGTAATAGATGGAAAAACACGAAGTAGTATGGTTTCCCGGTGTCTCATGGTCACACATGCTATACTTTAGGCCATAAAATCAACAAGAAATAAATGATATGCAAATATGCACCTATCTACGATGAGAAATATCATATGATGTTATTTCTAATGTGGAAATCAGAATGCAATGCATCCTACCCTCACATGCATGTGATAATGATAATGTTAAGTGTAATCATACATCCAATGCAACCAATATATCATCATATCAATATACATATGCCTTCCAGTATGACTACTCATGTAGCAAATCCCAAAGCGAATACAAACCCCAACACATGGAGGATGTTTTGGGCAGGGGGTGGGAAAATATGATGCCCACACATAGATGATTATGTGAGAAGAGGCGAGAAAAGGATGTGATCTAGTTTATGAGATCTCCTCTTGCAACCAAAATATAGAGATGTCAACAACCAAGCTCATAAACTTTTGATATATGGCAACCTCTGGCATATCACTTCCACCATTGTCCTTATTATTTATGTCATGGATTATGGCCTTCATTGGGTTATGATTAGTGGGAAAGGGAGGTCAACAAGATGGAGAAACATAAGTAAGTTGCACATGATGATTACACTAGAGAGGGGAGGCTATGGAGCGATCAAAATCATGAGGGTGCGTCTAAGGAGGAAAAGTATAATCGATGAAGGGCTTTTCCTCGACACTATACTTGGGTGGGGGGAAGGGCTCACAATTACTTGACGTCATATGACTAGGGGTGAGGGAATCACTTGACGAAGACCCAAGATGATGACCAATAGGAAAAAGGGAGAAAGTAATATTGCATTCAACGGGTTGTGATTTCTCAAAATCATAATCTAAAGGCTCAAGTGATTTGAACATAGAATCATACTCAGGAGAAGTGGAAGCCTTATCAATTTCCTTAGTATCAAAGATCGGGTCTCACCTAAAAGAAAAATTGATCACTTCCAACTGCCTCTCTTTATGCAAAGGAAAATTAAGATTCTCCTTCCCAAGGGTATCAATGGGTATGTCATCATAATAGTGCCTGAGGGGAAGGGAATACCAATCGTATCATCATCCTCCTTGTCAATGTCGTAAATGGGAGCACAATCAAATTGAGGGCCAGTAATTTCCCATTTCTCCTTTTCAATGTGGAAATAGTCTTCAATGTCATCTTCCAAGGGGCTAATGGGATAATCTTTCTCAGGGTTTTCAAAATAGGATTCATCTGGAATAACATCCTTGAGAAAGGTAGGGTTGGTCTCAATTTCACTTTCCATAAACTCATCCTTCCCAACACACGTGTCCTCAAAATCATCATTTTCATCATGTGGACCTAAGGAGGACTCATCTTCTTGCTCATTACCTAGATTCTTAATGTCTTGATGATGGTTGATAAAGGCCTCCTCTTGGATGCTTAATGCAGGGTGTAATTGAAAATGTATAAGAAATCCATCAATGAACTCTTCAGTGGATGAGATACTCCTAGGTTCATGATCATGCATCCATGAGTTATAACCACCGAAAGATCCCATAAACAATAACATAAGGACATCTTGGTGAAAAACCTTATCTCTTGAATCATGTGCATTAAATATTTCTACGTGGTCAATTGCAGAGAGTGGATCACCATCAAACACGGGCACCCCACATACCATCCTTCTCGCGACATGATTAGGATGTCCAGGGATGATAGCAATGTCAAAAGCGTGAAATTTACAAAAAAGTGACCACTTGTTTGAGGTATACATGAAACATATGTAGGAGTCGCGAGGGTGAAATTAAAGATGCTTAGAAAAATGTTTGCTTCACCCTCCAAGCATCGACTTTAAAGTTCAATGAAGAACTAGGGCTTTGTTCTTCCAATGGAGTTGCCAAGAATGATATGTCAATGTGTTGTGTGGGGAACAAAGCACATGTTTCATGTCCCCGAGAATGACGCCAAAATGTTACCACTCAAACTAGAAAGGAGCCTAAAAGGGGATCCTTAAAGGGAAAATGCTTGGCTAAGGGCAACAAAAGGAGACTTAGCCCACTCTCATCTCAGCTAAGGCTCCCTTCTATTTATGGACTTTCACCGATGGGAGGAGACCCAATATGTAAGGAGTCAAAAATGAAGGATAAGTCAATGAATAAATATGAGTGACCCAACTAATCCCTTTCCGAGAAGAACTTGAAGAATGGAGCTTGCTTGCTTTATAAGAAAGGTAGTATGTATATTTCTAGGGAAAATAAGGGAGGATTTGATGGTTAGGTTTATGGGATATGACTTGTGAAGGAGTTTCCCAATCCCTAAAATCCTTGTTGCAATTGTTATCTTGGATGGTTCTTGAAGAATTATCTTTTCAAAGGAACGGGACCACACGGGACCAAGTGGACCCATACTAGGGTATGAGGAAGGAATATAGCAATTTATCATATTCTTACCCTAGACAAGGTGGAGGAAATGATCAAAGAAAGAATTTTCACTTGAAGGTTTTGGTTTGATGCTATGAGGTACTAGCCTTGGGGATGCTAGGGAAAATTTTGATCCTAGAGCTAGGGCTTGGTTTTTCTCCCAACTCCACTCTCAGTATGGCCTCAAAATTGGAGGAGAGCTTGAGGAAACACTAGTGTAGGAGACCATATAAGATCAAACTTTTTGGAGGGCTAGCTTGTCGGAAAAATGATGCCCTAGGTACCCCAACTTGGCTACACTTGAAGGGAGGTGAAAGAATGTGATTTTTAGTGACCACCCTTGGTAGATCAATGCCTTAATCTTTGGAAGGTTGGACTCTATGATGAATATGAGTAGTATTTCTTGATTCCCAGTCAAGGAGGCCTCAAGATCACTTCGCTAGCCTTCTAGGTCAAGGAGAAGCAACCTTGCTGCTTTTATACTTTGATGTGCATAGGAAATGGCTTATCAAGGTCAAATTATTTGATATAATTACCCCTAGGAGATTTCGTTCGTATTACATGGCCCATACATTGAGAGATGCTATAATAGAGACAAATTCCACTATTTTAAATGGTAAATGCATGCACCAATTAACCCTAAAATAGTGAAAATCCCAGTCCAACATATATGACAAAAGTAAATAAGATATAACATTAAAAAGCATGTACTTACATGTAAGATAGTATATCCAACCATTCACAATTAACAAGTGAGAAACTCCAAGAGAATATAGAATAATATCCACACATCAAAATTCATCCATAAAACTCCAATTCATCCTCTATAAAAAGTGTGAAAATATCAAGGGAAAGAAGTGATCAAAACCAAAGTGATAATGAGAAAATGAGTTCATCTCATTTGTATTTATACACAACTTAGGAGTTCTAATTAGCCTCATTGGACTACATAAGCCCCAAAAATAAAATAATATTCTAATAATTCAACTTTCGGTGACCATCCCACCAAACTAGCTAATAAATGAAAAGTAAGTCTCTCAAGAGGTCAAATAATAATATATGCATGTCGTAGGGCCCTTAAAGAAGCCTAATGAGATCCATGGGTGCCACAATGAAGAATAGGACCCTCAAAAGCATTGGACAAGGGGTTGGCCCCTTGTAATAACTCGTGGTACTCTAAATGACATGTGGGGGCACACAAGTGTCCTCATGGGTCTCCAAACAAATCAAAGATGTTTTTAGATCGCTTGCAAGGGCTAGGATGATGGTGTCCGTCATGTCACATCATCGTGCAAGTCCTAGATCATTTCCCAAGTGTATGGTGTAGATCTGGGGCTAGTTGGGCATGATGGATCAGGTGCATCCTCCTCGTCCAATAGGTGAACCATGAGCAATCTCTGAATGATTGTGCGGATCCATGGAGTGCAATTTTTTGTTGCAGAGGCCCATGGCCCTAAACGCTCACCCTACATGTGCTAATGTAGCCCTCTAGATGATTATGACCCCATACAGGGAGACCAAAACTAAGATGAAAACCATCTATAACCCTGCATAAGATCTAATGCGTCCCCTAGCCTTCTAGCACAACAAGTCATTAGAGAAATCGATTAAATGAGCTTACAAAATCATGGACCATAAGTGGGGACTTTGTAATAGCTTTCCCTTCCATATTGGGCTTCAAGATGTGCCAATGTCTCTAAAATTTAAATGGGGTTAACTAAGTACCCTATTAGGTGGTTTCTACTTCTAAAGGGGATAATATAGTCAAGATACATCTGTCAAAAGGTGGTGGCATGTGACAGATAGTTGAATGAAGTAGGGAATGAGAAGGGGTAACCTTGGGTCACATGCTGGGGTACAAGCGTGGAAGAGGGAAGCCCACACCTAGGTTTATAATGTATGGGAGGGAGAAATCAAGGGTAAGAGCATGATGTATAAGATATAGTAGTGAACAACTTCCTTTAAGGTGGGGTGGTTCATTTCCCACCAGTGGTTGGGACAATCATGGGTTCTTATATGATGAAGGAGGTTCATAGAACCTCTAGGAACCAGGGTGATGGACATGATGATGTGGTAGAGCTCATGTATTAGCTTTTTCCCACTTGTTAAATGTATTTGTCTATGTCATATTTTGCGTTTTGTGGTATAATTTCATGTTGAATGTGGCCATATATGCTTTTATTTTTATTTTCAGTTGCATCAACCTTCGGGCTTCATTCCAGGCCATGACCCAAGATGTGGGCAAGGGGAAGGGGTAAGATAACCCTATTTAATGTCCCAAATGCAAGAAATTTAGAACAAACTCTTCAAATCAAATTATCTAGCACTTAACAGGAAATTGCCATGGAAACACAAACACCATAAATTTGACTGAAACCATAAACCCACAAATTGCATAAAATCTCATTAAAAATCACAACATGAGGAACAATGAGAAATGCAGCAACCAAAATCTAGCTTTATTATATATAGATAGATGCCAATACAATATCTAGGAATGACCCTCCAGTCTCCAAACTGAAACAAACAAACAATCACTATACTTGTGGATTCTGAATGAACCCACCAAGGGGAGATGGGTGCTCTCCCAATCTCTCTAAATCACCCGAGGGTTTCCGTCTTGGGGCTACTGCTGGAGTAGAGAAATAGGTTCTAACCTCACATGCAAGAAACAATGTCAAAACAAGATGTCCCAAATGACCTTCTCCTTCTCCTTTTATAGATCTCCAAGCCTCTAGAAGCATCTTATTTTATTATTATTCTAGAAGCTCCTCCATTGACTTTATCTTAAGTGACCCCTTTTTATTTTGTTTTACTTAATTCACTTTTGGCCCATTTCCTCTAATTAGTAATTTTTTCTTAATTAAATGACTAATTAAAGTCATTTTAACTAAGGAAAATGGTAAATCGTCCACCATACTCTCTTTGGCCACTGGAAGTCACTTCTCATCATCCCATCTTGTAGATCTTATTATTCCGGTTCCAACGAGATATTACACTGAGGTGTTCCATAAATTAATCTCCCTAGAATTCCACCTCGAGCATAATTAATTAAGTTATGCCAATACTGACCCCGTTTTACAGGAATTATAAGAAAGTCACGGAACTAAAAACAAGATGTGTGGAATTTCTCATAATGATGAATATGTCGAGTGAATTTCGTCAGACCCCATAAAAACTCCTCAAAACTCCATCATAACACCTGATGACATAAAGCTGCTCCGCTGACCTGACCATCCCCTACCCTGGAAATCCACCCTGGTTGTACTATGAAGAAGAATAAAAATGGGGACATGATAGTCCTTCCAGCCCAAGATTTCTTTCCCTCAAGAAATCCAAATCTGTGCACTAATCTGGTGGCCCAACACCACTGAGACCCAATGCTTGGATCCCATACGAATCACTGGTCTACGTCACGTCTCCAAGCTATCGAAACATGACTGGATCCTCCAATACCTGGATCCCATGTCCATCTCTGACTCAACCTACTACCAATAGATCCACTTGGATCCCAATGCCACCAAGAAGGAGCGTTAATGCTACATGTCTCCCATTGTGATGTAGCTTCGGCTGTGAATGTTGCCTAACCAACTATGTACCAACTCATCACCTCTCTCCAATTAAATCCTTGGCATACCCCAAGGTCAATCTCACCAGACTAATGTTGTGCTAAGATACTGATGAGTGACCAAACCACATTTTGCTACCGACTAGAGCATGTAATATCCCCCACCTCTAAGGGCTCCTGTAGCACACATCTCTTGACTAAGAATGATACTCCATCAATAGGATACCAACTCATGATCTCCTACCAATCTAAGTCATGGAATCCTATGTAAGGAACAAGTCTACTATGTTGATGCTGGTCCATGCTCAACTCATGCCACCCTATCTCGTTGGTCAGCAATATCCATCGAGAAATTCCTTCCTCTCTCCCTGTAATGGGTACAAGTAGAAAACTTGTGTTGCAAGCCCTACCTATGTACTCCTGGAGAGGGTTGCTACCTAAAAATGTTGTAGCTCAGCTACTTGCCACTACACCTGTTTGCACACCATCAATTAGTAGAGCTAAAGATGGATGTATTGCCATCTCCCTCGCTTGATAGGAAACTCCACGCTCTTCCAATCCACTAATCTCCTGCCAAACTATCCTGTCATACACCAACATCTCTTGAGGACAAGTGTCAGTGGACATCATCACCCTACCAGCTGTCTGTACATTTGTCTGCTCCTCATCAAAAACTAACCCCAAGGGTGGACGCTCATCCTCCATCATCATGGGTTCAATATGGACCTCTAACTAGATCTCTCAAAAAGGCTCATCATGCATATTGTGTGCCCCAACCTCCTCAGCTGACTCACACTCCATCATATGCTGCTCATGGTGACCCATCACTGGTGACAAACCATCCTGAATGTCTATCCTAGGACCCACAGACTGCTCATAATATGAATATGGTCTGATGTCAATGACCTGCCATGACTCATGCTCCTCTATGTGCTCTATATGTTGAATCATCATCCGCTCATCTACTCCCTGATATATTTTTCACATGGGAACAATCAACTACTCCACGTACCCCTCTACCACACATGGTTGCATATCTGGGCTACTATCATCGACTCCATATGACTTCTCACACTCCTCTAAGGTATCATCATATGAACCCATGGACTTGTCCAATGAAGAGTCCTCATCCTGACAGACATAAATAATATCTCCTTGATCTACTGCAACCATCTTCTCAATATAACTCAAGCATGAGTGGTCAGGTCCCCATGGTCCCTTGTAGATGAAGCAAAGTCCCTTCCTCCTCATCTCATTCTTGCTGCATGAGCCCCCAAACCTGAGCTACTCCTCCCTGGTCAACTGTCTCCTGAGCGGCCCAATGTTCTACTCAACCAACCTCTCAGCTACACCATAAGTAAGAGGTGAGACCAAGTGCTCTCTCCTCCAAACAGACAACAATCGAGACTGAAACTCCCGACATATGGCATCACGACCTCTCATACATGATGATAAGATGGACTGCATGTGCACTATGACTGTGTCAGAATGATGTTTCCTAATGCTGAAGAAGCATTGGAACATCTGCAGGATCAAACCATCGCACTCAAGATCAAACATGATTTCATAAGCCCTAGTCATGGCCATAACTCCTAAAATCTCAAGCTTCTTCCCAAAGGTAGGACTTGTACTGTTGTCTAAGTCTTGAAAAGTATCCACTATCAGCTTGAAAAATCTCCTCATAACATCATGATTGTAAGGAGCTCTAGGGGTGGTTAGTCTCATAATGTGACTGAGACAATATGCAACTAGAGGTTTAACCCCTTCACAAGGTTCCCCCAAGAACTTGGGTTGTATGAGAGCAAGCATAGCTAGTTTTAGCGCCCAAATCAGTTTTCTCCCTTCTAACTTTCACTTCAGCAAGGAGTGCATCTAGTTCATCCAGTTTGAAAAGAACTTTCCATGTGACCCTCATGCACTTCAAATGTGTCCCAAGCGCAAGGATCTTGTGTCCAATCTCTGGCTCCTTCTGCAAATCTCTTGGCTGCTCATGGGTAAGAATGCCATGGATCTCTTTTGAGAAAGGCTTGTTAGTTAGATTTGCTTTTTGGTCTATCTTGCAGCCCATGGAGGTATTACTTTGTTGGTTCATGAGGTGTTTCAAAAACTCCATCATTTCACAACATATACAAGGCTATGGAATATAACAATTCTGCATATCAACTTTGATTAACACAGGGCAACATACATCACTCATACGACATCACACTCAGGTTTCTGCAGCATATAAACTAGCAACCATACTACAATGGACAATGCATCAAGCTACTCTCAATACCCTGACCAGTGTCATAATGCACTCAATTGATAATGACGCTGACTTTAAAAGACTCAAAAACATGACAGAAGTGGATAACCCCTGAACCTCACTTCAAATCTGAGTTTAATGGAATTTTAAGTGATAAGTGTGGAGGGTTTTGTTGTAGCGGTAATTTTGATGTTTGAATATGTGCTTCAAGTTGACACTACAAATACTCTGAATATTACAAATCTCATGCCCAACACAAGTCTGCATAGAAAAGGACTTTAAACAAACAAATATTTCATGAACTAGGTATAGAGGTAGAAGAACCTGGAACAAACCCATTATGCAGACTTCAACATCCAGACTTTGTAATGAGAGATCCCATAGTGTAATCTTCAGGCTTGAAGGCTGAAAGCTCACCCTCCTTTTATTTGGCACGCAGTCCTCGTTGGTTCTCAGCCTCTGATGAAGATATAGATTGGACCCTTATGAGTCCCATCCTCTTGGGATGATAGCACTTTCCAAATGTAAATTAAATCTGAGAAATGGCTTTTGACTGTTGAAAATGTCTCTGCATTCAAGGTGTCGATGACCTATCAAATGTGACCACTTTGAGCAAGCATCCAAATGGAAATATATACTTCTGTAGAATTTGGCGTGACTTCTTGTGTACTTTTAATTAATAGACTGAGCGAGTGCCTTCAAGGAAAGACCCCAACTCGACCCTTCTTTAAATTTGAATCAACAAGGATGCAATGTCTGCTATAGGTGTATTGTCTTTCCCTTCATAAGTGGCCACTAATTCTTTATGTTGGCTACTTTCTCTAGACAAACAGTCATGCGGTCACAAGCATATTAAATTGCTCCCAAAAAAAATAGTATCTTTGTCACCAGGCCCAGTACACTCAACAACTCCAGTCAACGAGTGTCAATGCTGCCACCCGAAGAAAGTCGACTCCAGTCAGTGATAACTCCACCGAAACTTGGAACACGACTTTTATGGCGTGGTGCAATTGCCCCAGAAGAACTACATCAGCCTCAATCTCTTCTCCAGAGTTCGATTCATCAGAGAGAACTCAACTTCGCTGGTGATATTAGGCTCACGACTTGTCTTCCTAGCATATGGAAATTTTGTGTTGGTGTTGATTCGACTGAGACTTCAGATTGGTCTTGTCTGGAAGCTGGAGCTACTCATTTACAATGTAAATCGGGCCACTAACACTTACAGCTAGACACCAGATGTGAGCAGATCCTTAAAACACAAATTCAGGCTGCTGAAATAATGTCGGCCTCTTGAATGAATGATGGTTTTGACCCTTGAGCAAAATGTGGTGGTCTGGTAATCCACCCTCGGTCCCGCTGGAGCAAGATCATGTCCAAAAATTGGAGCGATTGGTTTCTGAGCTTACGGCTTTTTCCTGGGCAGGAAGACTTGGCCTCTATTTTCCCTGCAATTGATCCCTTTCTCTAGCTCGAAAATGAACTCCGGTTAAGATTTGTTATATTGCGCGGCTGCAACAAGAAATAATTTGGTATACATGAGAGCCCCCAAATAATCGATGAGGTTTGGCATAATGGAATTTACCGTCAAATTACTTTGCATTATGCTTGGCTTTCACATAATAACATTGTCTACCCTTCTATATCTTCACGACCCCACTCACGACCCCATTCAGAAATACGACCCACATGGAGAAATTAGACCAAGCTTAATTTGGCCCCACTTTCAATTTGATCCTCGGCCTCTTTTAAATAAATCAGAATGATTTGGTTCTTCAAACTTTGATGATATTTCATGGCGCACTTTCATTGAATTTTTATTCTGCATGCAAAAATTTGTCAATTTGTCACATATTCACAAATAAAATTGTCGAGCTCCTTTTAACAAATTCTCTTTTTGTTGCAGAAGGTGGGTTTTCGATTTCTCTATGAAACCCCTTCAATAATAGCTAGAGTTGAAAAACTGAAAAATTGCAGGTTGAGCCAAGACCAAGGCTCTGATAACACTATAATTTCCCAAACATAGGAAATTTTGAACAGACTCTTCAAATCAAATTATCTAGCACTTAACAGGAAATCATCATGGAAACCCAAACACCAAAAATTTGACCCAAACCATAAACTCACAAATTGCATAAAATATCATTAAAAATCACAACATGAGGAACAATGAGAAATGCAACAACCAAATCCAGCTTTATTATATATAGATAGATGCCAATACAATAGCTGGGAATGACCCTCCGGTGTCCAAACTGAAATAGAAAAACAATCACTACACCTATGGATTCTAAATGAACCCACCAAGGGGAGATGGGTGCTCATCCAATCTCTCTAAATCACCCGAGGGTTTCTGTCCTAGGGCCACTGTTGGAGTAGAGAACTGGGTTGTCAACCTCACATACAAGAAACAATGTCAAAACCAAGATGTCCCAAATGATCTTCTCCTCCTCCTTTTATAGATATGATGGATAGATCTCCAAGCCTCTAGAAGCATATTATTTTAATATTATTCTAGAAGCTCCTCCATTAACTTTATCTTAAGTGACCCCTTTTTATTTTATTTTATTTTACTTAAGTCACTTTTGGCCCATTTCCTCTAATTAATTATTTTTCCTTAATTAAATGACTAATTAAAGTCATTTTTAACTAAGGAAAATGGTAAATCATCCACCATATTGTCTTCGGCCACTCGAAGTCACTTATCAACATCCCATCTTGTAGATCTTCTCGTTTCGGTTCCAATGAGATATTACGCTGAGGTGTTCCATTAATTAATCTCCCCGGAATGCCACCTCGAGCATAATTAATTAAGTTATGCCAATAATAACCCCGTTGTACGTAAATGATCAAAAAGTCACAGAACCAAAAACAAGATGTGCAGAATTGCTCATAATGATGAATAATGCCGAGTGAATTCCATCAGACCCCATAAAAGCTCCTTCAAACTCCATCGGAACCCCTAATGACATAAACCTGCTCCACTGACCTAGCCATCCCATGCCTCAGAAATCCACCCTGGGTGTACTATGAAGAAGAATAAAAATGGGGACATGACACCCTATATGGACCCAATGGAGGAATATGGACCTAGGTGGGAGAAATGATGAATGGGGTGATAATGAATGTAAAGAGGGTAAGATAGGTAGATAAGGGAGCGGGACTATGCAACCAAAATCGAGGTTTCCCGTGAAATACCATCCCTAGAACCAAAATGGTCAGTAAAAGAGATCCCACGGGACTAGAATCCAAGGTTAATTTCTAAAATGCTTCTAGGGGACAAAAGCACAGATCTAGCCCATTATTTCTGCCGAATCACCCCATTAATCCATGCCTAGAAGTGTTTATGATAAGCAAACTACAATACTCAATTTATGAAAGACAAGGCATACCTTTAGATTCAGGAGGCCCACCTTCAAACATATGATCATGGTAGATGGGTGAGGGACCACATGGCTGGCTCAGGTGGTAGAGAAATGGCACAATGATCTAGTTGGTGGATGCAAGGGGTTGTTGGCTATCGGATGAGGACCATCTTGGAGAAAAAAATTTCTCTTGGGTATATTACCCACAAAATGGTGGGTAACAGGACTCAAACCAAAAGAACCAACCAGCGCATCTCAAGTCTAAACCACCTCACCCTCATTAATAGAAACCATGCTTTACCATCATCCATCCCGTATCACTAGGCCAACACAATAAACATGTAATAACAGGCTTTACCATGATCTCCACCATATCACTAGGCCAAAACAAGCATGGATGCCACCAAATTTCTCCACCTATACCATGAGGAATTTTCCTATCTCCTAGTCTCTCGGGCTTTACCACAATCCACATCGGATCATTAGGCCCTAAAATGAGAGCCACTCTCCAAGATTTACCGCATATCCCATACCGAGATTACAAGGCTTGATGAAGAGCACCCACCTCTAGGCTTTACCATATATCCCTCCATTCACCGGTCGAGGATTCCTATACTCACTGAGGCAACACAAAATCTAGCTTTACCGCACCCACAGTCTGATTCAGGGGTTACCAAGCCCTGTGTTCTATTTTTTAGAGATCCACCACACTCAGCTTCGAATCCATCTGGAAATTCATCTCAACCAAAACACGAGAACCCCATCACACCATGGCTATCCAAAAATGGCAAGACTAAGCTAAAAACACTATCACACCTGGAAAACCCCATGCCATAATAATAAAATAACCACATGCAATACCATGAATGCCAAATATAGCAAGGAAAACACGCATGCAAATCGATACCTACAAAGAATCTTGTTGTATCTCCTTGATCCTACTTTTCCTTGCTTGTTCCTTCCTTCCTCTTGCCTTCTTTTCCTTTCTTGATTCAATGCCAAAGTGCTCTAAGAAAAACTCTACATGTCCAAGAGTAAGTGAGAGAGAGAGAATAATGAGAGAGCTCTAAAACTGAACTAACAAAAGATAACAATGACAAAAGGTAACATTGACAAAAGGTAGCAACTGATCCTCATAAGCCTTTTTATTAATGAGGCCTCTATTTTCTTCATTTTCCATTATTTTCCTTCATTTCCTCCTCACATGCAACCTGTGACCTTTCACCTTAATTTTCTCATAATTTCCTTTATTTTCATCTAATAAATGTGCCAAAATTGCCATTTTGCCTTTCCAAAGCTTTTGCCATTGCCTTTGCAAATTTCCTTAGCTATAATAATCGAAATGAACACCCACTAGGATGTTTTTCCCAACATTCAACTTGGAATAAGTGGCCCATCAACTATGGTTATTATTTTTGCCTTTATTAACTTTTATTACATGGGATTTTCACCAGGGATGTTATAAAACCCTCCCCCTTGGGGGACACCATCTTTGGTATTCAACCACACCTATATGTTAGTGAAACCGCTAAAAAGAAAACATACTTCCCATGGAGCTTTATAACACAACTTAATGCAGTATTTACAATGATCACCATGTTGAAAAGCAAACCAACATGACAACATAACAAGCATAACATCATAATGACATGACACTCATACCACTTATTGTAGCTTTATAACTTAGCTCATGGTGGCATTTACATCCATATACATATGTACATATACCAAACATCACCAAAACATATGCCAAAACATATACCAAACATCATAGCAAAACTGCTTTGCGTCAACCAGCAAATAGTAAAGGATACATAGCCTGCATTTGATCCGCCATCTCCCATGTAGCTTCATCAGGCCCAAAGTGCTTCCACTACACTTTAATTTTCTTGATTGCTCGATTTCGGATCATGAACACCTTTCTCTGCAATATACACCGAGGCTTCGGCTGGAATTCTCTATTTGGCTCCACCTGCAATATAGATCAGTCAATCACATGATCAACATCTTTAACATACTTAATCAATGACACATGGAAAACATCATGGTCTTTCACTGTTGGAGGCAGTCTAAGTAGATTAACTACTGGCCCAATCCTCTCAATGATCCTAGAAGGTCCACAAAACTGTGGTGCCAACTTGGCACATGATCCAATTTGCAAGGAGCTCTTCTTCGGTTTGATGCGCAAATAAACCTGTTCACCAACTTAGAACTCCTTGAACAACCTATTCTGATCTGCATATATCTTCTGCCTACCCTATGCTGCTTTCAAATTCTTCTTGATTATTTGCATTTCCCACTCCATGTATGACAACATGTCTGGTCCAATCAACACTCTATTAATCGGATCACTCCAACTGATGGAAGTATTGCAACTCCGCCCATACAATACCTCAAACATACTCATATTCAAAGATTCCTAGTACCCATTGTTGTAAGCGAACTCTACCAATGGAAGATACTTTTCCCACTTTCGTTGTTGATGCATCACATACATCCTCAACATGTCCTCCAATATCCTGTTGACCCTCTCTGTCTATCCATTTTCCTATAGATGATAAGATGTACTAAATGCCAACTCTATGCCCAAATCTGCAAACAACTCCTTCCAAAACTTGGAAGTGAACTTTGAATCCTTCTTCACACAATCTTCTTTTGAACTCCATGCAATCTGACCATATCTCTAATGAAACTTGTGCTACCTCACTAACTGAGAATTTAGACTTCATTGGAATGAAGTGCACAACCTTTGTCAACCTATCCACAACAATAATGATGGAGTCATGTTGCCTCACTGTCCTCGGCAATCTTATGACAAAGTCCATGGAAATTACCTCCCATTTCCATTCTGGAATCGCAATTGGCTGTAGCAGTCCACTTGGATGCTCACACTCTTCCTTCACCTGCTGAAAATCAAAACACCTAGCCATAAACTTTGCTACATCCTTCTTCAAATTTGGCCAATAATAAAACTTCTTAACTACAGTCAATGTCTTCTGATAACCTGGGTGACCTGAATATGGTTTCACATGAAACTCCCTCAAGATCACCTTCTTGAGCTCACTACTATCTAGCACATATATCCTATCTCTAAACCTGACCAATCCATCTGATGTAAGACAATAGTACACATCTTGTGCACTTGTACCTGTAGTTGCACCTGTACTACTATCTGTACTTGTACCTGTACTCAGATGCAACCTATGCACAATCTCCATATACCTGACATCCTACTGACTTACCTGTAAGATCCTATTCTGTAAGTCTTTCCATTAGGAGCTCATAGCTGCTATATGATTTACCTATATTTGCCTACTAAGAGCATCTGTGACCCTGTTCTCCTTTCCTTTGATGTATTTGATCTCAAAATCAAACTCACTAATCATGGCCAACCATCTAGCTTACCTTCCATTCAGATTCGACTAGTCAAACAAGTATCTCAACCCATTGTGATCACTCATTAGTACAAACCTCCTACCAAGAAGATAGTGTCTCAAAATCTTCAATGCATGTATGATCGCTACTAGCTCAAGATCATGTGTCAGATAGTTCCACTTGTGCTCATTCAGTTTCCATGACTCATAACATACCACCTATCCATCCTGCATAAGGACTCCACCAAGTCCTCTCTTGCAAGCGTTTGTACATACTACAAATTCTTTGTCCGGATCTGAAATCTTTAACACTAGCCCATGTGTCAACTATTGCTTAAGCTGCTCAAAACTCACATCACACTCTTTTGTCCATTCAAACTTCTTATCTTTCCTCTGCAATGATGTAATATGATAATAAGTCTGTGAGAATTTATTGATCAACCTCATGTAATAATCTACTAATCCCATGAAGGATCTTACCTCATCTACATTTCTAGGAGCTTCCCACTCCATGATAGCTCTTATCTTCTCTGGATCCATTGTTATGCCCTCCTTGGAGACAACATGCCCCAAGTAATGTACCTCGGTCTGAAAGAAACTACACATGTTGAGCTTAGCATACAACTGATGCTCTCTCAACAATCTCAACACTACTTCTAAATGCTTGGCATGCTCTTCCTCATTTTTAGAATATACCAATATGTCATCAATGAAAAAAATTATGAACTTATCTAAATAGGGATGCAACACACTATTCACCAAGCACATAAATGTAGCTAGAGCATTATTCAAACCAAATGGAACTACAACAAGCTCATAATTCCCATACCGGGTCCAGAAATTTGTCATGTAAATGTCCTCCTCTTTAATGCGTACTTGATGATATCTAGATATCAGATAAATATTCGAGAACACTACTCCCTTCAACTGATCAAATAAGTCATCAATCCTTGGCAACAAATACTTGTTCTTGATGGTCACCTTGTTCAACTACCTACAGTCAATGCAAATCTGAGAGTACCATCCTTCTTCTTCACAAAAAATACTGGTGTGCTCCATGGTGATACACTTGGCCTAATGTATCCCTTGTCAATCATCTCTTTCAGTTGCAACTTTAACTCTACCAACTCAAGTGTACTCATCATGTAAGGTGCTTTTGATGTTGGAGCTGCCCCTGGCACCAACTCAATAGAAAGGTCTACTTCCCTGTGAGGTGGAAACTCTGAAATATTTGTGGGAAACACATCCTGAAACTATTGTAGAACTGGGTGCCTGCTCAAAACATCTGCATCCTCAACTTCCTTACCTTTGTCATTAGAGATATGTACTGCAAATAACACACACCCTTTTCTGTGACTGCACTTTTCCTACATAGTTGTCACCATCCTAACTGATGTGGCTTTCTTCTTTCCCTATAAGAATATTGGTTCCCCATTGTCATTCAATCACTTAATGGATTTGTCATAACAATCCACCTTGGTCCTATGAAGGTACAACCAATCTGTGCCCAAAAACATATTGTATGATCTCAATGGTAATACATTCAAATGTGCTACGGTAGGCATACCACTCAAATCAAATGCACAAGATCTTACCCAATGATGACTCGCTTCTTTGTACCTGTAGCCAACCGCACTAACCAAGATTTTGCATGCACTTCTTTATTCAAACCACACTTATCCACCAAGTCAAGACTAACATAACTATTATTAGATCCAAGGTCAATCAAAATGAAAATAACTTGATCACAAAGCTTACCGTCCATCTCAATGATAGATGCTTGATGGTCTACCTATCTGTTATCTAGTGCTGCATAGATACAAAGAATTCTCTAACCAACATCCCCAACAATCTATGCCTCTTATTCACTATCGATATGTGGCCTACCATACTGATTCTATGGGAAATATATCTTAAGGTTTTCCTTACCGTATGTCCAACACTCCAACCATCGAGTACCATCACCTCTATGTTGTTGTTGTGACCCATGTCCTTGTCTAGCTGCATTGAACTTCTTTTGTGGTGCCACATTTTCTTTCTCTTATGCATTCTGAGGTCTTGTTCTTTTTGGCTTCCATTTACCTTGACCTATATCCTTATCCTTCCATTTCCATCATTGTCGAGATTCATTCTTACGCTTTGATTGTTCATAACAATGCTTCAATTTACCAATAACTTCCTCAAGTGACCGAGGCTCATCATACTCATTCTGATCTCTAAATGTTAATGGAAAACCATTGAAAAACCACTAAACGTTAGGCTTCTCACCTTCAAGATATGGTACCTATCTCAATAGCTCCAGGAACTTGGTCGTATACTCTTCATCTGTCATTGATCCCATCTTTAGCTCATAGAATTCTTTGGCCTTACTATCATAGTACCTTTCTGACAAGTACTTCTTCCTGAAAGGCCTCTTGAACCCATGCCAACTCAAATCCTCTATCCTGATGTCTCTTACCCGCTTCACATCTTCCCACTAGATATTTTCATTACCTCTCAGGTTGAAGATAACTACTCTAGCCTTCATATTATTTATGTAATTATGCAACTCAAAGAACTTCTTCACCCCACGTATCCAAGCCTTTGCATCCTCCATCTTCTTCACATCTCCATCAAAAGTAGTTGGCTTTGCTTTCTTAAATTCATCTAGAAAGTATCCCCTATCAATCCTCCTATAAAGATGGTAATGATGACGATCATAATGCCTATTAGAACCAGAACTAGAGTAGTACCTGTTTCCATCACCTCTCCTATCTGGAGTATCCAACAACCTTCCATCTCTAATCATGCCATCTCTATCTGACCTATGACCACCACGAGACCTACTGCCATATGCCCCATTAGTTATGTCATCTTGTCCATGGTTGATCCGAAGTGGCCCTTGTCGCTACAATTCTGAAAAACTCTAAAGGAGTATTGCATTAACCCCTACTTATTTCTGTTGTGCCTGCATGATTTTGTCATTATCAGCCTTACAAATCCTTATTTATTCCTTCAAGCTTCTCAATGTGTCTGCTAAATTATAAGAGTACCCAACACCACGCTGCTCATCTGATTCATAGGGAGAATATTTGTAGTCTACCATCTTGCTAGTCATTTTGATCTCTTTCCTACAAGGCATACTATGTTAGTTAAACTAAATCACAATAAACCAACATACCTTGGTAAAATTCGGGGAGGATATCTCATCTGCAATATCAACCGACTAGTGTAATACATGTACAACATAATCATGACAATATATAGAAAATTAACACATAAGCATATAAGCATATAACCATCATTCTAGCTAGATTCCAACCATCAATGCATGATCATATCAACTAAACATATCATGACCTCATGCATGACAATAACAACCACACCAATGTACACTGACAATATGCAAGCATAAAAAATATGTAACCAATCATACACTCACGATGACATGCTTCACAACATCAAAATCCTCTTTCACATGGCGACATCACTACAACCATGATTGACACCATGCATATGCAACAAACATATATACCACAGGATGATTAACACACATGCAATCGACATGAATGCATGACCAACACACAACCCATCCAGTTTGAGGGGTGAACCATGCCCTGATACCACTATGTAACACCCTCATCCCACATCTAACTAAGCAACTGGCCAACCAGGGTAAAGATGTGATGAGAAGTTACTATGATATCATTCGACCTCCTAAGTCACCTTAAGGAAGTGGAACTGACAAAACACACCATGTAGACCTTCAACATCAACAACAGGACTCCCAGGAACCATCCCAACCTCTTGGGTAACTAGCCCCTAGGCCCCACTAAGTTTTTAGACTAATTAATCCCCAGACACTCCCTTGATATGGTCATGCATGCATCCATAAGGCTTTGGACGCTCCCACATCATGGTATGTCAACATCCAGGGAATTTTTTGTTTAGTGTTGTGCCTACATCCCCAGGATTTGAGCCACTTTTTGAGGTCCAGATCCCAAGTCATTGCCCATAACTCAATGATACCTACAGAACAGAAAGATGACAATTAAGTGATAATACAAATGCAATTACTTAAACAAGGGCTTGATTGGACCCCTACTAGCCATGACATACATTTCGTCAAAAATGTCACAAATATGTAATCTACTGGTTTAAACCACAAATCTAAGAATAAGGGTCTCATGCTTATCTGAGAATCACTAAGAAGAATTGTTCCCTCATATCATTAGCTACATTATCATCTATTAGGTCATAGACAAATTATCCATTCATTTACAATTCAAAACATAAGGAAAGCCATACATCATCACTGTGATAAAACATGCTTATAACCACCATAATAACAACAAAAATATCGAGGATACATCAGCCACAAAATCCAAATATAAACCCATACATTTACACATAAGATATCAAGGAAAGAACCTATTATTAATAAATGCAAAAGCTAATCCTGGATGGGACTACCACGTTCCACCTAACAATAGAATGGCTAAGCCAATCCTCTCTTCACCATTCACCTTTGTGCCATATTCCAACCATGAATGTGGGACTCAAATCAAAAGAACCAACCAGGGAATCTCGAGGCTAAACCACCTCACCCTCATCAATAGAAACTAGGCTTTACCATAATCCATCCTGGATCACTAGGCCAACATAATAAACATGTAATAGTAGGCTTTACCGTGATCTCCACCAAATCACTAGGCCAAAAAAAGCATGGATTCCACCATATTTCTCCACCTACACCATGAGGAATTTTCATGTCTCCTAGTCTCTCAGGATTTACTGCAATCCACACTGGATCACTAGGACCTACACCGAGACCCACTCTTCAAGCTTTACTGCACATCCCATCCTGGGATTACTAGGCCTGACAAATATCACCCACCTCTAGGATTTACCGTATATCCCACCATTCACTGGTTGAGGATTCCTAGGCCCACTGAGGCAACACAAAATTCAGGTTTAACGCAACCCACAATCTGGTTCAAGGGTTACTAGGCCATGTGTTCCATTATTTAGAGATCCACCTCACTCAACTTCGAATCCATCTGGAAATCCATCTCAACCAAAACATGAGAACCCCATCACACCATGGCTATCTGGAAATGACAAGACTAGGATGAAAACGTTGTCACACCTAGAAAAATCCATGCCATAACAACAAATGAACCACATGCAATACCATGCATGCCAAATCTAGCAAGGAAAACACACATGAAAATCAATACCTGCAAAGAATCCAGTTGTAGCTGCTTGCTCCTACTCTTCCTTGCTTGCTTCTTCCTTCCCCTTGCCTTCTTTTCCTTTCTTGATCCAATGCCAAAGTGATCCAAGCAAAACTCTAAGTGTCCAAGTGTGAGAGAGTGAGAGAGAATAATGAGAGAGCTCAAAAACTAAATTGACAAAAGGTAACAATGACAAAAGGTACCAAATGATCCTCAAAATCCTTTTTATTAATCAGGCCTTTGTTTTCTTCATTTTCCATTATTTTCCTTCATTTCCTCCTCATATGCAGCCTGTGACCTTTCACCTTCCTTTTGTCCTATTCCATTATTTTCATAAATAAATGTACCAAAAATGCCATTTTGCCTTTCCAAATCCTTTTCCATTGCCTTTGCCAATTTCCTTAGCCATAATAACCAAAATTAACACCCACTAGGATTGTTTTCCCAAATTGAACTTGGAATAAGTGTACCATTAACCATGGTTATTATTTTTGCCTTTATTAACTTTTATTACATGGAATTTTCACCAGGGTTGTTACGTACCCACTCCATTTGCTCAATTCTTTTTAGATATCTTGTAAGCCGCACCATAGCAATTTCTATGATATGAGTTGCTCTTGTTTCACTTAACATTATGTCATAAGGTACCGAAATTTTTATTTTGAACTTGTTCATGATCAAACGTTTTTGGATTTTCTCAATTTTTTTCCATTTTGAGATGAGGGTGTTGCTAGCCCACAATTCACACCCATATAACAACATTTGAAAAACTAGGAGTCCAAAAAGAAATTGAATCGTTTTAAAACCCCATAACTCTACCTATCTACATCTGTTTTGAAGAGCATATAATGATTTCTATGCTCCTAAAATTCTCTTCTTTCTGTAGTCCATTAATTAAGTTTGTTGTTGAAATCAATCCTGAGGTACTTGTACTCATTTACTTCTTCAAGAATGATACCTTCAAAGAATAATGTATGCTGGTTCTACTTCCCTTTATTAGAGAAAATCATTATTTTAGTCTTGCTAGTATGGACTTGCATCCCCACTGCTCTACAAAAATTCTCAAGGGAATATAGGTGCATCTGCAATCCATGGTCTGATTTAGCAATCAATACAAGATCACCAGCATATAAAAGAATCTTTATCACAAACTCCACCAACCTAACACCATCTCCACCTTGCATATTTAGCCACTCTAAGAGTTTTTCAATATATAAACCAAAAAGAGTAGGGTTTAGAGAGAAACCTTTCTTCACTTCAAATGTCACTTCTAAAACTTTATGAATTACTGTTGAGGTTTTACCTTTGACTTTCACCTCTTCATAAAGTCTATGGACAACAACTCTATAATGCAAAGGAATTTCAAGTTCTTCCATTCTACAACACAACTTATCTCTAGGGACTGTGTCAAATGTCTTTTTGAAGTCAACAAAGAAATAAAATACCTCTTATTTGTCCCCCCCAAACCTTTTCAATAATGTGTTTCAACATGATACCATGATCCACTGTAGAATTCTTCGGCCTAAAACCTGCTTGTCCTTTTCGTTGAAAAGTATAACTAGGTTCGGTCTTCATAAGGACTTGTGTAATTGCGATTTCTATGTAATGAATGTAAAGAATAAAATAAAATGATTGTATGCTTGCTTCATGGGTTTCATGCGCAATATATTTTCTTTTTTAGATGGCTCCTATTGAGAGCCTTTAGGATTTGTCATAAAAGTCAAATAGAGTGAATGTCATGTATAAAGAACCTTTCTTGGGGATGTTACAAATGTATATGAGTCTATAGAATTATCAATAAGTCCTCCAAGACAAACACTCATTACTCCTCTTCAACTCAGCCTCAAGATAAAGTGAAGAACCTATGCCGAATTCACCTAATGGAGACAAAATTTTTCGAATACATATGTCGGCTCATTTACACGGGACAACCACTATATATGTGTGTGTAGGGTATTCAATTTTTCCACAATCAACAAGCTCATATCTCTCTGAAATTCATATCACAGTTACAACGACAAGAAAAGGGACAAGTTCGGATTTCAAAGTGCAGAAGGAACTTAGATAGGTGATGAGGGGACAAAGAGGATCTTTTAGGGCTTATCACAGAAACATAAGTTCAGATTTCTTAGAGAGAGTTTTGGTGCTACAATAAAAGAATATAGTTCAGACAAGGGTATATATATTATAGACCATAGTTCAATGCTATGAAGAAACTACATATCATAGTGATTCGGTGCTATCTCAGTCTCATAGATTTAGTGCTATCTTAGCTTCAGTGCTACTACAATGATCACATTTCGGTGACATTACAACGATTTGTTTCAGTGCCATCTCAAGTGTATCTACAGTTCATTGCTATGCTCATATAAGAGATGATTTCAATTCATTTTTAATGCTATGTCTCAAAGCTAAGAAGGCCAAAGTGGAAGAGGAGTCAAGAAGAAGAAAAGAGTAGAATATAGTCAAGAGAACTAGTGTCTTGGTCTTGGAGTGGCTAATAGGTTAGGGGTCTTGGTCTTGGTATTCGTCAATTGGAATCTATATAAGAAGAATTTGTGTGGTTTTTCCTCTCAAAGAGTGAGATGTTTTGACCCTGGCTCATAGCCTACATCTTGTGTCTCTTGTCTATTTATGTTCATGCATTGGTAGTTTCTTAATGAAGAAGAACACTAATAAATAAAGAAAAGAAGATCCTAATCTAAAGTTTTAAAAATCACTCATAAGAAATTACTAATGGAAGAGAAATCATCTAACAACTTGATGCCCTAGATTTCTCAACATGGTATCAGTGCTAAGCTGACAAAGTCAAGAAAAGGGCATCTAACCAAAGAGACACTCAAGGATAGAGTTTCAAGAAAGGCATCAAATCAAGTTGAAGGATATCAAAGTGAAGTTGAGATCTACATTGAAGTATCAAACCCTAGATTGAAGAAGAAGTCTACACCAACAAAACCTTTTGATCCTCTAGTCATCATCAAAATACCACAAAGACCCTCATCAAGTTGAAAAGATCTACAAAGAAAGGTAACCAAAAGTATAGACATCCAATAGAAGCACTTCAAGGAAAAAGATCACGTCATCCTGGAGAAAGTCGAAACCTTATAAGAATTTCTATATTTTCACTCATTCACCACCAAAGAAGTCGAAGTGTCTTGAAATCTAGTTATCCAAAGAAGGCTAGAGACATTGTCATCATATTCAAAAGGATATAAGGAAAGTTCCCTCTCACTGAAGCAAGGATCCCCCCTTATCCTTAAAGAAGATCATCCAAGGAAGCATCAAGACATCCTCATCAATCATCATCAACAAAGGGAGCTAAATCAAAAGGTGTTGTCATCATTAAAGGGGAAATCTCCTTTTATTGAAGAAGGTATTAATTTCAAATAAGATCATCCAAAAGGGCACTAATAAATCTTCGTCAACCACCATCAAAGGGATCAAGTTGAATATTTAATCTTCACTTGTCAATTAAGTATCTTTTATTCTATAATCTAATATAGTAAAATGACTTTGTTTTGCAAGGAGATCTATAATATGGTTGGGACATCGAACTTCCTTGCATGGAAAAGGAGGACAAACATAGTCCTAGAAGAAAGTGAAGTCATTGATCATATCAAAGGAAAAGTATCCAAACCATCTGGAGGTCAAGCATTGTCTGAATACATGGAAAGGGATCAAAGGGCTCAAGGGATTCTTATGAAGTCAACCAAAGGTCCCTCCATTCCCTCTAAAGCAGGATTGGAGACATCAAAAGAGATATATGATAATATGGTAGAAATATTCTCTAAAGATGCGATAAGAAAGGTCATATCTCTTGGATTTGATATACACAAATTGAAGGTATCAAAGGATGAAGGGATATCTTCATAATATATCAACTGCAAGATTCGAGAGAGATGATATCAGATAAGGATATAATCCCGATTGTTCTAAATGCACTAATTGATGAACAATTTAATAAATGTCTATGAGGATAATAAATCTATCCAAATTAACAACTTGTGGTTTCTATGCATGATAGGAGATGACAGGTTGAAGGAAAAAAGTGTTGAAGTATCAAATGAAAGGATTCAAACATTTGCAAGAAGGAAAGGGAAGTTTGGAAAATTTGGTCCTTAGAAATGAAGGAAGAACATAGTTAAGATTCTATGTTATGAGAATTACATGAAATATTTTCCTAAGCTCAAGAAGGGAAATAACAAGAAAGATAGAGAAGAAGCCCATATCACCAAAGAAGTGAAGGAAGTCCAAAAAAGAGGAAAATCATTAGAAGTAAGAGCTTGTGACATCACCATAGGAAACATGAAGGATGTTTGGAAAAAAATCTATGACAATCAACTATGAAGGATTAGCTCTTGTTGACCTCTTTAAAAGCTCAAGTGACACTTATGGGATAAAAGGAAGAAGTCATCCAGGACAAGTCCCATCATACATCAGTCAAAAGGAAGCATTTGCTAGATAGGGATACACAAGATCCTCAAGATTCTCCAATAGAATCCTCATTGGAAGGTTCATTGATCTAGAGAGGAAGAAAGTGTTTACTTAGGAACTCCAACTTGTGGAATTCATGGGATGATGTTATGATGACATAAGATGAAGAAAATCAAGGGGTTAAAGCTCGTTTCAATCAAGGAAGCTGCTGAAAGAAGCCTGACGACCTAAAGGTAAGTGAGGTATGTATGCTTGTATTTAATACTATATAGTCATGTCATATGGTTGTAGGTAACATGGATCATTGTTGTATCTTGAGAAGCATGATCAAAGGAAAAGAATCTCCTCCTATGAAAGGATGCAAGAAGGAACGTGTCACACTAGATCAAATCAACATAATATGCTCTCATATGGAATATGAGGTGATTGAAAGTAATTGGAAGAACTCTGATTGGAAATTCTTGGGAATTTCATGTGTGAAGAAAAAAAGGAAGAGATTGTAGACTATGCAACCATGGAAGAAGGCATTCAACATCCAAGAACTGAAAGATTTGACTATGATATCTCCCAGAAAGATATGAAGACTCTCATGGAAGTCTGGAAAAGATGGAGACCCTTGACAATATATATATATATATATATATATATATTTGGGAGATTTGTCAACATGTATGTAGGATACTGATACCTACAGGAATGATCCAAAGGGAAAATTGCATCTACCCATGAAATTTACCCGTGGTATTGTGCACATCAAACAGAGATTATATGCGAAAGTTACGACCCTGGGAAGTTGATGTACCAATTTACCCAAAAGGGGCCCATAGTTTGGCGCTTCATTTCCTAGGGTTAGGTTTTTGGATTTTTAGGGTTTTTCATTATTTATAAATAATAAATAGGTCTTTGAGCCTCATTGTAACATAGTTCATAGGCATGTAGCTGCCACATCTCTTCTTAGAGATAAACTACCATTGCTTGAGCTAGTCTTATTTCCATTCTATTTGTAAGAATATTTCAATATTTGATATTAATGAAATGAAGTGTTATTTTTGCTACATCTTAGTATTTATGGTTATATCATTTTCAATTTTTGTAGCAATATTCAACAAAATTTAGGCACGTGTTATAACCTCCACAGGGCACTTTCTTGGGTAAAGAGGGAATAATTTTTCTTTTTTTCATTTTTTTGCAAGAATTCTTTTGGGTGGCGAGTTTGCAGATCAGATATGAAACTTTTGGTGTAAAATTTACAAAAATAAATAACATAACTGGATTCCTTGTGAAAAAATACCCAAATTCAAAAAACAAATCTGTCGAATCGGAGTTCGGATGAGGGAGATATTGCTGATTTGAAATCAACTATATTACAAAAAAAGATTTTGATGACAATTCGTAGACGACGACTCTCCTATCATTTTTGTAGTTTATATGCTTAAGTTCAGAAAAATTATTATAGATCTGAGCTCCTCTAAAAAAATCACCTAATTTCAAAAAAACAATTAGTCGAATCGGAGTTCGGATGAGGGAGATATCGCTGATTTAAAAGTAACTATTTTTTTAGAACTTTTGTGATAGCAGGATAGCTGCAATGTGAATCTTAGTTTCTAGATTGTCCAGGTAGGGATTTCAATCACATGGGAAGATGCAGAATGGTCATTCTATTTCCAAAAATAGGTTATAATAAATATTTTGAGTTATATTGACTGAGTTATGTCCATTTTAAATCAGGAGAAGCATTAAGAGCAGGTTCCCTTTGGAGATGTGCCCTCCCACCTCACTTTAATAGGCACCTACTTCACATTCATCAGTTTCAGCATGGAAGCATTTGACTTGGGGTTTTTTGGACACGTGCCCTCCCACCCCATGCTATGTAGGCACCAGCTACTTCATCAACAATCATCATTACGATTATGGATCAACTGCACAAAATCCTTGTCATCGAAGTCCATTTGCGAGGCTGCACACTGTTAGTATCATAGTTGGTCACAAGGATTATAGGGTATCTTTATCCTCAGATCTTCATTTTTCATGGTTATGGGTCATCCACAAACCCACACTTCATCGAATTCCATTTGCTAGGCCGCACACTGTTAGTATCACAGTTGGTCACAAGAATTACAGGGTATCTCTGTCATCGGATCTTCGTTTGTCATGGTTATGGGTCATCCATAAACCCACACTTCATCAAAGTTCATTTGCTAGGTCGCACAATGTTAGTATCATAGTTGGTCACAAGAATTACAGGGTATCTCTATCCTTGTATATTCGTTCATCACGGTTATGGGTTAACCACACACAACCCTTCGCTTTAGCGGCTCTTCATATTCAACACATGCTTCTCAGGACGGAAATTCACACGATGGGGAGGAATGATTCGAATGGGAAATGGAATCTACCCATGGTATTCATCCACCCATGGAATTTACCCATGGTATTGTAAGTGGCATCCAACCATGGTATTCGTTCACCCATGGTATTATATGTGACATCTGTAGGTTTTAACCTCGTACAGAAATTACCTACATACGAATTCTAAAACACAGAAAATAAACAATGCAAGAGCATAACACATAAAACACATACACATAGAGATTTTCCCCTGGATACCAAAACCGAGACTACCAGCTTGATTTTTCATTATGTTCCTTTCAATGTTACAATACATATTTATACATGCCAAAGCATCCAATACCATGGACCAAAAACCATCACGCCCAAAACCATGGACTGAAAACCATCGCATCCAAAACCATGTGCGAAACTCATGCACAAAACCATAGGTAGGTCCGCCCAACCTAATATAGGGTCTAATTTTTTTTTCCCGGGCACCGCCCCGGACCCCGTAGAGGGGGGCTACCTGCCCCCCTCAAACCCCTTGGACAAGGGGGGCTGCTGCCCCCCCTGTGACCCCCTCGTTGCATAATCGACGCAACGAAGGGGGGGCCCTCTAACCCCCTGGTAAACTATGTCGACAAGTCGTGGAAAGAATAACAAAACCCAACATTCTCCCACTTGTTTTCTTTCCACAGGGGGCCACAAGAGAGCTTAGTCATTTATCCAGTCCTGCAACGCCCATTGTTTCTCTACACCAAGAGAACTTCTTAGAGCTCACAGATTTTGTTAATGCATCTGCAATATTCTTCAAAGTTTCCACCTTTACCAGCAACACCTTTTTGTCTTCTATCATATCCCTCACAAAGTGATACTAAACATCAATGTGCTTTGTCTTTGAATGGCAAGCAGGGTTCTTTGCCAAGAAAATTGCACTTTGGATGTCACAATCTATCCTTATAACTCCCTGTACTGACCCCATACTTGAACACAATATCTGCAACCAAATTGCTTCCTTGCTTGCATGAGTGGCTGCCATGTACTCTGCCTCTGTAGTTGATAGTGCCACTATAGAATGTTTCTTACTCATCCAACTGACTGCACCTCCAAATAGGTTAAACACATACCCACTTGTAGATCTTCTTTGATCTAGATCTCTAGCCCAGTGTGCATCAACAAAGCCGCGGATATCCAAAACTTTGTCCAATCTTGGTCTTCCTTGGTAGCACAAACCATAATCACTAGTGCCACGCAAATACTTGAAAACCCACTTCACTGCTGTCCAATGCTCCTTCCCTGGTTTTGACATAAACCTACTAAATACTCCTACTGCCTGTGTAATGTTTGGTCTAGTACAAACCATCACATACATCAGGTTACCGACTGCACTTGCATATGGAACACGGGACATATCCTCTTCCTCTTCTTGTGTCTTGGGACACTGTTCAGCAAATAACTTTACACCTACAGGAAGAGGAACCTTCACTGGTTTACTGTCCTGCATATTAAACCTCTGCAATATTGTCTCAACATACTTCCTCTAGTTTAACCAGAGCTTCCTCTTTGCCCGATCTCTTTTAATTTCCATGCCCAAAATATAGTTTGTAGCACTAAGATATTTCATGTCGAATTTGGAGGACAATTGGGTCTTCAAATCCTGGATAATTTCTTTGTCATTTCCAACCAGCAACATATCATCCACATACAAGAGTAGATAAATAACACGGTCACCAATTAATTTAAAATACACATAGTGATCTGCTTTGCTTCTGGTGAAGCCAAGTCCTCGTATAAATATATCAAATTTCTGATACCACATCCTTGGTGACTATTTTGACCCATACAGAGACTTCTTTAACTTGCATACCAGTTCTTTCTTACCCTTCACCGCAAAGCCTTTAGGTTCCTTCATGTAGATCTCCTCTTTCAGATCCCCGTGAAGAAATGATGTCTTCACATCCATCTGTTCTACCTGAAAATCAAAAGCAGTAGCAATAGATAAAAGTAATCTAATAGAAGCTACGATGGTAACAGGAGAAAAAATATCACCAAAATCAATTCTCGGCACCTGGGAATAACCTTTTGCTACCAACCGAGCTTTGTGTTTCTCCACCTTTCCTTCTACATTTGTCTTCTTCTTGAACACCCAATTGTTGCCAATTGGTTTCCTTCCAGCCAGCAACTCCACCAGATCCCAAGCCTCATTTTTGTGCAAAGATGCCATTTCATCAACCATGGCCTCTTTCCAGAGCTTTCCATCCTCTGAATCTACAGTTTCCTTCACAGTTCTGGGATCATCATCAGTAATAGATAAAGAAAAATTTGAACAGAAAACAGATGGACTATACCTTTCTGGCTACCTTCTTTTTCGAATTGATCTTCTCACACCCAGAGTTTGTGGCTCTTCATATTCTGATTCCTCCTTTGTTGTAGAGTTTGATTTTTCCTCCTTTAGCTCAAACTCTATCTTCTCAGATTCCTTTGGTTGGACTTCATGTTTAAACTTGTCAAAGACTTCATATTTCTTCTTAAGGAAATATATCCATGTATTCCTTGAGAAGTCATCTATAAATGATACATAATAAACAGACTTACCTAGTGATGGAACCTTCATAGGTCCAAACACATCACTGTGCACAAGCTCTAATATATGTTTCTCCCTCTTACCACCAGAGGGGAAACTTACCCAATTCTGCTTCCCATATACACAATTTTCATAGAAATCAAATTCCAGAGAGCTATTAATCATACTTTCTACCATACCTTTACCATGAAGTATTCGAAGGCCCTTCTCTCTAATATGTCCAAGCCTTTGATGCCACAACATGGTCTTCTCTCCAGATACCACTAGATTTTTTGCTCCACTTTCAGGAACCACAAAACTATTGCACCCATCAACAACAGTGCTACCTTGCAGCTTGTACAGAGTTCCAATCCGAACTCCCCTCATCAATACTATTGATCCCCAAACCATCTTGCAGGTATCCTTATCAAACACTATTTTTACACCTGCATCATCCAGCTTTCTTACAGAAATCAGATTTCTGGCCAATGTAGGAATATGCAGAACACCCGTAAGTGTTTTAACCCTTCCACCTTGCAACTTCAACTTTACTTTTCCACGACCAATGATTCTAGCCTTCCTATCATTCCCTAAGAAGACATCACTACCATCGTATTTCTCATACTCGCAGAACCACTCTCTATGGGGAATGAAGTGAAAGGATGCACCTAAGTCAATCAACCATGCCTCATGATCTACATGTGTACTTGAAGAAGCCAAGTACACATCCCCACCTTCATCTGAGGTGGTTTTCGCCTCTACAGAAGGATCATCATCAGATCCATTTCATTTGTCTGGAGATTTAGATTTATAGTCCCTTTTGTAGTGCCCTTCCTTTTTGCATTTCCCACACACCACCTTTAGATGTTTTCCTGGAGATTCAGATCTCCCTCTAGATTTAGATCTCCCACTCGATGACTTATTTTTTTTCTGTTATGGGACCGTCCTTTTACACACAAGGCATCACCATTCTGGCTCTCCATATTTTTCTGTCCCATCTCCTCCGTCAGCAAGGATGAGACTATTTCATCAAACTGCAAGGTAGTTACATTGCTACCTATTACAATAACCAGACTATCCCGGAATATGGTAGAGAACACAACAAACTAATGCACTTATCTTCATTTGAAATTTTGATATCAATAGACGATAACTGACTTACCACAGTATTAAATGCATTCAAATGATCTGTCACTAAGTCTCCATCTTTCATCCTCAGGTTATATGCCTTTTTCCATAGGAACAATTTATTCACTAGAGACTTATATTGGTACAAAGTACCTAACTTGTCCCACAAAGCCTTCGCTGTAGCTTCCCCTGATACATTCAAAAATACTGAATCTAAAACACACAATTGTATTGTGCTCTTTGCCTTCCAATCCAATTTCTTCCATTCTTCATCAGACACTCCTGTTGGTTTAGTACCCATATCTACTACGATCCACTGATCTTTATCCACCGACAAATCCTCCATATTGAGTTTCCACAACTCAAAACTCTAAGTAACAAGTCATATTTTGTAAAAGGATAGATTGTCCACCACAATGTAGCCTTTATAGTTATTATCTTTTTTAATAAAAATTTTCTTTGTGGTTTGATATTGTTTATTCTTTTATTTTCTTCTTTCAAATTTTCAAATCTTGGGGGCCTCCTCCTCTAAGATCAATTTCAATTTTTTAGATCTTGGGGGTCTCCCCCCAAGATATAGATTAGCGAGATATAAATGGAAAATGAAATCTACCTATGGTATTAATCCACCAATGGTATTGTAAGTGTCATCCACCCGTGGTATTCATTCACTCATGGTATTTTCCCATGGTATTGTATGTGACATCAACCCATGGTATTCATTCACCCATTGTATTTACACACCTATGGAATTTACCTGTGGTATTGTAACAAAAAATGCTATAAGTAACAAGTCACATTTTGTAAAAGGATAGATTTTCCACCATAATATAACCTTTGTAGTTATTATCTGTTTTACTAAAAAAATTCTTTGTGGTTTTGTTATTGTGTATTCTCCTCTTTTCTTCTGGCATTTTAGTTTTTCAGATCTTGGGGGCCTCTCCTCCCAAGATCCATTTCAATTTTTTTAGATCTTGGGGGTCTCTCCCTAAGATCCAGATCAGAGGTATCAGAGCCAAGTTACGACTCCATGGGAATGAGGGTTTGATGCATATTTTAGTTTCAAATCTTTGTAGAAATATTCAACCATCTTCATGCATTTTTTAGGTGGCGAATTCACAAATCAGATCTGAAATTTTTAGTGAAAAATTTAGAAAAAAAAATAACCAATTTGGATTTCTTGCAAAAAATACCCAAATTAAAAAAAAAGGGTCGAATCGGAGTTTCGATGAGGGAGATATTGTTGATTTAAAATCAATTGTGTTGCAGAAATTTTTCTGATGGCAATTCGTGGATGACGACTCTCCTATCATTTTTAGCAGTTTTTTGTGCAGAATTTTAGAAAATTGTTTGCATATCTAAGCTCCCCTTGAAAAATCACCCAATTTCAAAAAACAATTGGTCGAATCAGAGTTCAAATGAGGGAGATATCGCTGATTTAAAATCAACTATTTTTTTCAGAACTTTTGTGACGACGAAACAGTTATAACGTGAATTTGAGTTTCTAGAGTTTCCAAATAGGAATTTAAAACACATGGGAAGATGCATAATGCTAATTATGTTTCCAAAAACAGGTTATAATAAATATTCTGAGTTATATTGAATGAGTTATGTCCATTTTAAATTTGGATCAACATTTTGAGCGGGTTCCCTTTGGAGACGTACCCTGCCACCCCACTTTAGTAGACACCTACTTCACATTCATTAGTTTTATTATAGCAACATTCGACTTGGGTTCTTTGGAGATGTGTCCTCCCATCCCAGGCTATGTAGGCACCTGCTACTTCATCAACAATCAACATCATGGTTATGGGTCAACCATACAAAATCCTTGTCATCAAAGCCCATTTGCTAGGCCACACATTGTCAGTATCACAGTTGGTCACAAGCATTACATGGTATCTCTATCCTTAGATCTTCGTTTTTCATGGTTATGAGTCATCCAAAAATCCACAATTCGTCGAAGTCCATTTGCTAGACTGCACATTGTCAATATCACAGTTGGTCACAAGCATTACATGGTATCTTTATCCTCAGATCTTTGTTTGTCATGGTTATGGGTCACCCACAAACCCACACTTCATCAACTTCCATTTGCTAGGCGACACACTTTCAATATCACAGCTGGTCACAAACATTACAGGGTATCTCTATATTCAGATCTTTGTTCATCACGGTTATGGGTTAACCACACAAAACCATTATCTTTAGTGGCTCTTCATATTCAACAAATGCTTCTCAGGAGGGAAATTCACACAATGGGGACCATTGCTTCTTAAGGAGAGAGGAATGATCTGAATGGAAAATGGCATCTACCCATGGTATTGTAAGTGGCATCCACCCATGGTATTCATTCACACATGGTATCTACCCATGGTATTGTATGTGACATCAACCCATTGTACTTACCCACCCCTGGAATTTACTTGTGGTATTGTAACAAAAAAATGCTATAAGTTACAAGTCATATTTTGTAAAAGGAAAAATTGTCCACCACAATGTAGCCTTTGTATTTATTATCTATTTTAATAAAAATGTTTCTTTGTGGTTTTGTTATTGTGTATTGTCCTCTTTTCTTTTGGCATTTCAGTTTTTCAGATCTTGGGGGCCTCTCCCCCCAAGATCCATTTCAATTTTTTTAGATCTTGGGGACCCCCCCCCCCCCCCCCAAAGATCTGGATCAAGGAAGATGTCATGATGAAATACCATCACAATGGTAATTTTGGTTTAATTGTTCATTTTATAATTTTGAACAAATATATGGATGGGCTTATGCAGGGCTGCCAAGGGAAGAATTGTGGATGTCTTCCAAGAGGACTATGGAGAAGGATGTAAGATCATTTTGACGAAGACAACATGAAGAAGGCAACATGACATGAATCAAGGCTAGATATAGACTAATGGATCACTTTCTGATGAAAGGAATGATGAAACCAATGACTCTTGGATGAAAGTGATGGATGGTTTGTGCCCTATGAAGAAGTCCCAATAGATGAAGACTCTGTGACAAAGAATAAATTCATGACATCGAAGGCAAGAGCTCTTCATGTAGTTGGTTGTCTTTACATATCCACTTGAGGAGTTGTTGTAGGTCCCTTATTAAGAGGGAGACTAGAAGCAAGTTTCTTACTCGGAGGAAACTTGGAAATTCCTAAGCCAAGAGGGAGCTTAGGTATACTCCTTCCATAGGAATGAGTACATTACTTTATTGGAATAGATATGTCCTCCCTAATTAAGAGGGAGAGATAAACACATCATTCTTGTCTTCATTGGGAAGAAAGAATGGAGGATTGGGTAAACATCTGGCATCCTATGCTCTTTGAGGATGAGACAAGGCATCCAAGATAAGAGTAGTCGTAGAAGACCGATATTCTTTGAGGATTGGGAATCCAAGATAAGAGTAGTCCTGATGGAACACACACTGAAAAACCAGGTGGGGTATGTTCCAGGAGAGACAATGATGAGAGTGTCTATAAATCATTGATATCACTGACATTGAGCTCAAATATTATGGAGAGATAGAGCTATTAGTCAAGGCCTTGCTATGTGATAATCCTAGTTTATATGATGCTATACAGATGGGTTACCAATCCGATTCTTCTTATGAGAAATTCTTCAGATTGAGAATGACAAAGTACCATTATGAATACCTCCCTAATTAAGAGGGAGTTTTGAAAAGTGTAACTAGGTTTGGTCTTCATAATGACTTGTGTAATTATGATTTTTATGTAATTAATGTAAAGAAGAAAAATAAAATGATTGTATGCTTGCTTCATGGGTTTCATGAGCAAGAGATTTTAGTTTTTAGATGTCTCCCATTAAGAGCCTTTAGGATTTGTCATAAAAGTCAAATAGAGTCAATGTAATTTATAAATAACCCTTCTTGGGCATGTTACAAATGTATATGAATCTATAGAATTATCAAGAAGCCCTCCAAGAAAAGCACTTGTTACTCCTCTTCAAATTGACCTCAAGATAAAGTGGAGAACCTGTGTCAGATTCACCTAATGGATACACAACTATTTGAATTCATATGTCAGTTCATTTACATGGGACAACCACTATACATATATGTGTGTAGGGTATTTGCATTTTCCACAGTCAACAAGCTTGGATCTCTCTGAAATTCAGATCATAGTTACAATGACAAGAAAAGAGACAAGTTCAGATGTCAAAGTGCAGAAGGAACCTTGGATCCTTTAGGTCTTATCACAGATACAAAAGTTTGGATTTCTGAGAGAGGGTTTCGGTGCTACTTCAGAAGAATACAATTCAGACAAGGGTATATAGACCACAGTTCATTGCTATGAAGAAACTACATATCGCAGTGATTCAATGCTATCTCATTCTCACAGATTTGATGCTATCTTAGCTTTGGTGCTACTACATTGATCACATTTCGGTGACATTACAATGATGTGTTTCAGTGCCATCTCAAGTGTATCTACAATTATTTGTTATGCTCAGATAAGAGATGATTTCAGTTCGTTTTTAATTCCATGTCTTAGAGCTAAGAAGGTCAAAGTGAAAGAGGAGTCAAGAAGAAGAAAAGAGAAGATAGTCAAGGGAACTAGTGTCTTGGTCTGAGTTGCTAATAGGTCAGGGGTCATGGTCTTGGTATTAATCAACTGGAATATCTATAAGAATAAATTTTGTGGATTTTCCTCTCAAAGAGTGAGAGGTTTTGGCCCTGGCTCATATCCTACATTTTGTGCCTCTTGTCTATTTATGTTCATGCATTGGTAGCTGTTTGATGAAGAAGAACACTAATAACTAAAGAAAAGAATCTAAAATTTTAAAAATCACTCACAAGTAGTTACTAATGGAAGATAAATCACCTAACAACTTGATGCCCTGGATTTCTCAACACTTTTTCACTCTTTTCTTTTACTTCTGCCCACTTACTGATTCTATTTTCTACCATGTTGCAGAAAAGATTTGCAAACAAAGGATTGATCATGATCATTCTATAATTGGAAGGATTATTAATGTCTCCACTTTTAAAAAGGGGTATTGTTAGGTTAGTTGTCCAGTCTCTTGGGAATCCTTGTTGAATGATGTTGTTGAATATTTCCATGATGTGTGGTACAAGAGTGTTCATTCACCATTTTAGATACTCTGCTTGAAGTTCAACCAAGTCCTTTGCCTCTCCTATTTTCAGCTTCTTAATTCCAAGCTCCATCTCTTGTAACGTGAAGAGATTTGTAGTTGTGTTGATCTTGGGGGGAGGTTCAACCTTTGATTCTTTCTCATAGAGTTGTCTGCATATTCAAACCATTGATTGGCTGTAATATTATTTTTGATTTGATTCTTCCTTGGTTGAAGTTTCTGCCATAAATGCTTTGGGTTATTCTTGCCTAGATATATTAACTCTTCTCGCTTTGTTTGCATGAACTAATCTTTTTTCCTTTTTAGTGTCTGCTTATATAACTTTACATTCATCTTTTCCTTGCTTTCCTTTTCCAAGGTCCTCCTTGCCATTTTGTATTCCTCATCAAACCAAGCATTTACAGGAAAGAAATTTGATTATGATTTCCTAATTTTTTCTCTTTTGCACTTCTCAAGTGCACCTTGAATTATATTTGTTAACTCATGGTTGTTGAAGCTTTGAAAACCAATTTTCTCCTTCTGAATTAATCTCTCTATCATTGTCTTGAAGATAATACAATTTTCTTGTGTTAGAAGAATTTTTCCCTTTGATAGTGATTTCCAAGAGCATTGGGTTTTCCTCATATGTTGCCTTTCTTCTAACCATGACAACTTTCTATAAATTGGGTTATGGTCCGATTTTAAGTCCCAAATATGCTCTCCAATCTTAAGTTCATCTATATTTTCTATCAAGCTTTGTGAACAAATCAAATAGTCAACGACACTTGCCCCAATGTATGTGTTGCAAGTGAAGTTCCCATACCTTTTCCATCTATCAAGACCATTGCAAATAATTAAGTTGAAAGCACTATTTAGTCAATTTAGAGTGTCCTAAATTGCTATATTAATTGTCAATCCGGGAGTCGTAAACTGTTGAAGTGTGGCGCACTATATCTGCAAGATAACCTATTTCTTGCTTTTTGTCTTTTTTGATTTCCTTTTATTTTGTTTTGGGGGTTTTTATCTTCGTTTATCTCCTAATGTGAAATGGAAATTCTAAAAGACAAGTGTGGATATAAATTTTCAAGGCAATTATGTCCTTTATAATGGTTTCCAAAACTTCAAACTTCAGAAGGTCTTAGAACATGCTAATGATGAAATTAATTCCTAAAAGAAAATGAAAATGTGCCACTATTCTAATCAAACAAACAATGAACTATTGATCATGAAACCATTATCCCTGCTGCTGCCTAAATACAAAAGAAATGAATTAAGCTATTGTACTCAAATAAATCCAAAAATTGCAAGTAAAGTAAAGCTAAAATCAGATTACATCAATTCATATTCTGACCCCTCGCCAGTGTGCAAGATAACCTATTTCTTACTTTTTTTTGTTTTTGATTTCTTTTTATTTTGTTTTGGGGGTTTTTATGTTCGTTTATCTCCTAATGTAAAATGGAAATTCTAAAAGACAAGTATGGATATAAATTTTCAAGGCAATTATGTCCTTTATAATGTTTTCCAAAACTTCACACTTCAGAAGGTCTTAGAACATGCTAATGATGAAATTAATTCCTAAAAGAAAATGAAAATGTGCCACTATTCTAATCAAACAAACAGTGAACTATTGATCATGAAACCATTATCCCTGCTACTGCCTAAATACAAAAGAAATGAATTAAGATACTGTACTCAAAGAAATCCAAAAATTGCAAGTAAAGTAAAACTAAAATCAGATTACATCAATTCATATTCTGACCCCTCGCCAGTTAGTCTCGCTATGGCTTTCGGAGGTAATCATCAACAACTTGAGCAATCTGAAATCTAATTTGCAGAAAAGTAAACTTAAAATCAAATCACATCAATTCATAGTCTGACCCCTCGCCAGTTAGTCTTGCTATGGCTTCCGGAGGTAATCATCAACAACTTGAGCAATCTGATATCTAATTTGCAGAAAAGTAAACTTAAAATAAAATCACATCAATTCATAGTTTGACCCCTTGCCAGTTAGTCTCGCTATGGCTTTCGGAGGTAATCATCAAAAACTTGAGCAATCTAATATCTAATTTGCAGAAAAGTAAAACTAATATCAAATTACACACTCATACTTCAATCCCTCGCCATTAGTCTCGCTATGGCTTTCGAAGGTAACTGACAATGATATGAGCAATTTAATATCTAAGCTAACTAATAAAGCTAATGAACAAAACTGAAATAAACAAAATAGAACTGAAATTAAAAGCTAAGAAAAGTAAGTCAGTAGAGAGACTGATTCCATGTCATTAGTCATTGTGAAAACTATATGTAAATGCCTGGGTTGCCTACTGTAATCTGGAACATACACACTGATCAACGTTAACAACAATGTAAAGCATGTAAAATTATGAACAAAAATGAAACGTTAGTACCATAGGAAATGCAATATACAAAGTGAATAACTATGGCATAATAAACATAAAGAAACACAGCATGAAACTGTATAGCAATAAGAAACAAAACCTCGACATGTGTAGGGGCCCTCTGCACAACCTCGGGCAACAGCTATCAATCAAGAATTATGCTCAGAAACATAGTCTTCTCATATATTCAGAACGCAGTGACAATAATGAAACGAGTGTCATGGCACAGTGGGCTTTTTAACAACAAAATTACATTCCAAAAGACTAACTACTAAGTATATAGAAACACATTATTTATAACAAAAGGCTACATAACTGATTTCCTAAAAACTGTGCTAAAATAGGACACGTGAATGACAACGTCCATGGATCTAGCATCATGGCTGTCGAGATGATGCAATCTATTGAAAGCGGCTTGTTGGATTTACATCGTGGGTAGCCTACAGGTGTTAGCGTGCCTCCTGAAATCTAGAAATGGCCACGAAAATCTTTCACGTGCTAGGAAACAGAGTCTTGTTGCCATAGGACTCTTTTGTTTGACTACCGCTTGACCGCCGTTGACCATGGCCTCCTCTGATGAATCCAACTAAGCCAATAGGACTCGGTCCATGTCCATGTCATTTTCAACTTGCCCATGTGGCTCGATTTGCCTGAAGACACCTGCAATATGGACTTTAACAAAAATGGCTGCAGAAAGTTGAAGCAGCTGCGGAAAGTGACAGGATTCCGCAGCTCAATGAGAAAAAATCTAATTCAAACAACATACACAAAACATAGTTAAAAACCACTTTAAGTGCTATTTTATGATTAATATGCAATGATGTTGATAGCTTAGGAGGTCCAGGTAAATAGAAAAAGTCTAGGAAGGTGTATAGGAAAGATGCAAGTTCAGGGCTCAACAAGCACCATATAGTGGAAGAAACTTCTCTCCAAAATGATTGCTAACTTTGTCATCTTCTAATCATATCTGTATCACCATCCTCCCACATCTACCCAAGTAACTAGCCAACCGGAGTAAACATGTGACGAGAGGATACTATGATTGGATTCAACCTCCTAGGTGACCTTAAGGAAATGGAATCAACAAAAACACATCATACAAACCTTCCACATCAGCTACAGGACCCTTAAGAACCATCCCAACATTTCTGGTAACCATCCCCTCAGTCCCACTGAGGTTTTAGACCACTTGACCTCTGGACGCTCCCATGCTATGGCCTTGACAACGTCCAGGAGGCTCTGGACGTTCTCATGAAAAGGCCTACCAATGTCTAGGGACTATTTTGCTCAGTGTTGTGCCAATGTCCCCAAGATTTGAGCCACTTTTTCAGGCTCAAATCCCAGGTCACTTCCCACAATTAAATGACACCTTCATAACATAAATATAACAAGGAAAAAATGATGCAAATGCAAATACTTGAATAAGCCCTTGAATCGACCCCTACTAGCCATGACAGGAATTTCGTCAAACATATCACAAATATGTAATCTACAAGTGTAAACAACATATCTAAGCATAGGGGTCTCATACTCATCTGACAATTGCTAAGAAGCATTGTTGCCTCAACACATTAACTGCAATTTCATCCATTAGGTCATAGATACATTGTTCATTCATTTAGAAGTAGAAACATGATGAGAGCCATACATAGCTATTGTCATAAAACATATACATAACCAACATAATAGAAATAAAAATACCAAGGAAATCAAAACCATTTGATCCACATATAAGCCAGTATAATACTCATACAAATATAAGGAGAAATAACCTCATATTGATGATGCAAAATCCAAACCCAGGACGGGACTACCACGTTCCACCCAACCGTAGAATGGCTGAGCCAAATCTCTCTTCAGCCATTCACCCCCATGCCATATTCCAAGCATGAATGTGGAATCTCATAGAACACATCAATCCAAAACCATCCAGGGCTTCTAGAGGCCAACCACCTCAACCCATCAAACGATGATTCCACCTCATGGTCAGGAATCACAAAACCATCATTAGATCGGTCTCTACCCAAGCCTTCTAGGGCTCCAGAGTTTTTGTTCCAACCAAGGCTTGCAGGACTAGTAACTCAACCCACAAATTATTCAAGCTTCCAGAGTGTTTATCCAACCAAGGCTTTGAGGACTAGTAACTCAACCTACCAAGGGCTTCCAAAGCATTTTTCCAACCAAGGATTCAAGGACTAGTAAATCAACCCAAGCTATTATAGGGCTTCTATAACGTTTTTCCAACCAGGGCTTTGAGGAACTAGTAAATCAACCAAAGCTAAAGGAAATATGAGAACCAACCAAAAAAACAAAGAAATAAACCCACAACACCATCACTATCCAGGAAATGGCAAGCCTAGGAAAATACACTATCAATCTAGGAAATCCTCCATGAAAGTGATAGATCATGACTAATAAACCACATGCATATGCTATGCATGCCCCAACTAGTGAGGAAAACATACATGCAACTCGGTACCTACAAGAAAAACCCAATGTAGTTGCTGATCCCGATGTCCTCTTGCGATTTCATGCTCTTCCTTTGTCTTCTTACTCCAAAACTCTAATTATGCCACACCTTCCAAGAGTGCTCCGATACAACTCTAAGTGTCCAAGAGTATGAGAGAGAGAATAGAAAGAGAGCTCCAAAAATGAACTGGAAAAAATTAGCGAACTAATCCTTTGAAGCCTTTTATTAATGAGGCCCTATTTTCTTCATTTTCCATTATTTTCCTTCATTTTTCTCCTCACTTGTGTTATCACTCAGAATTAACCTCAAGGCTGAGAAAAGGAAACTCTGAGGTAACCACGGCCCATGCTTTAGGTCTGGCATCTAGCCCTGCCAGACCAGAGAGGGCTCTCTCTTTGCCAACAAGATGTGGCTGCAATAAATGAAATTTTAGGCTAGCTATGGAGTATGGGAATTTGTTTGAAAATTTTTGGGTCGAAACAACAAGAGAAAGGATGATTGGGCTATGGAGTCGATGCCAGTTTCTGCCAGAAAACTTGGGGCAAAGTAAGTGCCATGTTCAGCCAGATAAAGATTGCGAATGTGAGAAGAATAGGGGAGAAAGCCCGCTGCCCTGCAGGCATCAAACAGGGATGGATCTCTAGGAGTAGCTTTAGATGAATGGGAAAAACATGGTTGCTCAACAGAGCATCTAACCAAGGATGAATTCTGCAAAGACAACCACTACATCTAATAGCAAAATCACCATGAAAGGAGCATCATAGGGGATGGATTCCTAACATATCACTTAGATAATGTTGTAAGAAGGCAGGAAAACATAATGTGTAAATGGATTTGTGAGAAAAACATACTGGACATTTAAGCATCGTGATGAATCCCAGGTCTAAAGGGCAGAAAATTGCTTTATTAAAATGATATTCAGGAAAACTTTATACGGTGCCAAGCAACCTTTCTGTTGCGAAAATCCAACCCTTACATCTTCAAACTAATCCTATTTAAAATATTACATATTAATTATTGATTCCTAAACATAGGAATCAAAATAATTAAAATAGAAAAAACAAACAAAAACCTAAATATGTTTTTATGCGGTCAAATTACATAAATTAAATTATAACAAAATAACCTAATTAAATCTCAAAAATAAAAAGGAAAAATTAATTTTCTCCCACGAGTCGAATTTCCAAAGTATGTTGTGGAACATTGCTGGAAATTAGGGATAATCTGGGATGCTGATCAACTCATCCTCCACTTGCACCCTGTAGATGGCTTGGATGCCTAAAAATCTTTACCATCTATTTGTTGAATGATTTGAATACTGCCACCTCTCCTTTGAAAAATTTAGCGCTACTGATTTCATGGCTGGGACACTTTCCCTCTGTAATATGTGTTCATTTGTGGGACTACATGGATGGGGTGATTGTAACCATCAATCAAATGATTGGTGTTTGATGAGCGGTGAGAGATGGAAAAACGGATGAAGAATTGCTCATCACTTGCAGTAAACAGTTTCAGTGTCAAGCGATGTTTATGTCCATCAAAGCGCTCGAGTAGCTATGGTCACCACTGAGGTCACATGTGGCCAAGCCTCCACAAAGGAATTATGCTTCTACTCTTCAACTTCACTGCCATTCACATTGATCTCTGGTTACCATAGAACTTGTGAGATTATTACCTGTTTATCATCACCATTTATCTGTTAGCTCGGAAGTGTTATAGGTAAAGTGATAACCAGGCGCTATGATAGTTTTCATTGTTGGTTGTTGAGTTAAACACTCCGATTTCTGTAAACTCAATTTCAAACTCTCCTTCTTCGAGAAGCATTAACCACAGGTGCGTTGAGTGAAAGCATCATTCAAAAACTTTCCACTGTCTTCATCTATGATAGCGCGCTTCTCAAATAGAATTTTTTTAGGTATAAAGTTAATAGCCGAAGTTACAATAGCTGACAAAGATCTTTCCTTGCGTACAAGCTTATAAATGGTGTCAATAATAAAGAGCACTCTGCGGCCTTAGGCAATTTACCACCTGTTGAAAGTGCCTGAAACCTTTGCTGTAAATATCTCATGAGTGGCCATCAAAAATCCACATACTCAACAACCCCTTTCTTCTCTTCCTTATCACCAGGATACAGTGCTTTGAAGACACAATGACACGGGCCATCTCCACCCATAGGCATAGCAGTCCATGTCTTTTGGAATTCCTCTACGCACAGCGCTAAACCCAGAAGCGCATTGCCATAGTGCTACATGCAGTGCCACATTCTCAAAAGTGCAACACCATAGTTAGATTAGCTTGACTTTCAATTTTAATTTAACTTGACTTCAAATTTTGACTTGTGTGTGTTGTTGATGCAGGGGCACTGAGTTGGGCCTTTTTCTGTTAGCTGGCTCATAGTTCGAGGAGGCAAAACTACTTCTAGATCCTTGCACTGTTTAGGAGTTAAAGAATCTGGGAACTCTACATAGAAATGAATGTACATATTACCCTTCAAGAATGGCCACTGGTAAATATGCATTCCTTCATCATTAATAGCCTTGAACTGACCTGACTTAACAACTTCACTGGGACTAGATTTAATAAGCAGTTGCTGACCATCCAGATGGGTCAATATAAACTGAAGCCCACACAATGCCTCTGTCAATGATAAAGTATGCTCAACGAAAAGATCGTCTCCCTTTCTCTTAATTTTGCGATGCTCCCTTTGTTGAACTACAAATACAATGTCACCAGTAACTGTGTCAAGTGCTTCATCTGCTTCCCCTTGGAAAGTGATCCTCTAACCATTTTGCATTCCCTTCTCAACTGTGACCTTGAATATTTTCTTATCGGGTAAGACTTTTTCACCCTTGCATTGTGGGCACAGAACATTTCGAGATGGTGACAACTTCTTTAATATCCAATTGTAAAGGTCCTCCAATGATACTTTCAAGGGGTGAACAACCTCTTCACCTCTCCTTTGCCTTCGGGTTCCCCTGCTGCTACCACCTCCAAAAGGATTTCCACCGAAGAACGACTGGAATATATCAAATGGATCATGACCACCGCCACCACCCTTTCCTTATTGCTGCCAGCACATACTGAAGGACATCTTGATGGAGATCCATCCTGAATTGGTCATTCAAAGCCTCAGAAAGGGGAATAGAAGAATTATTAGGCTCTGAAAATCCATTTTCATGCACAATAATAGGAATATTATGGGAACGGTCCTCAATATATTCAAGCATTGCCTGCATGCTTTGTGGTACAACTGGCATACCAAAAAAGTGATCCATTGTTTCTCAAGGGAATTCCATCTCATTCCACTACAATTCCAATGGAAATATCTTGAGCATAGTCTCTTGATATAAGTTCACCTTTTCTTGGAACATCAAAACAATACATGGTAACATAGTGATTGACACCAATGAAGTCCAATGACCCTTGTAACTTTTGAGCCTGTTCTTTTGTAAATGAAGGTAACCGAGAACCCACTACATTCCTCATGCTCCCTGGATAGTCTCCAAAAACAAATGAGTCTAAAAGCTAGCTCACCATAAAATCATTTGCTCTTTGAGTAGCAGCCACATTTGTGGATTTATTAGTAAGAAGTATCATCCAATTTACTAAAATTACTAATCCAATCCATCCCTTCTACTTTGCCTGATAGGTTTTCCTGTACAGCTCCACAACAACTATATGTGATAGCAAAACATGGTGACCAACAATATAAGGCTCAACAGTTGAGTTTCCAGCAGTACAATTTCCAAATGGTTGGGAGCATCGTTGAGGTGGGAAAAAGCCTTGATCATATCCTATAGTGGCAAATATATTGGGCTCATTGAAAGTGGACCAATATTTTACTCGATCACCAAACTCTCTAAAACACACATCTGCATAACCTTTAAAATCCTCCACAATCTGTGGATTTAAGAAACCTCCATAGGAATCTTCCAGAGCTTGGGGCAGATCAAAGTGGTACAATGTAACATGTGGTTGAATGCCATGGGACAAAAGCTCATTTATGAGGTTATTATAGTACTCAATGCCCTTTGGATTGATGGGTCCTTCACCATCAGGAATAAGCCTAGGCCATGAGATTGAAAATCTATAGGCATCTACTCCCATCGCAGACATTAGATCAATATCCTCCTTGTAATGATGGTATTGATCAACAACTACATCTCCATTACTTCCATCTGGAGTAGTCCCTTCCCTGTGAGTGAAAGTGTCAAAGATGCTTGGCTTCCGACCATCTTCTGCTGCAGATCCTTCATACGGTTGTTTTGTTTGATTCCTATGTGTAAGTGCTCAGCGTAGGGCCAAACTCCAGATCATGTTGCTCAAATAAATACTCTTTTGCTGAAGCATTTTAGGTAGGCAAATAGACATAGGCTGATGAATTGAAAAGCTTGGAAGAGATGTAAGTAAGGATGACAAAAAACACTGAATGAACATCTACAAATATTCAAGTCATTCCTCTCTAGGACCATGAGACCAATGGTTGTAAATCAACCTTTCACTACCAATATCACTATCAACAATGTACGATGCCCTTTGCACAGATTCATGGATATCTCTTTCAATCAAAGCAGAACGAGCTCGCCATATGTTGAGATGAAGATTAGTAGTAGGGTAATAGGCCTTCAAATGCTATGTTCTCTCATTCTCTATCACAATCCAGCCACAAACATCTCCTATTTTCCTCTGGATCATAAAACACATAAACAGCTGCAGGGGAAGATCTTTGATTTGATCATTCATTTGGTCATATCTTTTGATCCGAGAGCCTGTTTTTGGAGTGTGATATACTGTTGGAAAGCTATTTCTGAGCTCTTTCTGATGGACACACTTATGACATGTTTTTCCTTGAAGATCATGTGCAAAACATCTAACAATACCAAACGTAGTAAGAATTCATGTTGATCCCAGGTGACAGGCTGCGAAGATTGAAACTAACATCAGCCTTTTTGGGGATGGCAGCTCCTTGGAGGTGCCAAGAACCATAGATCTTTGGGAACTTGTAGATTAGTGCCTCATCCGTTGGGCAATACGGTCAAATAGCTACAAACCCAAAACAACTTATACCAATCCAAAAACATATGCATACTGCAACTTGCACATAAACAAATACCGGAAACTGAACTGCTGCCTTGTGTAGCTTATTTATTTACAAATCTACCCTACTTTGATGCAAAATCAATAGATCAAGTGATGTTTTAATGCCATATCAACCAATCAAGTAACTGTGACATGGATGCTGCTTGGAAGTGCTCGAACCAGGACACAATTGGAAATGATAACAACCATCCATGCACTAACTGGATTTGGCTGTGTGAAATACAATCTGATTTATCCTTCAAACTGAAAATTTTTCCATGTATGCTACAACAGGATCAAAGAAACCAGACATTGTTTACTTCCCTAACTCCTCAACACAGACCTCCAACTGCAAATTGTCAATGCAAACATCCACAGGCAGCCTTACTTTCTCTTCCTTCTGCTGAAAAAGGTCCCCAAAGAATGGGACTCGACAGTCTAGATCCTGGGACTGTATTTGGGTCTCCAATTCAGTTAGATCTCCTTCAATTTTGATGGCAAACTCTTGCAAAAAATTGAGCTTAACTTCATGGCTACATCGACAGGATTTCAGATAAGAAGGAAGAGATGAAGCAAAGTTCACCTCTACCTCATCATCCATGCACATATCTTCCCATTCTCTAAATCTTTGAATAGAGGGAACCTCTATTTTGAATTCTTCCTCTTTCTCCATCCATGTTTCAAGAAAGATATGCCAAAAATATGCAAAGGACTTAATAGATCTGATAGGAAAACCTTCAATCCATCTTCTACATTTGCCTTGAAACGAATCAAAGAACAATCTGATGAAGACATCTTCCTTTTTAACTCTAATAATTTCCACAAATGTTTTAAAGTTTTATATATGTTCTAGAGTCAAAGTTAGATCTTCCCCATTGAATTTAGGGCCATTACTCAAAATGTATGTATCCTTTGGTAATTGATTAGGAAAACCAAGAAGATTAGAAAAATCAATACATGAATACCTTGAACAAATAGAAGCAACATCTGAGTCCTTCATTTAGCCAGTGGAGCCACCATCAACACTTTTAAACTCAGGATATTGAACAGTGGAGTCACTAGGTGGATGTTTCAGCCTTCATATGTGTCTGACTGCTGTCCACCATCAGCAACCAGATCTGCAACTTGAATGATCTTTCCTGGAGAAGATCTGTCCTCTCGTCCCCAGCACGGTGCCCATATGTTATCACTCAGAATTAACCTCAAGGCTTAGAAAAGGCAACTCTGAGGTAACCATAGACCAAGCTTTAGGTCTGGCATCTAGCCTTGCTGGACCAGAGAGGGCTCTCTCTTTGCCAACAAGATGTGGCTGCAATAAATGAAATTTTATGATAGCTATGGAGTATGGGAATTTGTTTGAAAAGTTTTGGGTCGAAACAACAAGAGAAAGGATGATTGGGCTATGGAGTCAATGTCAGTTTCTGTCGGCAAACTTGGGGAAAAGTAAGTACCATGTTCAGCCAGATAAAGATTGTGAAAGTGAGAAGAATAGGGGAGAAAGCCCACTGCCCTGCAGGCATCAAACAGGGATGGATCTCCAGGAGCAACTTTAGATGAACGAGAAAAACATGGTTTCTCAACAAAGCATCTAACCAAGGATGAATTCTCCAAAGACAACCACTACATCTAATAGCAAAATCATCATGAAAGGAGCATCATAGGGGATGGATTCCTAACATATCACTTAGATAATGCTGTAACAAGGCAGAAAAACATAATGTGTAAATGAATTTATGAGAAAAACATACTGGACATTTAAGCACCGTGATGAATCCCAGGTCCAAAGGGCAGAAAACTGCTTTATTAAAATGATATTTAGGAAAATTTTATACAGTGCCAAGCAGCCTTTTTGCTACCAAAATCCAACCCTTACATCTTTAAACTAATCCTATTTATAATATTACATATTAATTCTTGATTCCTAAAAATAGGAATCAAAATAATTAAAATAAAAAAACCAAACAAAAACCTAAATATGTTTTTATGCAGTCAAAGTACATAAATTAAATTATAACAAAATAACCTAATTAAATCTCAAAAATAAAAAGGAACAATTAATTTGCTGCCACAAGTCAAATTGCCAAAGTCTGTTGTGGAACATCACTGGAAATCAGGGATAATCTGGGATGCTGATCAACTCATCCTCCACCTACGCCCTGTAGATGGCTTGGATGCCCAAAAATCTTTGCCATCTGTTTGTTGAATGATTTGAATACTGCCACCTCTCCTTTGAAAAATTCAGTGCTGCTGATTTCATGGCTGGGACACTTGCCCTCTGTAATATGTGTTCATTTGTGGGACTACATGGATGGGGTGAATGTAACCATCAATCAAATGATTGGTGTTTGATGAGCAGTGAGAGATGGAAAAACGGATGAAGAATCGCTCATCACTTGCAGCAAATAGTTTCAATGTCAAGTGATGTTTATGTCCATCAAAGCACTCCAGTAGCTATGGTCACCACTGAGGTCACATGTGGCCAAGCCTCCACAAAGGAATTATGCTTCTGCTCTTCAACTTCACTGCCATTCACATTGATCTCTGGTTACCATAGAACTTGTGAGATTATTACCTGTTTATCATCACCATTTATCTTACAGCCCAAAAGTGTTAGAGGTAAAGTGATAACCAGGCGCTATGATAGTTTTCGTTGCTGGTTGTTGAGTTAAACACTCTGATTTCTGTAAACTCAATTTCAAACTCCCCTTCTTCGAGAAGCATTAACCACAGGTGCATTGAGTGAAAGCGTCATTCAAAAACTTTCCACTGTCTTCATCTATGATAGCGCGCTTCTCAAATAGAAATTTCTGAGGTATAAAGTTAACAGCCGAAGTTACAATAGCTGACAAAGATCTTTCCTCGTGTACAAGCTTATAAATGGTGTCAATAATAAAGAGCACTTTGCAGCCTTGGGAAATTTACTGCCTATTGAAAGTGCCTGAAAACTTTTCTGTAAATATCTCATGAGCGGCCATCAAAATCCACATACTCAACAACCCCTTTCTTCTCTTCCTTATCACTAGGATACAACGCTTTGAAGACACAATGACACGGGCCATCTCCACCCATAGGCATAGCAGTCCATGTCTTTTGGCATTCCTCTACGTGCAGCGCTAAACCCAGGAGTGCAGCGCCACAGTGCTACATGCAGTGCCACACTCCCAGAAGCGCAGCGCCACACTCCCAGAAGCGCAGCGCCACAGCCAATTTAGCATGACTTTCAATTTTATTTTAACTTGACTTCAAATTTTAACTTGTGTGCATTGTTGATGTAGGGGCGTTGCGCTGGGCCTTTATTTGTTAGCTAGCTCGCAGTTCAAGGAGGAAAAACTACTTCCAAATCCTTGCACTATTTAGGAGTTAAAGAATCTGGGAACTCTACAGAGAAATGAATGTACAGATTACCCTTCATGAATGGCCACTGGTAAACAGGCATTCCTTCATCATTAATAGCCTTGAACTGACCTGACTTAACAACTTCACCGGGACTAGATTTAATAAGCAGTTGCCGACCATCCAGATGGGTCAATATAAACTGAAACCCACACAATGCCTCTGTCAATGATAAAGTATGCTCAACGAAAAGATCGTCTCCCTTTCTCTTGAATTTGGGATGCTCCCTTTGTTGAACTACAAATACAATGTCACCAGTAACTGTGTCAGGCGCTTCATCTACTTCCCCTTGGAAAGTGATCCTCTGACCATTTTGCATTCCCTTCTCAACTGTGACCTCGAGCATTTTCTTATCGGGTAAGACTTTTTCACCCTTGCATTGTGGGCATAGAACATTTCGAGATGGCGACAACTTCTTTAATATCCAATTGTAAAGGTCCTCCAATGATACTTTCAAGGGGTGAACAACCTCTTCACTTCTCCTTTTCCTTTGGGCTCCCCTGTTGCTACCACCTCCAAAAGGTTTTCCACTGAAGAATGACTAGAATATATCAAATGGATCATGACCACCGCCACCACCCTTTCCTTATTGCTACCAGCACATACTGAAGGACATCTTGATGAAGATTCATCCTGAATTGGTCATTCAAGACCTCAGAAAGGGGAATAGAAGAATTATTAGGCTCTGAAAATCCATTTTCATGCACAATAATAGGAATATTATGGGAACGGTCCTCAATATATTCAAGCACTGCCTACATGCTTTGTGGTACAACTGGCATACCAAAAAATGATCCATTTCTGCTGAGGGGAATTCCATCTCGTTCCACTACAATTCCAATGGAAATATCTTGAGCATAGTCTCTTGATATAAGTTCAACTTTTCTTGGAACATCAAAACAATACATGGTAACATAGTGATTGATACCAATGAAGTCCAATGACCCTTGTAACTTTTGAGCCTGTTATTTTGTAAATGAAGGTAACCGAGAACCCACTATATTCCTCATGCTCCCTGGATAGTCTCCAGAAACAAATGAGTCTAAAAGCTAGCTCACCATAAAATCATTTGCTCTTTGAGTAGCAGCCACATATGTGGATTTATTATTAAGAGGTATCATCCAATTTACTAAAATTACTAATCCAATCCATCCCTTTTGCTTTTCCTAATAGGTTTTCTTGTACAGCTCCACAACAACTATATGTGATAGAAAAACATGGTGACCAACAATATAAGGCTCAACAATTGAGTTTCCAGCAGTACAATTTCCAAATGGTTGGGAGCATCGTTGAGGTGGGGAAAAGCCTTGTTCATATCCTGCAGTGGAAAATATATTAGGCTCATTGAAAGTGGACCAATATTTTACTCGATCACCAAACTCTCTGAAACACACATCTGCATAACCTTTAAAATCCTCCACAATCTGTGGATTTAAGAGACCTCCATAGGAATCTTCCAGATCTTGGGGTAGATCAAAGTGGTAAAATGTAACATGTGGTTGAATGCCATGGGACAAAAGCTCATTTATGAGGTTATTATAGTACTCAACACCCTTTGGATTGATGGGTCCTTCACCATCAGGAATAAGCTTGGGCCATGAGATTGAAAATCTATAGGCATCTACTCCCATCGTAGACATTAGATCAATATCCTCCTTGTAACGATGGTATTGATCAACAACTACATCTCCATTACTTCCATCCGGAGTAGTCCCTTCCCTGTGAGTGAAAGTGTCAAAGATGCTTGGCTTTCGACCATCTTCTGCTGCAACTCCTTCATACGGTTGTTTTGTTTGTTCCCCAGGTGTAAGTGCTGCGCATAGGGCCACACTCCAGATCATGTTGCTCAAATAAAAGCTATTTTTTTGATACATTTTAGGTAGGCAAATAGACACAGGCTGATGAATTAAAAAGCTTGGAAGAGATGTAAGTAAGGATGACAGCAAACACTGAATGAAAATCTATAAATCTTCAAGTAATTCCTCTCTAGGACCATGAGACCAGCGACTGTAAATCAACCATTCACCAACAATATCACTGTCAACAATGTACGGTGCCCTCTGTACAGATTCATGGATATCTCTTTCAATCAAAGCAGAATGAGCTCACCATATGTTGAGATGAAGATTAACAGTAGGGTAATAGGCCTTCAAATGCTATGTTCTCTCCTTCTCTATCACAATCCAGCCACAAACATCTCCTAGTTTCCTCTGGATCATAAAACACATAAACAGCTGCATGGGAAGATCTTTGATTTGATCATTCATTTGGTCATATCTTTTGATCCAGGAGCCTATTTTTGGAGTGTGATATACCGTTGGAAATCTCTTTTCGAGTTGTTTTTGATAGACACACTTATGACATGTTTTTACCTGAAGATCATGTGCAAAAAATCTAACAAAACCAAACGTAGTAAGAGCTCATGTTGATCCCTAGTGACAGGGTGCGAAAACTGGAACTAACAACTTGCAATCTGTGACCTTTCACCTTCCTTTTCTCCTAATTTCCATTATTTTCATGAATAAATGTGCCAAAAATGTGATTTTTCCTTTCTAAAGCCTTAGCCATTTCCTTTTCCAATTTCCTTAGCCATTATTCAACCACAAGTGATCCCCATCAATATGATTTTGCCCAACATTCAGCTTGGAATAAGTGTCTCATCAACTGTGGTTATTATTATTCCTTTATTAAATATTATTACATGGAATTTTCTCCAGGGCTATTACATAACTCCCCCTTGGGGAATACCATCCTCAGTGTTCAACAACACCTATAACCACAAGACTACTGTAAGAAAAACATATTGTCGATGGTGCTTTATAACTTAGCTCATTGCAGTGTTTACAAGATGAACTCGCTGAGAAGCAAAACAACATGAAAAAATAAAAAATATAACATCATAATGACATGACACCCATACTGCTTACTGGAGCTTTATAACATAGCTCATGTCAGTATTTACATCCATATACATATGTATATATACCAACATATCACCAAACAAGTACCAAACCATATACCAAATACATATACCAAAACTTCTTTGCCTCAACCAGAAAGAAATGAAGGATACATAGCCCACATCTGATCTGCCATCTCCCATGTAGCTTCATGGGGCCCAATGTGCTTCCACTATACTTTAACCTGCTCGATTTCTTGGTTCCAGAGCTTGAACATCTTTTTTTGCAATATACACTAAGGCTTCGACTTGAATTCTCCATCTGGTTCCACCTGCAATATAGACTAGTCAATCGCATGATCAACATCTTTAACATACTTCTTAAGTAATGAGGACTTTGACTATTGGAGGAAGTGCGAGTCGATAAGCTACACTAAAGGGTCCACAAAAACGTGGTGCCACCTTGGCACATGATCCAATCTGTAAGGATTTCTTCTTTGGGTTGATGTGCAAGTACACTTGTTTCTCAAACTGGAACTCTTTGAACAACTTGTTCTGGTCTTCATAGCTCTTTTTCCTATCCTGTGATGCCTTTAGATTTTTATTTATAACCTGCATTTCCTGTTCCATGCCCACCAAAATGTTTGGTCCAATAAACACCCTGTTAACTTGATCACTCCAACTGATGGGAGTATTACAACTTCACCCATACAATGCCTTAAACAGACTCATCCTCAGTGACTCTTGGTACCCATTGTCATAAGCGAACTCTACCAATGGAAGGTACTCTTCTCACTTTCGTTGCTAATGCATCATGTACATCCTCAAAATGTTGTCTAATATCTTGTTGGCCCTCTCAGTCTATCCATCTGTCTGCAGATGATAATCTGTATTAAAGGCAAACTCCATGCCCAAACCTGCAAACAACTCCTTCCAAAACTTGGAAGTAAAATTTTTATGCCTGTATGACACAATATTCTTTGGAACTCCATGCAATCTGAGCATGTCTCTAATGAATACCTATGCTGCATCGCTAGCTGAGAATGTAGACTTCAACGGAATGAAGTGCACAACCTTTGTCAACCTGTCTACAACAACCATGATGGAATCATGTTGTCTCACTATCCTCGAAAAACCTATGATAAAGTCCATGAAAATGACTTCCCATTTCCATTTAGGAATTGAAATTGGTTGTTGCAATCCACTTGGACCCTTACACTTTGCCTTCACATGATGACAATCGAAACACCTAGCCACAAACTCTACTAACAACCTTCTTTAGATTCAACCAATAATATAATTTCTTCATTGTTGTCAGTGTCTTATGATATCCTGGTTGAACTGAATATGGTTTAACATGAAACACCCTCAAGATCACCTTCTTGAGCTCACTACTATATGGCACATATATATTGTCTCTGAAGCTAACTAGTCTGTATGCCATGAGGTGATAGTCCACATCCCGTGCACTTGTATCTCTTCCTGCACTTGTACCACCACTTGTACCTATAACTGTACTTTGCTACAACTTGTGCATAAGATCCATATACTTGACATCCTACTGCCCTACCTATAAGATCCTATCATGTAAGTCTATCCCATAGGAGCTCATACATGCTAAGTGATTTACCTGTATCCGTCTACTAAGAGCATCTACCACCCTGTTCTCCTTACCTTTGATATACTTGATCTCAAAATTGAACTCATTGATCATGGCCAACCACCGTGCTTGCCTACCATTCAGGTTTGGTTGGTCAAATAGATACCACAAACCACTGTGATCACTCATCAACATAAACCTCATGCCCAGAAGATAGTGCCTCCACATATTCAATGCATGTATGGTCAATTCCAGCTCAAGATCATGTGTTGGGTAGTTTTGCTCATGCTCATTTAGTTTTAGTGACTGATAGCATATCACCTGTCTATCCTGCATAAGGACTCCACCATGTCCTCTCTTACAAGCATCTGTGCATGCTACAAACTCTTTTTCTAGGTCTGCAATCTTTAACACTAGTGCATGTGTCAAAAACTGCTTGAGCTTCTCAAAACTAGCCTCACACTCCTCTTTCCATTCAAACTTCTTACCTTTTCTTTTCAATGATGTGATAGGATAAGTAATCTGTGAGAATTTCATGATGAACCTACGGTAATAACCTACTAATCCCATGAAGGATCTCACCTCATCTACATTTCCAGGAGCTACCCACTCCATGATGTCCCTTATCTTTTTTGGATCTACTGCAATGCCCTCCTTGGAGACAAATGTCCCTATTAATGTACCTCAGTTTGGAAGAAACTACACTTGCTGAGCTTAGCATACAACTGATGCTCTCTCAACAACCTCAACACTGTCGCTAAATGCTTGACATGCTCTTCCTCATTTTTATAATATACCAATATGGCATTAATGAACATAATAACCAACTTATCCAAATACAGATGCAACACACTATTCATCAAGCACATAAATGTAGCTAGAGAATTAGTCAAACCGAATGGAACTACAACAAACTCATAATGACCATACCTGGTTCGGAAAGTTGTCTTGTAAATGTCCTCCGCTTTGATGTGTACATGGTGTGTTGATCTAAAGATGATCTGAGGTTGTCATTGATGTCAACCCAAGCAGCACCACAGGCTATCCTGATCTTTCAAGGGAATTTTGACTTGACAACTTACTATATTTTGAGTCAAGGATCTTCTAGATGGATTCTACTCGTCGAGATGTTTTCGTTGATATATGGCACGCTAAGTAATTCTTCACGGTTTGAGAGATATTCATGTTTGAAGTTAGTAACCCCAGTTAGTAGGATAAAACCCTATGGGTTTGTGGCATGGCACTCATAATTGGTTTTGGTCATTGAATAGTCAATAATTAATAATTTTTTAAGCTCCTAAAATCCCTCCAACATTCTCTATAGAATCCCCTTTCAACTCTTTAAAAAGAAATCTCATATATCCTCCAAAATTAGTGATCGTGGCATTTTTGCTATAACTTCATTTCTGCGAAGTCTTAGATTCTGAAATTAAAACTCATTGGATTTTCAATCCTAATTAATGTCGTGACCAAATTTCAGATCTTGGTTCGCTATATTTTCGGCGATATGATTTGTGGAAGTTAGGGTTTTTGCAGGCTCCCGAATTTCATCTCAAAGAAATGACCTTAGGAATATCGTTATAACTCTCTCTCTAAGAAGAGGAGTGGAATTCTGTAAAAAGTGGTGGATAGTGCACAGAATTTAGTTTTCCGTGTATCAATTTCAGTTCTGAAGGAGGAAATAGTGACACATGGCATGCCATACAAGTTCGCTCTACTGAACTAGTCCATAATTAGGTCATTGTGAGAGATTGGGCATAACTTTGCCTTGAAGAGTCCAAATCGGCTTAGACCTGTGGCATTGGAAATAAGACTCAGAGGGCTACTGCAAAATTGAATATCACATATTGGGGATTTGAAATCATAGAGATACATTAGATTAAATATCATGCTCCTAGAAGGCAAGAAAAAACTAGATCAAGTGTTGTCAAGGGGTGCCAAAGACCAGACTTTCTAGGGCAGCAAAGAGCAAGGTGCAGAAAAATGATGTAGTAGAGGTAAGATACAGGTAATTGTATTCTGTATATGCATTTTTATCTCTTAATTGCATTAGGTTCATTGTATTCTAATTTGTTCTTTTTGTTTAGCACTGACATATGCTTTGCAGGATGAGGTAAGTTTTTTTATTATCATGTCATGGGTAATTCCTTGAAGAATTTTTTTAGGTATTATATATTCATCAAGAGAAGACTCAATGCATAATATAATGTTTTGAAGACTGAGAAAGGGTAGCATGACAAGAGCAGAAATCAAGGTGCAAAACAACAACAAGAAGTTCACCACATGAAGTCTTCAAGAGGGAAGCACCACATACAATCATTGTACAGAGTCATTGTAAAAGCATCTTTGTAAAATTTGTACAAGTGTATATCTTCCAAGAGTTGAAGAGGCAGTGTCGGGAGGTCTAGGATCATCATTAGGTGGTTGTGTCATAGTTGGGGTTATGGTCTAGTGTGTCTTCTTCTTATACATCATTCTATATCATTGTAAAGTGGACCATTATCCGTGGTATGGTAGTCCATTCTTCTTTTATTCTTCTATAAGGTGGTAGGGTGGTTCTAGGGTGAGTTGTATCTCATTGGGTGTTGGGGCATTCATTTAGTTGAATACCGAAGAATCTCGGGCGTTGGAGCATCCACCCAGTGAGAGTTGGAGAAGAATGATTTTCTAGAATTCTATGAATTTGTTGCTTTCATTTCAGTTGGGGCTGAAGATTAAAGAATTTATTACAAAAATGTTCAGTGGTTTTTGACTCGGAGGGGGTTTTCCACCTAAAATATTTGTGCCTCCTGTGTTCTTTTATTTACTGTTATTACTGTATAAATGTTAATAATAATTGAAGATTAACTAATGCTATGAAAATATTTAAAAGTGATAATTGATAAGGAATATTGATTCACCCCCCCCAGTATTTTCCAATAATTGGAATCAGATCTTGGTTCCTTCAGTAACATCTTAACTGCTGGAAGTCATTTTTCAGAGCATAGAGATGGGAAAGTCAAAGAAGTGGGTTACAAGGAATTCAAAGGAAGGTACAGGTACAACAAAATCTCAAGAAAGTGAGTATTGTGTACCAACCCCTAATTTTGATGCAGATAATTACTGGATATGGGAATCCAGGATGGAAGTATCTTTGCAGGCACATGGAGTATGGGAATCAATTGTTTTTGGAGACACATCTACCGATGAAGCTAAAAGGTACAATTCAAAGGCCATGAATGTAAGTTTGAATGTTCTGCTAAATTATGTGAAAACAAAAGTTGGTCAATGTTCAATAGATAAAGCTCTTTGGGAAAAGCTTCATAATCTCTATTCAACAAAGAAATCAGGTCAAGATGTTATTGAAAATTCATATCCTTCTGAGTATGATGAAGAAGGGTTGACCATAGAAGAATTTTCTGAGGAAATCAAGCTTATAAAAGAGCTCAAGGCTGAGAAGATCTGTTCCAATACTCTTGAAGAACAAGTTCAAGGTCTCAAAATTGAAGTTGAAGAACACAAATGTATTGAAGAGTCACTTCAAAAGAAGTTGGAAGAAATCAATAATACAACAACACAAGACCTCAAGGGAGAAGTCCAACAGAAGCAACAAGAACTTGAAATAGCATTTGCAGAGATTAGCAGGATCACACAATAGATGCAGGAAGTAGAAATTGAAAGGAAGGAATCTGATCAAAGCTACGTATCCGCTATTGACCAAAAGAAGAAGGAATGAGAAACATCTTCAATAGAAATAAGCAGGCTCAGGATTGAAAATGAGAAGCGAAAGGAATAGATATAGGTTCTCAACAAAGAAGTAGAGAATACCACTCTTCTCAAGCTATAGGTTGACGAGGTAGAAAAAAGAAGGAAGATCTTGAAAATATGGTTTCAAGAAGATCTTGCTCAAAAGCAAGAAGAAATTGATGCAACTTGTGATGAGATCAACAAACTAAAGGGATCACAAAAAAAAATACTTAAAAGATAAGACAAATGAAGAAGCGAAAATGAAGGCAATTAAAGATGTTAAAGCTCGAGTTGATGAAGGTACAAGTTCCACAGCTTTGCAGGATGATTCTAAGAAGGAAGTTGATCAAAGTGAAAAGCCAAAGAAGAATGTTGCAACTCCAAAGAACAAGACCAAAGAAATCAAGAAGAAAGGACCACAAGAAACTACAACACTGCCTCCAAAGAAGAATGAAAGATATTCTACGTATGTTCGTTTATTTAATGGTTATTTCTTTTTATGTGTTAACTATGGACGTATGGGTAGGGATTGTGAAGTTTTTTATAGGTACAATCATTATCTGTAAAACCCTAGAAGAAAGTTTGCAGGATCACGAGACAGGTTCCACGATGATTTTGTCAGAAGAGAATACATGCTAGATGGGCCGAATATTGAATGTTTCAAATGCCATAACTATGGCCAATGTGCTCGTGGTTGCATATATTAGATGGAATCATCTATGGACAACATTGAATGCTTCAAGTGTCACAACTATGGGCACATGGATCAATATTGCAGGAATAAGAAGGTCTGGAAAAGGAAATAGAGGAGTCTATGCAACAGTATATGGCACAAGTCTACGATTGATAGGAAGGTAGTTTGAACAAGATGGTAGTTTCATTAAAGTTTCAGGGGGAGAAAAATAGTTGAAGGATTATAGGTTACCAAGAACAAGACAAGATTAGTCTGCAAAGGATATGCACAAGTGGAAGGAATTGATTTTGATGAAACATTTGCACAAGTTGCCAGAATGGAAGCCATCTGGATGATTCTCGCCTATACGCATTCAAGAAAAATAAAAGTCTACCAAATGGATGCTAAGTCAACATTTCTAAATGGAAAATTAGAAGAAGAATTTTACGTCGAACAACCTAAAGGTTTTCTACTATTAGGAAAAGAAGTTAAACAAGGCTCTATATGGTCTCAAGAAGGCTCCCAGAGCATGGTATGCTCGTCTTGATGGATATCTATGTTAATGAGGGTTCAAGAAAGGTACTGCTGATAGCAATCTTTACATACAAATAGATAAAGATAATTTAACAATCATTGAGGTATATGTGGATGATATAATCTTTGGTAGCAATGATGATCAACTAAGTAAGAACTTTTCTATGAAGATGCAAAGTGAGTTCGAGATGTCTTTACTTGGTGAGTTGACATACTTCTTAGGGCTTCAAATATCTCAGAAAAGAGAAAGGAATATTTATATGTCAAGCCAAGTACATCAAGGAAATGCTCAAGAAATTCAAAATGGAAGATTTCAAACCCGTCCTTACTCCGATGGTAACAAGTTGCAAATTGAGCATAGACGACACATCTAAGGATGTGGATCAGAGGTTGTACAGATCTATGATTGGTAGTATTCTATATGTAATAGCCTCTCGACCATATGTTATGAAAGCAGTTGGAAAAGTAGCAAGATTCCAAGCAACACCAAAAGAATCACATATTATTGCTGTCAAAAGAATTCTTCGATATCTAAAGGGCACAACAGAATATGGCTTGTGGTATCCCAAGGGAAACAATCTCATTATTCAAGCCTTTACAGATGCAGATTGGGAAGGAAGCGTTGATGATTGTAAGAGTACTAGTGGAGCAACATTCTATCTAGGTGGTTGTCTCGTATCATGGTTGAGCAAAAAGCAAACCTCAATCTCGTTATCCATAGCAGAAGTAGAATATATCGCGGTAGCATCTTGTTGTACTCAAGTTCTCTGGATGAAGAAAACTTTTCAAGATCTTCAGGTCAAGATTTTGCGATAACACTAGCGCCATCAATATCTCCAAGAATTCTATGATGCATTCCAAAACGAAGCACATTCCAATTAAATATCATTTCGCTAGAGAGCAAGTCACTGAAAATAATATCAAGCTTGAAAATGTTGGTACAAAATAAAAAATCATTGATATATTCACTAAACCTTTACCTCGTGAAGCATTTGAATATCTTCGCTAGAAGCTTGGGATTCTCCCAAGTTCTCATTAGATTTTCCTTATTCATAAAATAAAGGGGGAGTGGAAGTGTGTATAGGTCTGCAGGATGGTTGTGTGTTAGGGGGAGTTACCCTTTGCCACTGATTTCAAAGGGAGAGAACACAGTAGGAAGAGGTGCCCCGATTGCAAGGGGAGTACTTGTGTTGCCATCAATGCCAAAGGGGGAGATTGTTGATCTAAAGATGATTTGAGGTTGTCATTGATGTCAACCCAAGCGGCACCAGGGACTACCCTGATCTTGAAAGGGAATTTTTACTTGACAAATTACTCTATTTTGAGTCAAGGATCTTCTATATGGATTCTACTCATCGAGATGTTTCTGTTGATATATGGCACGCCAAGTAATTCTTCACGGTTGGAGATATATTCATGTTTGAAGTTAGTAACCCTAGTTAGTGGGCTAAAACCCTATGGGGTTGTGGCATGGCGCTCATAATTGGTTTTGATCATTGAATAGTCAATAATTAATAATTTTTTAAGCTCCTAAAATCCCTCCAACATTCTCTATAGAAGCCCCTCTCAACTCTATAAAAATAAATCTCATATATCCTCCAAAATCAGTGATCATGGCATTTTCACTGTAACGTCATTTTTGTAAAGTCTTAGATTCGAAAATGAAAACCAAATTTATTTGCAATCCTGATGAACCTCGTGACTAAATTTTAGATCTTGGTTCGCTATATTTTCGGACATATGATTTGTGGAAGTTAGGGTTTTTGCAGGATCCCGAATTTCATATCAAAGAAGTGACCTTGGGAAAATTGACATAACTCTCTCTCTGAGAAGAGGATTGGAATTTTGTAAAAAGTGGTAGATATTGCACGGATTTTACTTTTCTATTTATCAATTTCAGATATTAAGGAGGAAACGGTGACACATGGCACGCCGTACAAGTTCGCTCTACTAAATTAGTCCATAATTAGGTCATTGTGAGAGATTGGGCATAACTTTGGCTTGAGGAGTCCAAATTGGGTCAGACCTATGGCATTGGAAAGAAGACTCAAAAGTCTACTACAAAACTAAATATCACATACTGGGGATTTGAAATCATAGAGAGACATCGGATTAAATATCATGCTCCTAGAAGGTAAGAAAAAACGAGATCAAGTGTTGTCAAGGGGTGCAAAAGACCAGACTTTCTAGGGCAATGAAGAGAAAGGTGTAGAAAAATGATGCAACAGAGGTAAGATACGGGTAAGTTTCTTCAATATATGCATGTTCATCTCTTAGTTGCATTAGGTTCATTGTATTCTATTTTTTTGTTTTTGTTTAGCACTGGCATATGCTCTGCAGGATGAGGTAAGTTTTGTTGTTATCATGTCATGGGTATTTCCTTGAAGACTTTTTGCAGGTATTATATATTCATCAAGAGAAGACTTAATGCATAATCTAATGTTCTAAAGAGTGAGAAAGTGTAGCATGATAAGAGCATCGATCAAGGTGCAGAACAATAGCAAGAAGTTCACCGCATGAAGTCTTCAGGTGGGAAGCACTACATACAATCATTGTAAATGTACCATTGTACAGAGTCATTGTAAAAGCATCTTTGTAAAATTTGTACAAGTGTCTATCCACCAAGAGTTGAAGAGACAGTGTCGGGAGGTCTAGGATCATCATTAGGTGGTTGTGTCATAGTTGGGGTTATGGTCTAGTGTGTCTTATTCTTATACATCATTCTATATCATTATAAAGTGGACCATTATCCATGGTATAGGAGTCCATTCTTATTTTATTCTTCTATAGTGTGGTGCTAGGTTGGTGCATGAAGTCACCAACAGGTTCAAGCCTGTGAAAACTTCAGGGTGGTAGGGTGGTGCTAGGGTGAGTTGTAGCTTATTGGGTGTTGGGGCATCCGTTCCATTGACTACTGAAGAATCTCGGGCATTGGAGCATCCATCCAGTGGGAGCTAGAGAAGAATGATTTTCTAGAATTCTAGGAAGTTGTTGCTTTCATTTCATTTGGGGCTGAAGATTAAAGAATTTATTAGAAAAGCATTTGGTGGTTTTTGACTTGGAGGGGGTTTTCCACCTAAAATATTTGTGCCTCCTGTGTTCTTTTATTTACTGTTATTACTGCATAAACGTTAATAATAATTGAAGATTAAGTAATACTTTAAAAAGATTTAAAAGTTCTAATTGCTAAGGAATACTGATTCACCCCCCCTCTCAGTATTTTCCAACATGGTGGTATCTTGATCTCAAGCCGATCTTTGAGAACACTGCTACTCCTGTTAACTAATCAAACAAGTCATCAATCCTCGATAGTGGATACCTATTCTTGATGGTCACTTTGTTCAACTACCTATAATCATTGCATAATCTGAGAGTACCATCCTTCTTCTTCACATACAGTATTGGTGCGCCCCATGGTGATACACTTGGCCTAATGTATCCCTTATCCAACATTTCCTTCAATTGCAACTTCAACTCTACCAATTGAGGTGTACTCATCCTGTAAGGTGCCTTTGATGTGGGAGCTGCCCCTAGCACCAAATTAATAGAAAATTCTACCTCCCTATGAGGTGGAAAATATGAAATATCCCCAGGAAATACATCCTAGAATTGTTGTAGAACTAGGTACCTGCTCAAAACATTTTCATCATCAACCTCCTTACCTTTGTCACTAGAAATGTGCACTACAAATAACACACACCCTTTCCTACAAATAAGCGTTGCCTGCATAGTTCTCACCATCCTAACTGATGTGGCTTTCTTCTTTCCCTGTAAGACTCTTTGTTCCCCATTGTCAACCATACACTCAATGGCTTTGTAATAACAATCCACCGTGGTTCTATGAAGGTACAACCAATCCATGCCCAAAAACATACTATATGATCCCATTGGTAATACATTCAAATGTTTTGTGGTAGGAATACCATTCAAATCAAATGCATAAGCTATTACCCAATGATGAACTCGCTTCTTTGTACCTGTAACCAACTGCACTAACTAAGATTTTTCATGCATTTTTTTATTCAAACCAAACTTATCCAACAATTTAGGACTAACACAACTATAATTATATCCAGGGTAAATTAAAATAGAAATGACTTGATCACAAAGCTTACCATCCATGTCAATGATAGATGCCTAATGGTATGCATGTTTGTTATCCAAACAACTGCATAGATACGAGGAATGCTCTGACCAACATCCCCAATAGTATGTGCCTTCTGTGCACTATATATATGAGGCCTACCACCCTGATTCTACAGACAATCTCTCCTGCAATGATCTTTGCCACAAGTACAACACTCTATAGGATTCTAGCCCGCATCCTTGTTCTTCTCCTCAGATCGATATCCCTGTCCTTTGTCAGATGCATTGAACTTCTTAGATGGTGCTACATTTTCTTTATTACCTAAATCTTGAGGCCTTGCTCGTTTCTTTTCCCATTTTCCTTTTTTTCTTTGCATTACCTTTCCAATCCAGCTTAGTCTCAAATATGCACTTTGATTGCTCATAGCAGTGCTTTAGCTTCCAAATGGCCTCCTCCAATGATCTAGGATCATCAAATTCAATATTGTCTTTGAATTCCATTGGTAACCTATTATCGAATCTTTGAATCATGGCCTTCTCCTTCTTGAGGTAAGGCACATACCTCAGTAGCTCCAAGAACTTGCTAGTGTACTCCTCATCTGTCATTGATCCCATCTTTAGCTCATAGAATTATTTTTCCCTGTTATCAAAGTATCTCTCTGATAGGTACTTCTTCTTCAATAGCTACTCTAACAAATTCCAAGTCAAGTCCTCCTCATGTATACCTTTGACATTCTTCACATCTTCCCACCAAATGTCTGTTTTACCTTTGAGGCTAAATGTGGCTATTCTGGCTTTCATGTTCTCTGAATAATCATGCAACCTGAAGAAATTCCTCATGCAAAGTAACCATGCCTATGCGTCCTATGATTTCTTCATCTCTCCATCAAATGTAGGTGGCTTTGATTTCTTAAACTCATATGGAAAATACTCCCTATCGCTCCTCCTGTAAGGATGATAATGATGTCTATCATCATGTCTGTCAAAACTAGAACTATAATAGTACATGCGTCTATCACCTCTCCTATCCATAATATCTAGCAATATGGCATCTCTAACTGTGTCATCTCTATCTAACCTAGGACCACCATGCGACCTATTGCCATATGCCCCATTAGTTTTTTCCTCCTACTCGTGGATGATTTGAAGTGGTCCCTGTTGCTGCAATTCTAAAAAACTCTGAAGTATCGCTGCATTTACCTCTGCTAGTTTCTCCTATGCTTGTATGATTCATTCATTGTTTTCCTTACAACTCCTTATTTCTTCCTTTAATATTATTAGTGAATCTACCAGATCAGAAGAATTCCCAACACCATGTTGCTCATCTGATCCATAGGGAGAGTCTTGAGAATTGTAGTCTACCATCTTAATAGTCATCCTTGATATTCTTCCTACAAGTTATATCATATCAGCTGAACCAAATCACAATAAACCAATGTACCTTAGTATATTCCCAAGAGGATATCTCATTTTCAAGATCAAAAAATCAATGTGATACATGTATAACATAATCATGACAACATATAGAAATATAACACATAAGCATATAACCATACAACCATCATTCTAGCTGGAGTCTAGCCATCAATGCATGACCATGTCAACTACACATACCATAACCTCTTCCATGACAACAAACACTACATCAATGTACACTTCACCACACATGAACATTAACATGCATAAGAAATGTGTAATCAACCACACACTCATAACGGCACACTCGACAACAACACCATCAACTTTCCATGGAAACATCACTACAACCATGAATCACACCATACAAATGCAAAAAGCACATAGTCCTCCAACGTAAGAGACACACATGCAATCAACATGTATACATGACCAACACACAACCCATCTAGTCCAAGGGGTGAACTATGCTCTGATACCACTTTGTAACACCCTCCTCCTGCATCTACCCAAGTAACTGGCCAACTTGGGTAAACATGTGACGAGAGGCTACTATGATTGGATTCAACTTCCTAGGTGATCTTAAGGAAATGGAATCGATGAAAACACATCATAAATACCTTCCACATCAGCTACATGACCCCTAAGAACCATCCCAACATTTCGGGTAACCAACCCCTGGGTCCCACTAAGGTTTTAGACCACTTGACCTTTGGATGCTCCCATGCCATGGGCATGACAATGTCCAGGAGGCTCTGGACACTCTCATGACAATGCTTGCTAGTGTCCAGGGACTATTTTCTCAGTGGTGTGCTAGTGTCCTCGAGATTTGAGCCACTTTTTCAGGCTCAAAGCCCAGGTCACTGCCCAAAATTGAATGACACCTTCAGAACAAAAAGATAACAAGGAAAAAATGATGCAAATGAAAATACTTGAAGAAGCCCTTGACTGGACCCCTACTAGCCATTGTAAGCATTTCGTCAAACATATCACAAATATGTAATCTACAGGTGTAAAAAATAGATCTAAGCATACGGGTCTCATACTCATTTGAGAATCACCAAGAAACATTGATGCCTCAACACATTAACTGTAATTTCATCCATTAGTTAATAGATACATTACTCATTCATTTACAAGTAAAAACATGATTAGATACATATGTAGCTACTATCATAAAACATATACATAACCAACATAATAGCAACAAAAATACCAAGGAAATCACATCCATATGATCCACATATAAACTAGTATAATACTCATAGAAATACAAGGATAAATAACCTCATATTGATGATGCAAAATCCAAATCTGGGATGGGACTACCATGTTCCACCCGACTGTAGAATGGTTGAGCCAAATCTCTCTTAAACCATTCACCCCCATGCCATATTCCAAGCATGAATGTGGGATCTCATAGAACACATCAATCCAAAACCATCCAATTCTTCTAGAGGCCAACCACCTCAACAAAACAATGATTCCACCTCATCATCGGACATCAAAAAACCATCATTTGATTGGTCTCTACCTAATTCTTCCAAGGCTCCATAGTTTTTGTTCCAACCAAGGCTTCAAAGTCTAGTAACTCAACCCACAACTTATCCAAGCTTCTAGAGTGTTTTTCCAACTAAGGCTTCCAGGACTAGTATCTCAACCCACCAAGGGCTCCCAGAGCATTTTTCCAACCAAGGCTTCTAGGATTAGTAACTAAACCCAAGTTGTTATAGGGCTTCCAGAGCGTTTTTCCAACCAGGGCTTCCAAGAACTAGTAACTCAACCCAAGCTAAAGGAAACATTAGAACCAACCATAAAAACAAAGAAATAAACCCACAACACCATGACTATCCAGGAAATGGCAAGGCTAGGAAAATACACAGTCAATCCAGGTAATCCTCCATGCCAGCGACAGATCATGCCCAATAAACCACATGCATATGCCATGCATGCCGAAAGTAGTGAGGAAAATATACATGCAACTTGGTACTTGCAAGGAAAACTTGCTATAGCTGTTGATCCCAATGTCCTCTTGTGCTTTCCTACTGTTCCTTTTCCTTCTTGCTCCAAAAATCCAAGTATGCCACACCCTCCAAGAGTGCTCCAAGAAAACTCTAAGTGTCCAAGAGTATGAGAGAGAGAATGGAGAGAGAGCTCCAAAAATGAACTGACAAAAGTCTGTGAATTGATCCTCAAAAGATTTTTTTATTAATGAGGCCTCTATTTTCTGCATTTTCCATAATTTTCCTTCATTTTCCTCCTCACATGCAACCTATGACCTTTCACCCTCCTTTTCTCCTAATTTCCATTATTTTCATGAATAAGTGCCAAATATTCCATTTCACCTTTCCAAAGCCTTAGCCATTGCCTTTGCCAATTTCCTTAGCTATTAATCAACCACAAGTGACCCCCATCACTATGATTTTTCCCAACATTCATGTTGGAATAAGTGTCCCATCAACCGTGGTTATTAATTTTCCTTTATTAATTTTTATTACATGGATTTTTCACCAGGGCTATTGCAATCTCACCCATTGGGTATTCTCCTCTTTCGTGAGCTAAATAGGATTGTGATCCTCTTTGCAACAAATAATACTAGCTTGTTGATTTGTTGTTCTAACATTTAAATCTCCCTCTAAAAGAACTTATTCTTGTTAAGAGTATGCATAAATATCTTGTTTTAAAGTTGCATACGGATCCTTGTTGTCTAGCCCCTTATTTTTGTAAGTTTTTTAGTCTTGAGAGGAAAACTAGCATGTTACAATTATTATGTGATTTTCATATCTTATGTTTTGAACCATAAATATTGTTTACTTGCATATTATTTCATTAACTGAATGTGATGGCCTTCTTTTTTTCACTAAAACTAGTATCCCCCATACCCTTTGCCATTTTATGCTACCTTGTTCCAAACTACTAACTTCAAATAACTGTCAAACACAGGAGTTTTGTAACCACACACCTCAGTGCATTATACACCTGAGTGATAAAAATAGATATATTTTTTAATTAAGATAATTCAAACCATAATATATAATCTTAGTGTTTTGGAAAGTTCATTGTCCCCAAAGGCGCTTTACATCTTTGTACAATGGTGGATGTGTAGGTGTACACATTTTTTAATTAAGATAAGTCAAAGAATAATATATAATGTTAGTGGTTTGGAAAGCTCATTGTCCTCAAAGACACTTTAGAGCGTGGATTCAATAAACAAATAATAAAAGGTTAAAAATAATATAGAGGGGGAGATATGGTAGTGCCTCTAAATGAGTGCAAATATTTAAATCTTTGGTTAATAAGTAATAAAAAGATAAAAGTAATAAAAATAATAAAATTTAATTTGTTATATTGTAATTTTGTTTTGTAGAACTCAAGTTAGAAATTATGCTCAGAAAAATTGCATAAATAATTATTATTTATGTTGAACAATACTAAATTAATAGTGGTTGATAGACAAATCATCCTATAATATTGCTTTGTTAGGAACTAATAAATTGAGATGTGAATTGGATAAGTAAATTCTTTGACTTGCATAAATTTTTGTGTAGTAACATACTTACAATTGTATTCCTACACAAGTGCTAAAACATACATAAATAATGGTGGGAAGTAACACTTGGTAAACATATTTATTTACATCTTATTCCTATCCATTTTTTATGCAAATATTTGCTTAAATTATGGTGGGAAGTAATTGATGGTAAATATGTTATAGTAATTGATTGTAAATATGTTATTTACTTTAGTATATACTATTTTCAAGGATTTTATTTTTGGATGATTTTCATGCAAGGCTTAAGAATAAAAAAATCACTACACAAATATTGAAACTATATCCATGGCATAAATTATGTAAATCACTACACAAATATCTAAAAATCATGCATGAATATTGCAACCATATCTGTAAATTATGACATAAAATATGTAAGACAATTATCCACATGGCATTATATTGTGTAAAGGATGCAATAAGAACTTCAAGTTATGGTCCAATCAAATGTTTGAAAATTAGTTTTTTTAATAATATTGAAAAATAACAATTTATTTTTCAAAGGAGTTGTCTTTAGTGTGACTTTTTGGACTTTAAGGTGCTAGAATCCGATGGAAAAGTTTGAAGTGAAATATTGATTTGTGTTATTTAAACTAGTTTTTTGATTGTCTATATCGATTCAACACCCTAAAAAACCCCTAGGGCACATGGATTGTGCAGCGTTACCCATCAAACTTGTGATTTCAATAAATTCTTGCCGATTTTAGAGAAATTAGACCGGAAAATCCCACTGGAAAAGCTTCCAAAAGTCACACTAAAGACAACTCGTTTTTCAAATTTAAACATTATAATTTGCATTGGTCAATGCTAAATTAATAGTGATTAGAGTCTAGGGACTAATAATAATTCCATAACCATATTTAAATTTAATTAATAAACACATAAAAACTTAATACTTATAAAAAACATAAAATATAACAAGATTCTTAACCATAGATATTCACCCTCATTTTACCATGGATATTATTATCTTATAAATAGGGTTTTTAACATTACCATGGAAAAACACCATGGTTTATCAATACCACATGCCTAAAAACTATAACTCATTTCATAATCAAAACTTAAAATGTAAAATATATTAGACCTTACATTGATCATTGATTACACAGAGTGACAATTCTCGATCATATTGATGGAGAGAGAGAGAGAGAGAGAGAGAGAGAGAGAGGTGTGTGTGTGTGAGAGAGAGAGAGAGAGAGAGGTGTGTGTGTGAGAGAGAGAGAGAGAGGTGTGTGTGTGAGAGAGAGAGGAATAGAGAGAGGAGGAGAGAGAGAGAGAGATGGAGTTAGGGGGAGAGAGAGGGAGGGAAGAACAAATACATAAAAAATAGAGGTAGAGAGAGAGGGAGTGACAAGGGAGTGATGGAGAGAGAGAGTGAGGGAGAGAGGAGAGGAGGGAATACATATACATATACATATACATATACATATACATAGACATATACATATACATATACATATACATATACATATACATATACATATACATATACATATATATATATATATAGATATATATATCTATATATCTATATATATATATATATATATAGAGAGAGAGAGAGAGAGAGAGAGAGAGAGAGAGAGAGAGGACTTGAGAGAGTGAACGAGAGAGGGAGGCAGAGAAATATGGAGTTGGAGGGGGAAAGAGAGAAGGAAAAACAAAGACAAAGAAATATAGGTGGATAGAGAGAGGGAGTGACAAGGGAGAGATAGAGAGAGAGTGAGAAATAAAGGAGAGGAGGGAAGAGAAAGAGAGAAGGAGAGGAGAGGGAGAGAGAGAGAGATGGAGACACAAAGATGGAAGGGGGATAAAAGGGGGGAGAGAGAATGATATAGGGAAGAAGCTATATATAGAGTTGGAGGGCAAACAGAGAGAGAGAGAGAGAGAGAGAGAGAGAGAGAGAGAGGAGGTGGGGGAGAAAGGGAGAAATGTGGAGGACAAGAGAGAGGAATTAAGAGAGACAGAGAGGGAGACATGGGGGAGAGAGATAAGGAATTGGACGGGGGGAAGAGAGGGAGGTGGAGAGAGAGAGGGTGACAAGGGAGAGATGGAGAGAGAGAGAGGGAGAGAGGAGAGCGGGAGGGAAGAGAGAGAGAGGGAGAGGAAGAGTAGGGATGAGAGAGATAGATATAAATGGAGAGAGAGTAAGAGATAGATAGATATTGAGGGAGTGTGTGTGCATTTGGGAGGTGATATAGATAAAGGAAGGAGAGACAAAAGGAGATATAGATATAGCTGGAAAGAGGAGAGAGAGAAGAAGAGAGAGATAAAGGGAGGGAAGGAGAGGTAGATATATATGGAGAAAGAGAGCATGTGTGTTTGGGTGGGTGAGATAGAGAGACAAAGAAGGAGAGGTGGAGGGAGATATAAATATAGATGGAAAGGGAAGAGAGGAAAGAAGAGTGACATAGGGAGGGAGGAAGAGAAAACGAGAGAGAGAGAAAGGGGAGAGAGAATAAGAGAGGGAGGTAGATAGCCACAAAGATGGAGGGGAGAGAAAGAGGGAAGAAGAAAGAGACACATAGATACAAATATATATATTATATAGTATTATATAATATTTAACATTAATAACCATAGATAAATAGGAAGTGTGGCTTTTATAAAAGGTAAAAGAAGTTAGATTTAGAAAACCATGATTTTTTGGTTTTTCACTAAAATAGATGCATTGATTTCAGTGTAGATGTTGATTTCTTATCATATTTGATCGATTGCACTAGACGTAATGATTTCAATATGGATGTTGATTTCTAATCAGATTTGGTTGCTTGCACTAGATGCATTGATTTTAGTGTATATGTAGATTTATAATACTATTTGATTGCTTGCGCTAAATGCATTGATTTCAGTTTACCACAAAAAAATTATTGAAAATATACATTTATTTCCGTGTTACAGTGATTCAACCATAAATAAACTACTTGAATTTTCATATTAGATAAAATGTTCTCATACCTAAAATGTTTGCTTCTTGAATCTGTAAACTATTTGTAATTGACTACATTCTTATTATTCTCATTTTTCAATTAGTTAACATTTTTAGTCACTTTGCATTCAAATGAGGTAATAGAAACAAATACTATTGAAACTTACTTTGGGTTTAACACTCCATAAGTCACAATGATTAACATTGGAGAAATATGCTCTTAATATTGGAAAGCAAGAGAACAAGATATGACAGTTACTATAATAATGCGAGTTAAAGATTTGAATCGTCTATGATTTCAATTACCCTTTTCACATGATCAATATGAAAATATGACAAAACTAACAGGTGTGACAATAAGAAAATTAGATGAAAATAATTTGAGAATGACTACAATGAAGACTATTTGTAATTATCTACATTCTTATTATTCACATTTTCTATCATTCAACATTGTTACATTTCCACTTTGAATTCAAAATTTTTATTTTATCATTTAAGTTAATAACAATATCTATCATCTCAAAAAAATGAGGTAACTGAGTAAATTTAAAATTAAAATGACCAGATTAATTTTAGACAAATTTTACATATTTAAAATGATAAGAATAATTAGATGTTCAACAAATTTTGTGTGACCAGGCACGACTGAAACCAACCTAGATCCATCTTAACCCTGAATCTATCAAGTGTCGAGAGGGATCAAATTTCTTGAGGTGCAAACTTTTTCTCAGGTTTTGCACTCAAAAAAGAGGTTTGCATCTCGATAGATTTGATCCCTCTTAGTGCTTGATAGATCTAGGTTTAAGATGGATTTAGGATAGTATAAATACATTTGTTTAATATAATCATTTTATTTTTTAATAAATGGTAAGATGTGTAATATTTAAAAATAAAAAATAAATAAAACATATTATGTGGACACAAGGTTAAATTGTAATATAGAATAATATTTAAGTTTATATATGAGACTGATTTTAAATATTATTAAAAAGAATATAAAAAGAATATGATTTTATTAGATATAATGTTTGTAATGGTCATCAAGAAAATTGATTTTAACTTAATGGTAAGTTCACCTCTTTTATAAATCATACCAAGTTATTTTGGATAAGATGGTTTTTCTTCCATAATAATGATGAGTAAATTCACATTCACATTTATACAAATAACAATGAGTGATGACTATATTTAATTTCAATTCACATTTAAATTATATATATATATATATATATATATATATATATATGAACTCAAGATTTTTTAATCATATTAAAAATTATATTTTTTTTAAACTTTCTCTAAATATTTAATATTTTTTTTGGTCAAGTTGTCTGAGTTCTCTAAAGATTACATCAGGTTTAACATGTGGCCTGAAAAACCGTGACCTAGGAGCATCTAAGCTGTTAAAATCACTCAGGGATCACACCCGTCCTATGCCACACCAACCCTTAACATGACCGGATTTTTCCCACGGAGTTTCGAACCAATGACCTTCACATCATGGAGTGACTTAACAATGCACCTCATCACCATCTATTCTATGCCCCGAGGGAAATATTTAATACATTTTAAATTAATACAAATTTACATAAAGTAAAATTTATTATCATATATATAAATCAGAATAATATCTTTTATTCAATAAGTTTTATTTTTATTTTTTAATTGAGGTGGTAGGAGGGGGAGGGATTCTCTTAAATCCCGAGGAAAACCAAGAAGTAAAGTGTTCCTAGGGTCTTCGAAAGAGGACGAATAATTTGGCTAAAATGTACGGGCTCTTGTTTGGTCTTCAACGGGCCAAAGATAGGGAACTCTATAAGATAGTCATTTTGGGAAAATCCCTTATCACCATTCAACATTTACACAATAACTCTTTTACTAGGTATAACCATACATGTCTTCTTCTTTGATGAATTCTTAGCATATTGGATTCCTTCCCTAGCAAGGCCTTATACCACATCCTTCGAAGTAAAAACCAAGATGTTGATGAACAGGAAAATCACGCTTGTCTTCTAGAGGCAGGACAATTTTTCATCAATGGCAAGTCTAGATGGAAAACTATCCTTCAAGTTTTCACAATCTCTAGAGGTCCTGCGAAATTTGGCACTAAAAGGAGACTTTTGCTCTGTGTTGTGAAAGGTGCCTAGTTTAGAAATCTTTGGTTCATCGTTTTGGGACCTTTCCTACACAATTTCATCATTGATTATTTCTTATTTCTAGTGTGGATTTGGGAATTTCCTTCCCTTAGCTCAATGAAGGCTACTCTGGCGGTTCTAGTGGAAAATTATAATATCCTCCTTATTTTCTCAACCATCCTCTCAATTTCATTCTTCACCCCTCTGCCTCTTTGTACATACTCAACCCTCCTATCATCATACAAATTCAACTTTTTTAGATGGAACTTATTGCGAGAAAATTCTCATACCAATTTGGGCATGCTCATGTTTTGAAGGTACCAAATTATCAGTCTAGTAGTAAATTTTAAAATTGTTCTTTGTCTTGTCCTGCTTTCAACGCTCTGTTGGGATTGTTTATTCTCCTATTCTTTTCTGAGGTGTCCTTTTCTCTTCGTTAAGTCTTCCCCCCCTTCATACTTGGTAGTCCTTAATTTCACTCCCTTGAATTCCTTCTTCTAGCCTAATTGTTGTTTGGTAACCAACTCCTATTTCATCATCCTAGATACAATGGAGAGTCAAGGGTATAACCCTAAGAACTCTAGCTATAGTAGAGCATACAACCTCTGCTTGCACCCTTGTCAATCTCCATACTAACAATAGTGACTTCCATAGCTAGATTATCCAACAATCCACTACTATTTTGTTCCTAGTTGAAGAGATGTAAAGAATTTAAACTCAAGTGAATCATCAGGGAGATGATATTGATGCCCTTCGTGGTCAATTGGTCGAGATTCAAGTCCATAGGGATGAATCAGATAAATGTAAGACTACGAGCAAGTCCCTTGGAGGCCAGTCTGATAAAATGTTAGTTGATCCCCCTCTTTAATGGCATAGCAATGAATAGAATTAATGGCATAGCAATGAGAGAGAGTATTATCATGTCAAATCATAATAGAATTTCACTCAAAAGTGAACTTTAGGATTTAAAAAGGGGATAATGTTTGTCTCACAATTTTGTGTGTGTAGGTGAGAGAGAGAGAGTATTCATAACCATTTTTATTTTTATGTGGTTCATGGACTCCATAGATCAATGAACGTTACATCCATGGAAACATTGTTTCAGGTAGATCCACCAAAGGAGATCACTTCTCACAGGCTCATTAATGAAGGTTAACCCTAAGAGAATTAAGGAGAATTGACTATGTGACCTCTCAATAGTGAGGTGATTTAACAACGAGAACTCGACCAATTGAGCTAACCCTTGGGTCTTAGACTATTCATAGCCATTGTTTATATAGTGATGTGAATAAATTAGGTTCATCTCGTTCAAATATTGATTTCTACAATATATAAGCAAGTGTCTAAAAGATATGAGCACTAAAAGAAAGGAAGAATAGTTAGGGTGCATAAATTAATTCAAGCTTTCCTTCCATATCTCTATCAAATTTATTATATGTCTTGTCTCAATGTGTGGCCTATGTTGGGCCTATTTGGTTAATTTATTTGGCACAAAACAATTAGAGAAGCCTTAAGTGACTTCCCCTTTGCTTGATAGTGGATTTTTTGATTCCATAATTAGAGAAGCCTTAAGTCACTTCCCTTTTGCTTGATAGTGGAATTTTTATACCATAATTAGAGAATCCTTAAGTGACTTCCCCTTTGCTTGATAGTGGATTTGTTGAAAAATGTAGAAAGAAATTTTCAATTTCATTTTGCCTTGATTAAATTGAGAAAATTTAAAATTCCATATTAATATATAACTCAGAGGAGTTAATTGAGGCGAAATGGTTCTTATCACTCAGTTAGCTCAGTTAATTTGAGTTAGGGGCATGAATTTGAGTTGTATGTAGTGATTCCTAGATTTTAGGAGCCTAGTTTGAGTTAATTTTAGTTGTAATCATTTAAACTAGCTCTAATTGTTAATAGAACTAGTTGGTGGTCAGTTAAGTAGTGGGATATCAATCTAACTCAAAGATCATCTAGTTAACTAACCAATCAACTAATAATTATCTCATGCATGCAAAGAATACGAGTTGCCTAGTTGTGGTGGAGTTTCCAAGGTAGTTAACCAATAGTTGTAAACTAGTTGACAATACAATTATTGCATGAGGTCAGGTGATCAACTGTGAGGAATTGCGCAAGAATTTTGGAGGAAATTCCTAATGAATAGGGGCATATTTCCTCAGGAATTGCGCAATCAAATAAGGGCTCAAGTAGAGATAGAATTTGACTAAGTCTGGGTCAAAGCTTCTCAGTGAGCAGAGAGATAGATTGTGCACTTGTAGGGTGAGCTCAATCGAGAAAAGAAATTGTAATACATCTCTATTCATTTTATTAATGCAAGTGGCATTGGGGTTTTTAGAAGATTTCTTCCCCTAGATAAAAAATGATTGTTGCATGTGTGTGATTTCTTATTGCATGTCTAATATTTTTGTTCTAAATTGTGAAATAATGTCTGCAAAGCAGTAATGTAGGTTTGTGTCTTGTGAATTTGATTAAAACTTCATGAGCAGTTGCAAATCTACAACATAATTTTCACAATTTCGTTAATGTATTTGGCACAAAAAAATTAGAGAAGCCTTAAGTGACTTCCCCTTGGCTTGATAATGGATTTTTTGATTCCATAATTAGAGAAGCCTTAAGTGACTTCCCCTTTGCTTGATAGTGGAATTTTTTATACCATAATTAGAGAATCTTTAAGTGACTTCCCATTTGCTTGATAGTGGATTTTTTGATTCCACTGGTACTAGTGTTGGTATAGCAAACCCTATGTTTGGTAATATTGGTTCCACTCGAGGCACTAAGGAAATTCATTCATCACTATTGTCTACCATGAGGTAATATCAACACTCAAGAAACCTTTTTTGATTCTTGGTTCTAAATATGACATTGCTTATTATGCATCAAAAGAAAAAATCTTGTTGGGTACCTTTCCCCCACACCCTAGAGTTTGTTAGTGGGACATGGACAAAGAGGTTTTGGAACCTTGCATATGGTGTTTATTGCACACTAAGAGATTTACCAAAGTCTTCTTCCTATTGTAGTATGTTGAGAATCTTATTAGCCATGGTCATTTTGTGGCAAATAATACTTTGTTTTTGTTTTCCTAGTGGAAAGAGGGTTTTCTACACAAACTAGATTGTATAACTTCCATTCTTTTACGAGTAGAGTTTATTTTCCTTCCCATGCAATCATCATCCTTTTTTTAGCACATCTCTACACTAGTTGGAGGATTATCACATCATTATGTGTGATTTTTCAACCCTTGCCTTAAAGATTTGTTTGTCTTTGTAATGATCTCTCTAAATATTTCAAGGAAGTTTTCCTTATGTAGATAGGGAACAAGAAAATTAAATATATGTCATGTACATAAACCTTCCAAATACATGCTTTGATTACCAAGATCTAGCTCATAAATTTTATGATTATGCACTGATGACCTACCCTAACCCTTACCATAGGATCAAGAAGGATTTAATATAGAAGGTATTAAAATTAATGTTCAAAAGTTTTTTGATGAATGTTTAGTTTTCCAATAGAATAAGTGAGAGACAATCATGAACCCTAATCTCCTACAATCATTAAACATACCAAATCAATGTTGGGAAGAGGTCCCAATGGAATTTATTACAAGTCTACCCACGTCTAAAGGAAATAATGTCATCATGGTGATGATGGTTTGACTAAAAAAATATTCCTTTTTATCTCTGTTTCTTATCCCTTTAACACAATTATAATAGCTAAAACATTCATGGAAACAATTCAAAAGTTACATGGAATCCCAAAGGTTATCGTAATGAATAGAGATATGTTTTTCACTAGTAATTTTTGCACTTCCTTGTTTGAGTCCTCAATTGGTTCATAGCTCCCCTTGCCATCCTCAATTTAGAGGGAAACTAAGATTGTGAATAAATATCTAGAAGGGCTTCTTTTTTTCTTTGCATCTAATAAATAGGTACCATGGGTCAAGTGGTTTCCCTTGGAAGAATGATAGTGCAACACATCCTTCCATTTTTCATCAAAATGTCCTCATTTATGGCACCTTATTGATATCATCCTCCATTCATCACATCACCCTTCAAAGGGAAATCAAATTTTCAAGCAATTGAGGACCACATATAACACTAACAAGAGGCTCTCTAGCTATTGAACAATAACTGGATTATAACACATAATAGGAAGAAGCAACAATCAGATCAACATTGTAGTGAAATGGAATTTGAAGTGGTATATTGGGTATTTCTAAGGCTACAACCATACAAAAAAATGTACCTAAAGCAACAAAAGAAGGACAATAAATTAGCACCCAATTACTATGGTTCCTATAAGGTGTTTTAGAGGATTGGAAGTATATATGGCTTATAAATTGGAGTTGCCTCCACCTTCACATGTAAATTTAATCTTCCATGTTTTTCTCTTAAAGAAAGTAATCAATGATATGATCCTAGTCCAAACTATTTTACTAGAGATTAATAAATGAGGAAAAATAATACTAGAATTGGAAACAATCCTTGAAACAAGTATCAAGTAGTTATGAATCGAGCAAGTACTATGTATCTCATCAAGTGGATGAACCTAATAGTAGAAGAGATGACTTGGTAAGATGAACTCTTCATGTAGAAACATCAAAAAATAATCAAGTGATAAGGGGAAAACTTGTTTAAAGAGTAGGGGCGTACTAATCCCTATATATTGACTTATTACATTACTATTGTTATATGAGCATCTACCACTAGACCAATTAAGTGAAATTATACCCTTTATCTCCTATATATACTAAGGAGGCCTACTTTTAAGAATTATCTCATATTATACATTTGTTTGTTTGTACAAAGAGGTTTAACCCTTGAACATGATTCAAATTCATTCTTCTCTCTCATTCTCAAACCATGGAGTTACTTGTATTTCTATTTTTATGCTATTTGGATGTTTGGTGCATAACATGATATTACTACTACCCCTTCATATCTTGGAGTCCCTCACAAATTACATTTCTAGATATATTTTGAATTATAGTTGTTTAACAAATGCAATAAGACTCACTCTAGAATAATGAATAATTTAGTTGTGAAATTCAGTAAGGTATTATATTATGTTAGATCTCCTGATGCCAACCTAAAATTTATTTTCTCACAGCAATTTATTTAATTAACAAAATAAGCCCTGAATTGCAAAAAAATAAAATCACTATTATTTTAACATCTATAAATATATGCAATAGAAATCAATCAAAGAGATCAATTACACATTTAAATAGAAAAAATTCACGCACAACAATTCTCCCTCATTTATTAATATGGAAAATCAAGATTTCAACACATAGAGAATTTACAAAGAAAAATACAGTGACTAGAACCTGCAACTTGACCTGACTGGAATAATTCGGCCTAAGGGAAATCAACCAAATGGAAATTAACCTCTGAAGAAATTTGGCCTGAAGAAAATTAACCCACATCTCACATGTAAATTGACCTCTGTGCCAAACTTTCACTTGGCCTTTGTGCACTCACAACTCAGCCTTGGAAAATCAACCTCCCTAACAACTACACCTCCTTTTCTCTTTAGCAAATTGGCCTCTCTAATTCCCAGCAAATGAACCTCCTAGAAACACCTTGAAATTATCCTTGTAATCTTCTTCCTTTTCCTGAGTCGAATTGAGCCTCACACTTTAGAGATTTTTCTCTCTCCTTGTTGAGAAAATCCCTTTCCCAAAAATTCCATAGCAATCTCTCCCTCTTGTGTTCTTGTATCTGCACCTCTTTGTTAGGCATCTTTTACAATATTTATTACCCCAAATCCATAACCCTAATATCCCTTCTAGAACATCTTGGATATCAATGGTTTAGATTATTTATAAGTCACTTAAATAATTAAATTATTTATCCTTCGAAAATTACTTAACAATCTACAATAATTAATTGAATTTAATTATTGTACTTTTCATAAGTTAGACTTAGGAAAGAAGATATAAATAACTTACTCCAACAAGTAAGCACCTAAAAGGAAATAAATAACCTTCCACATACTAAGACACCAAGCCTTTGTAGAAGACCTTACAAAGCTACCACACGCTTCAACACTCCCTCTTAGCAAGGAAGGGATTCTCCATCACCACCCCCCCCGCCCAAAAAAAAAAAAACTTATTTCAGTACTTCATAAACTTCCCTTTCACTGGAGGTTTAGTGAGAATATCTGCCACCTTCTCCTATTTGGAAATGTACAGTAATCTGATGGCACCTCTTTGGACCTTATTTCTAATGAAGTGATATATATTCTTGATGTGTTTGGACCAATCATGAAACATAGGATTCTTAGAGACCTTAATGCAACTCTGATGATCATTGTGAACCACCGTTGGTCCCATATCTAGATCAAATTGTCCTACAAGCATATTGTGAAGCCACACTGCCTCACTGCTCACCATATTCACTTTCATGTACTCTACCTATGTTGAAATAAGTGCCATTGATTACTGCTTCCTGCTATACCATGAGATCATGGCTGATCCAAAGCTAAGAACATCCTAACGTGGATTTCTTGTCCACAACATTCCCTTCCCAATTAGAATCTATGTACCCCTACAATTCCACTCCTCCAACTCTGGAATATCTCAGTCCAAAGTCTGTCATACCTCCCAATTACCTTAGTACATGCTTCACTTCCACCCAATGAACCTATCGCGACTCCATCGGGAATTAGTTGAGTGTGTTCATATCAAAACATATATCTAGCCTACTGTTGACCATATACAACAAGGATCCTATCATTTTCCTAAGAAATGTTGGATCCACTAACTCACCTTCATAATAACTTAAAATATTCAATTTAGTGGTCATTAATGCAGACATAGGCCTGCAATCATCCTTCCTACACCTCCTCAAGATCTCGACTACATACTTGCCCCATCTAAGAAAAATGTCTCCTGGTTGTTGCCACACCTCCAATCCCAAAAAGTAGTGCATCAAGTCGATGTCCATATCTAACTCCAAATAAATATCCTCCTTTCAAATCCCTATGATCTTCTCTAACCTATCAAGAAGAGATTATCCACATAAAGTACTAAGATGAGCATCTCACCCTCAACAAAGTGCATAGTTCAAGTTAGATTATGCATCACTCTTAGTGAAGCCCAAATCAATAAGATATCCATCGATCTTGGTGTATCATATATGTGGATCTTGATTCATCTCATAAAGATTCTTGTTTAACCTAAATACATGAGACTCTTTCCCATGCACCTCAATTCCCTCAAAATTCTGAATATACACCTCCTCCTCAATCACCCTTTTGATGAAAGTAGTTTTCACATCCATCTAATGTATCCTCCACCCCGTCTCTTACGAAATTTACATAGCTACTCTAATATATGCATATCTAGTGACAAGTGTGAATGTCTCCTTGTAATCCACTCCTTCCTACTAGTATAAACCTCTTGCAACAAACCTTACTTTGTACTTCTCGACACTACCATCACCTACATGTTTGATCTTGTAGATCCATTGAGATGTGACTACATAATTTCCCTCTAATCTTGACACTATGTCTCATAAATAATTCCTCATGATGGATTTATAATCCTCCACTATGAAATCCCTCATGACCTGCTCATTTGGAACCTCCTCCAAAGTGTAAGTCTTAGACTTGCTGACAGTACTCGACAATTCCAAATAATAGGAAAATATGTTTGATGGCTCTTCTTGAAGGTACTACTAGAAGCCTCTACATGCTCCTAGACATCCCTCAAGGTCTGTTTGGCCCATCTTGACCTCCTCCTAGTATAGATTAAAGGAATATCTAGCTTATCCTCCAGATCTACAGATAGTGTCCCTACTATTGGTGTTGCTAGTCTTTGCTTAGCCTTAGGAGTGTCTCACTCCCGATCCTCTATTCTAATGTATATGAAAAAATATTAAAATTAATACTAAAATTATTCCAAAAGCGATCCGAGAATATAAAATACAAATTCTTCTTTATTGATATCAAAACCCTTGAGGTAGGGTAACTAATGGACCTCTAAATTACACATAAATTAAGGCCCGTGCCTCTAAATTAAAACATAAATTAAGGCATATGACCATCATTTAGCACATTAAACCTCTCTTTCTACATTATATAATTTATTTTTAACTTTAGTATATTCATTAGGAAGGTTTATGAATAATTGGATATTTGTGCCTAATATTATTTATTTTTGTGAAATATTAGGAGAATATTGGGCAAATTATGAAGAGTTGGAGGAGGAGATAATTTATGGACTTGTTCCCTACTACAGGAGGATAAATAATAAATAATAAATCAACAAGATATTATGGAATTATGGCACAAATTGTGGAACTCCAATGATTGAGAAAATATAGGAATGTGTTCCACTAATCAAGGGACCAGATCCACTAATCAAGGGACTAGATCCGCTACTAAAGGGATTTTGGTGGGGAAAGCTTCCTCCATTTATGGGGAATGATTTCTAATCATTTTGTATAAGTAACAAGTCGAATTTGGCTCTAGGGATGGATTTTCATTAGTCTCCTTGTGGAGAGAACTCATATTTTTGCAGCTCCATTGTATTTTCTTGTAGGGATGTAATTCTATTAATGGAAATAATGAAGATTGGTGTCATGTTCAGCTTCTAAATCTTGTTATCATCCATAGGTCTCTGAGTTTTCTTGGGCTTGGCCATCCTAGGAACCTCAGAGCCCTTTTGTATCATTTTCTTTCCTTCTTTTCACTTCTTATTCACATACATCTCTTGTTTTTATTTCTTTCTATTTCTGCATTTAGTATTAATGATTTCTTGTTATAATATTGAGTTAAATGGTTGATGTATGTTATTTTGCAGGATTAAAAGTATTATTTAATCCTTGAGAAATCTTTGTAAGTTCATAGTAATCATTAAGCTACTTGGATTAGTCTTCTTATTCCCAAATCTAGATTGGTGAACCTCCTTTTTAGCAAAGAACAATAAATTTCTGCTATTTCTTTAGAGCATGCTAACAAGTTTCAATCGATTTGGTTCCACTTGCATTAGATCACAAAAACATTATTGTTCATAACAAAAATTACCCCATTGCATTTTCACTTGATTTGGTTAGGCAATTTTTAGATTTACTAGCTCACTTGTTCTCGAATTTCTAGATTTTCAACTAGTAATGTTTATTTATTTATTTTTGCATGGGTTAATAGAGGTCTTTTTGAGTGATTCCACTTGAAATTTGGACCTAAGATATCCTAGTTAATAAAAAAATTGTTCCATCCAATTTGGATTTGATTTTCTTGGTCATTAAATCCTCACCAATTTCATCATTTCACAAGGAAACTTCTCCAGGCTTTTTGAGCAAATCCATCCATCTCCCAACTTTGGTTTTGAGTTCTGAAGTGGTCCTAGGCACTCCCTTGTCTCATTACATCCACCAACCACCTTCCCTAAGATTTAAATCACCTTCAACATCCATACTTTTTCTCTCGGCTGTATCTTGTAGGTTTTCAGGGGATCCTGTAGGTTTTTAGTACATCTTGTAGGTTTTCCTGTAGTGGCTTGTTTTGAGGCCGAATTGAGGGAAAACCTCCAGGAAGCCACACAAGGTCACCTAAGGGTATTCCAAGCCTTCCAACCATCCACCATCATCTCCAAGCCACCTGCCACATCACCAAAAGAGATTAGCTTTCACACTCTCACATGAAAAAAAGACAAAAAGAAAAATATATTTATTTTATTCATTTACATGCACAACAGTAGAAGGTTTGATGGTTTGAATCTGCATGCTTAGGACAATAGGATTGCATACATGTTAACTTAGAATTATTTTGAAGCAAAGCCTCTTAGCAGTTAGTTAGAAAATGGTGTGTTTTAGCATTTGATTTCAATCTCTTTCCTTGTACTTTCTTTCTCTCAATAGGTTAAGGTTCCATTTCGAACATTTCATTTTCTGCAATTAGTTTAGGATTTGACTTCAGTACATGCACTCCATTAAATTATGATAGCAAAGGAAGGACACATTGTATGCTACACATAGAGTTCCGATACCTCTTAAGTTTGTACGAACCCCGGGTTGATAATTAAAGTCGGTAGCCTTGGGAGTTGCAACATTCTTGTTGAAATACCAAGGCTCATCACTTTTTGGCGCCATTGTCGGGGAGGTGTCAAAGTATGCATTGTTTTCTTCCGTAGTTGATTCATTTCTTTTTAATTTTTCGAAAAACAAAAAAAAATTCATTAGGCATATTTCGTTTCAAAAATAGAAAAGTGCATTGCATTAGTGTTTTCATTTAATCATAAAAACAAAAAAATCTCCAGCACCAACCCATCCCCCTATTTGATCACGTGGTATAGTAAGAGCCAAATTACCATTCACTTTTGTAGGTAGAATAAGAATATGGCAAAGAATGTAGAAGAAATGGATGGAGATGATGACAATAACGAGGATCCTCTTGGACATTCCATTCAAGATACTGATGTTAATGTGCACAAGAAGAACATACCTCCATATTTTCTTCCAAAACTTCATGGTCTAAGTTTAGAGGATCCGGAAACCTTTCTCTTTGAATTTGAGATTGTTTGTAGATCTTATGGTTGATTATTAAAAACTCAAAAACTGAGATTGTTTCCGACAACTTTGAAGGATATAGATCTTAAATGGTTCACGAGTTTAGGGACTAATTCAATATGATTAGGTAATGATATGAAAAAGATATTTATAGAAAAATATAAAGATCATGATCTTAAAGAAGAAATATTTAGAATGAATCAAAGAGAAGATGAGAGTCTAGAGGATCTAATAGAGGTTCCTGTATAATGTTAAAATGGGAAAACTACATCATTTAGGATCTGACACATTAAAAACCCTCTTACTTAGAACAATTAGGGATGAGTGGATTGATATTCTTGATCTCATGAGTAGAGGTGATGTATATCAATTATCATTTGAAGAAATTTGTGAAACATGCAAACACATATCAAGAGGAAAGGCAAGAGTAAGTCAATCAACATCAAGATCGGTAAGTCAAGCTAAACTTGGAAATTTATTTGATGACTTGAAAACAAAAATTCTTAGCAATCTAACTGAACAAATAGAAATGTTAAGAATACAAAATGAGCAAAAATAAGTTGTTTGTGTTTTCCATGCAGAATCACATGATTTTAAATGTTTCTCCTCATTACCAAGGTTGAAGTAAGTTCACCAAGGGGACAATGGAGCAAGTCAATTTCCAATGAAACAATGTTATGTAACTCCAAGAGGACCATGGAAGCCTATTCAGCTTGATATGATGCAAGAGCCTAATTCACAATTTCAAGGTTATGCATATCCACCTCAAAGTAATTGGAACACACCTTTTCCTTGGAAACATTGGCCATATCAACCCCAATCTTGGCAACAAGGTTGGCAAGGAACTTATGGGAGCCATCCAAAATATCCTCCATACCAAACTCCATGTTATCCCTACCATTCACCTCCACACCAACCAAAACCCCAATTGCCACTTCCACTCAACTACCCACTTCCACTCAACTACCTATACCACCATTTAGCAAAGAACAATAAATTTATGCTATTTTTTAGAGCATGATAACAAGCTTCAATTGAGTTGGTTCCACTTGCATTAGATCACAAAAAAATTCTAGTTCATAACAAAAATTATCCCATTGCATTTGCACTTGATTTGGTTAGGCATTTTTTAGATTTACTAGCTCACTAGTTCTCGAATTTCTAGATTTTCGACTAGTAATGTTTTTTATTTTTTTGCATGGGTTAACAGAGGTCTTTTTGAGTGATTCCACTTGGAATAGGGACCTAAGACATCCTAGTTAATAAAAAAAATTTGTCCCATCCAATTTGGATTTGATTTGCTTGGTCATTAAATCCTCACCAAATTCATCATTTCACAAGGAAAGTTCTCCAAGCTTTTTGAGCAATTCCATCCATCTCCCAACTTTGGTTTTGAGTTCTAAATTGGTCCTAGGCACTCCCTTGCCTTATTACATCCACCAACCACCTTCCCTAATCTTTCCATCACCTTCAAAATCCATCATTTTTCTCTCGGCTGTATCTTGTAGGTTTTCAGGGGATCCTGTAGGTTTTTAGTACACTTGTAGGTTTTCCTGTAGTGGCTTGTTTTGAGGCCAAAATGAGGGAAAACCCTCAGGAAGCTACACAAGGTCACCTAAGGGCCTTCCAAGCCTTCCAACCATCTACGATCGTCTCCAAGCCACCTACCACATCACCAAAAGAAATTATATTTCACTCTCTCACATGAGAAAAACACAAAAAGAAAAATATATTTATTTTATTCATTTACATGCACAACAGTAGAAGGTTTGATGGTTTGACTCTGCATGCTTAAGACAATAGGATTGCATACATGTTAACTTAGAATTATTTTGAAGCAAAGCCTCTTAGCAATTAGTTAGAAAATGGTGTGTTTTAGGATTTGATTTCAGTCTCTTTCCTTGTACTTTCTTTCTCTCAATAGGTTAAGGTTATATTTCAAACATTTCATTTTTTTCAATTAGTTTAGGATTTGACTTCAGTACATGTACTCCATTACATCATGACATCAAAGGAAGGACACATTGTATGCTGCACATATAGTGTCGACACCTCTTAAGTTTGTACGAACCCCGGGTTGATAATTAAAGTCGGTAGCCTTGGGAGTTGCAGCATTCTTGTTACAATATCGAGGCTCATCAGTAACACCATACAACTACTCCTTAAAGGAGGAGATCACTCCATAATCCATATGATTGTCAATACAAAAATACTTGACATCTCTCAGTTGAGAATCTCTAACCTCTATATAGACTTCATACATACAATACCATGGGTCTCTCAATAACATACATCAATATAATGGGCTTATCACTTCATTCCCTAACTACTTGTGGTCCCTTACATAATGTGGGTTAACCACTTTATTGATTAATTATGACCCATTTATTATTATATTACATTATTTCGTTGGGCACCTCCCTCTCTACCCCATATTATCTCCCTAGGTATACTACAATCCACCCCCCTTAACATGTTTCGTCCCCAAAACATGAGAAGAACACACATTAGGATACACTCAAAATAGTAGTCCACTAGTACCATGCACGTGCATCTAGCCATCTTAGAGAAATGCGAACACTCAATCTCGTTAGTGTCTCACTCGCTTGAGATGGAAGCTAGTTCTGGCATTTCCCATATGTTGATGTGTTTTGGATGGATTGTCACACCTCTTTGTGTGTCATCCATGGGTTTTTGTCCTTGTTTCTAATTTGTTCCCACCTTGCTGGTTGTTGTCTTATTGGGTGATGTGGGTGGTGATATGCTGAAGCTTTAAATGATGGTATATATTTCGTTAATTCCTATGCTCTTAGTGCCTGAGTGGTGTCTGGTGCTTTTTATGGTACCTGTTTTGATGTTTTTGTTTTGTTGTCTACCATCAAAAGTTCATCATCTGATGTATCATTATCATTAGATATTTTTTCTTCTTCCTCCACGGTATCTGCCTAGTTCCTAATGGAAATATCCTGTAGGATAATTTTGTTCCTTTTATACCATAGCTTCAGGAATTTCTTTTGTACATTAATATTGATGGTGCCCACTGAGTCCATCCAAGGATAACCCAAAACAACATCTTCCTTATCCATGTCTAAAGCATAAAAGTCAGCATGTAATACATATTTATCCATGGTCACCTTCAAGTCCTTAAATATTTGAATAGATGCCCCATCAACCTCTATGCTTGCAATATGTTGTGTTGGAACTTGCAAGCGTTTGGCCAATTTGAGATTGATTAGATTATGCTTGCAACTAGGGAAAATAACAATAATGATCTTCAAGTGAATTTTTTGACCCAATAATTTGAATAGAGATGATAGCTGGAATATTAGTAGAAGTTGGGTCCCTATCTTGTCCTCCTAGTTTTTTTGTTTGTTTTTGTTTTTATATCTATGTAGGTATTTGCATCCTTTTTATAGTATTTGTTGCTAATTTATTCTTCATTAGAGTTTATTTTCTCAATCCTTCGTGTTTTTTATGTATTTTATCATCCTATTCGTTCTTAACTCCTTTTAATATTTTTGTTATTTGTTTAGTGGGCCTAAGCCCCATATTTTGTTGTTGACGCCGTTTTATTTATTGATTATTTTCCTTTGGCTATATATATATATATATATATATATATCTAGATATATGTATAGACTTGTGTATATTTTTGTTTTATTTTATTTATTTTTCCATTAATTATTTTTATTTTATTTTATTTTATTTCCATTAGTTATTTTATTTATCAAAGGATCTTGTCTCAATTAGGGTCTTCACTTGTTTTTATAATTTTTGACTCCCCTCCTTTAAAGTTTGACTTTGATTATTTATTTATTTATTTTAAAAACTAGCTGTTTAATATAACGGTTACTTATTAATATGTATTTTTAATAAATTAATAAGCTCATGTCACAGTTTAAATATTATTTTTCAAAAACTAGTAATATTTGGTTTTAATAAATTAATTTAAATATTAATTTTCAAAAACTAGCAGTTTAATATAGTCGTTACATATTAATATAAATTAATAAACTAATATCATTATTTAAATATTATTTTCAAGAACTAGTAATATTTAGTTTTAATAAATTAATTTAAATATCATTTTTCAAAAACTTGCCGTTTAATATAGCTGTTACCTATCAATATTTTTAATAAATTAATGAAATAATATCATTATTTAAATATTTTTTCAAAAACTAGCCATTTAATATAGTCGTTACATATTAATATTTTAATAAATTAATAAACTAATATCATTATTTAAATATTATATTCAAAAACTAGCTATTTAATATAGCCGTTACCTATTAATATTTTTAATAAATTAATGAAATAATATCATTATTTAAATATTTTTTTTAAAAACTAGCTGTTTAATATAGCCGTTACTTAATAATATTTGTTTTTAATATATTAATAAATTAATATTATAATTTAAACATTATTGTTTAAATATAGTCGTTACTTGAAATTATGTCTCTACACTGCTCTCTATTTAAGCCTTTGCCATGGTCTGCCTCTTCATTTGGTCCTGATGATGAACCACACTTGTTGGTTTGAAATGTGTCGGCCAAAAAAATCTCTCATGTGATTTCTACCGAAAGACATTACAGAAGCTTGCATACAGAAAATAATGATCTTCTCTTTTTTAGTACTTCCATGAATCTGTAGTATGGGGATATTGATAGAAAATAACCCTTATGTTTCTTATTTTCCTCCTTTCCAGTATGAGACCCTTTGTCCAAAAAGAGTTTTTCAATTTCTTTAGGAGGAAGTATCTTTGATAAATCACTGTCAAGTGACTTCCACCATATAGACGCCTCATCTTCCAAATGATTCCCTATGTAGATTCTCCAAAGTAGTGGGCATTGAGGCATGCGATATTGTATAAATTCTTCAATAGTAGGACCATCATATTTCCCTGTTAAAAAAATCTTGCTATAACCCTTAAAATAGAATGAGGGTTTTGTAAACATTTACCTACTTTGTGAAGAAAATTTAAAATGGTCAATATGGCTCAAAATCCTTATTATAACATGTTTTCGAAAATGGAACGACCCTCTGCATCTTCTATTAAAATCACAATATGGGCACTCTAGAAAATAAAATCTGCGCTGCAATTGTTTGGGTGTCACAAAAATTTATAAGAAAAGAGTCGATTTTAAATTAGCGATATCTCCCTCATCTAGACTCTGATTCGACAGATTGTTTTTTTGAATTTAGGTGATTTTTCAAGTGGATATCAGATATGCAATTATTTTTCTAATGTTCCACACAAAAAACTGCAAAAACTTATTGGAGAGTCGCCGTCCATGAATTATCATTAGAAAAATTTCTGCAAAACAATTGATTTTAAAATCAACGATATCTCCCTCATTCGGACTCTAATTCGACCATTTTTTTGTTTGATTGAAATTGGGTATTTTTTCATAAGAATTCATATCTGCTATTTGATTTTTGCAAAATTTTTACCAAAAGTTTGAAATCGGATATGCAAACTCACCACCCAAAAAATTCCTGCAAAAATGAAAAAAAGTCTCTCCACTCTACCCAAGAAATTGTTATAATTCCACTTGTGATGTATCTACAAAAATATTAAAATTACTCCCAAAAAAATTCCAAGAGAGAATCAAGAATATAAAATAGAAATTCTTCTTTATTGATATCACAACCCTTGAGGTAGGTAACACCATACAACTACTCCTTAAGGAAGGAGATCGCTCCACAAGCCCTATGTTTGTCAATAAAAAAATACTTGACATCTCTCAATTAAGAGTATCTAACATCTATATAGGCTTCATACACATAATACCATGGGTAATTACCAAGGGTCTCTCAATACCATGTATTAATACAATGGTCTTATCACTTTATTCCCTAACTACTTGTGGCCCCTTACATAATGTGGGTTAACCACTTTATTTTTTTTTTCTAAAGCAAGAGATGGTCCTTCTATTAACTTAGGAAAAAAACGATTTACCCATGTTACAACAGATGCACTGAGGCGCAAACTCCCACAAAGGGAGAGGGAAATTACCCAAAGTACCCATAAAACCCTCCATTAGTCAAACAGAAATAATCCCTAGACTGCCCTAGAACCGAAAGCAGACAAGTGGATCCAAAGTCCACTCCCCAAAACCCCACCGTTGATCTGTCTCCTTCCTATTCGGTGGTCAAAAATCATCACACGTGGAGGTGAAGCCCACAGAAAATCCCTTAAGTTGCTCGATCAACGCTGACCGTTGATCTTTTCCTTTTGATCCAACGGCTGGTGTCCATATCGCGTAGCTTAAAAGCCCGCTGAATACTGCGCGATGAAGGCGGTTTGCTTTTCCCGTCCTCTGCCACGTGTTGCTTCCTGAGTGGAATTAATGGCTTTTCATAAAAACCATCTTTGGTTTGGATGGTGCCTGATAAGGGTGGTAAACCATTAGTAGTTTTATCCTTTCGGCCCACCAACTAGCACACCAAAAGGTGGTTGTTGATCTTCCTCCTCCGGATCTGATGGCAACAATCCAAATTGGACCGCACATCTGCTCGCGGATTACCTAGTGATGAAGGTGGTAATCACTTTTCATCCACCACCACACGTCGCTAGCTAAATGGAATCGCTTGTCCTCCGCGAAAACCACTCCCGGGTCAGAGGGAACTCGATGTAGGTGGTATATCTCGAGCAACTTTTGACCTCAGTTTTCTTTTCCTTTGACCTCCAATGCATTGCACGAGGAAGACATATCCGGAAGGGTGGCCTCCTGCATGGAATGCCTTAGGATTGGTGTTGGCACTCTGTGGTGTTCGTCTCGGTAGCACATTCTCTCATCGCTTCTCCCTTTGAGCAGATATCTCCTATCTCGATTTCTGCCTTTGTTCCTGCTTCCAGAAGCACCCTTAGAGAACCGACAATGCATATCCTCTGATAAACTGTCTGATGTAATCTTATTCTTCGTTGACATGAAGTAAAATTTTATCTCTTGATTTGTTCTGATACTGCTGTCTGTTGATGAGGGCCTGAGATGAGCATTCCTCCTTCATCCTGTCATCCGTTACCTCCTCCCACTAGCAGCACAAGTCGATATGCTTATTTCGAACCCCCTCATTAGCCAGCCAGTCCGCTACTTTGTTGGCTTCCCTGCGGACATGCACCAACCTAAGAGTTCTTAGAACTAATAGGTGTGATTGGATTCTTTGGTAGACTTGCAGAAGCTGCCAGTGTCCTGAGATTTTCTCTGGTGCTGCACCAGTGTTTATCCTCTTCACCGAATTAATGACTAATTCTGAATCAGCTTCTATGATGACATTATGTATGTTGTACTTGATTAGTATTTCCAAGAATAAGTCCATCCCCATGAGCTTAGCCATATTGTTGGTTGCTTTTCCTAGATAACTGTGGAAGATGACCTGTATGTTTCCTTCCTCATCCCTCATGACCCCTCCATAACCTGCTTCTCCTGGATTTCCTTTTGAGGCTCCATCTATGTTAAATTTTAAAAAACCTTGTGAAGGGGGTTGCCAGAAAGCCTTTTCTACTAAGGTATTCTTGTTGATCTACATAGAACACCATGGGAGATGAACCTTAAGCTCTAACTTCTCCAGGATTCTGGCCTCTCTTTGTCCTATGAGTTTTCCAGTAGTGACACCTCCCAGGATGTGAATAGTCTCTTTGAGTTGCTTAAGGATTAGCTTTAGGATGCTGCTCACCGGGCTCACCTTATCCTTGAAAATCTTGTTATTGCGCTCCTTCCAAACATTCCAGATTAAGAACCCTAGGGTCAATGCCCAAGCGGAGTTTATTATCTCATTATCCGAAAAAAAAAATCTGCCAGTTTTTCAGTGTAGCAATGATGTCATTTACATGTCTGTCTATCTGCTCGAAGACATCTCCAACCCAATTCCATAGTGTTGTAGTGAATGAGAATCTATTCAGGAGATGATTAGTGGTTTCTTCCTGTTGTCCACACAGGTGACATCTTGAGGGGCCAACAAAGCCTCTTTTTCTTAGGTTGTCCCATGTCAGAATCTTGCCCTGTTGAACCAGCCACTTGAACAATTTGACTTTCATCCAATAAGGATTATCCCAGAGTTATTTCCACGTCTTATCAGTGTTTGGAAAGTTAAGCCCTGTGTCTATCCTTTTGGTACCCTTAAGAGTGAAGAGACCTGCCTTGTTCTTTCCCCATCTTAATTGATCATCTAAGGTTGAGGTTAAGATTTTCCTCTTTTCAAAAAGACCGTTAAGGGCTATAGCTTGAGTATTCATCATGCCCATTTCACTGTAATCTGGAAATTTCCATATTCACCATTTCCCATTGTTCCTTGATTGATCCCAATAGTCACTTACCCTCCTTAATACTTTGTTGATGGTATTTGTGTGAATGTCTGCTAATTCTTCACTGCGGAGATTGTCCTCCTGCTGTCAATTATCCTCCCAGAACCAGGCCAGATTTCTGTTTCTAATCTCCCAGAAACTATGTTTTTGGATTAGGGCCCTGTTCTCCCATTCCTAATCCAAATTGGTGAACCTTTAACTTGTCCTGTCATTCTTATGGGGTTCTTCTCCTGCCAATCTCTTGCATACTTTTGCTTCCATAATTTTGCCCAGGGGGCTTGTATTTCCTTTAGCCATCTCCACCAGATTTTGGCTCCTAGAACTCTGTTAAGAATTCCTGGGTCATGAAGACCCAAGCCACCATGGGATTTTGGTTTGCATACCCTATCCCATGCCACTAGGGCCCATTTCTTATTTTCTTCACCTTTCCCCTAGAGAAAGTCTCTCTGAGTGTTTCTTATTTTAGTAATTACACCAGTTGGTGCTGGAATGGCTGATAGCATATAGATAGGGATGGTTTGGAGGATAGCCTTAGTTAGAATCATCCTCCCTTCTTGATTTAGGGCTCTATTTGTCCATTTTCTCATCTCATCTCTTAGCTTATTTAGAACAGGCTCCTAGATTTCCTTGTGTAACGGTTTGTCAGTGAGGGAAACTCCCAGGTAATTCAAGGGAAATGACTCTCTTTGAAAGCCCAAAATTCTAGAAATATTTCTTTGAATCAAAATATCCATGTTGAAAAAGAAAATCTTTGATTTAGTAAGACTTACCTCTATGCCCGCTGCCATAGCAAACTCACTCAGAATCTGCTTAAATTCTTTGGCTTCCTTGACTGTGGGTGTTCCTTGAAGCATAGTATCATCCAAAAATTGTTGATGTGTCACCGAGTCCCCACCTTGAGTGAGTCTTAGACCCTGAATTCTCCCTTCCTCCTTAGCAGCTCTGATTGCTCTTCCTAACCCTTCCATCATTAGAATGAAAAGGAAAGGAGAAAGAGGATCACCTTGCCTGAGACCTCTAGTAGGCTTGAAGGTTTTGGAGGGAGAGCCATTGAGAAGAATTGAACAACTGGCAGTGGTAACTAGCGCCATGACCCACTTGATCCAATTGTAATCAAAGCCATAGGCTTTGAGTACTGCTCTTATGTATGACCAACTAAATTTATCATAGGTCTTTTCTATGTCCAGTTGAATTATCATTCCTGTCTGTTTATTGGTAATGAGTGAATGAACCACTTCATGTGCTTGAATTATGTTATTAAGAATTTGTCTTCCTTCCACATAGCCTATTTGCTCCTATGACACTAGGGTAGGGAGGAGTGGTTTGAGACGGTTGGAAATTACATTGGATATTATTTTGTACACCACATTGCATAATGCTATAGGTCTAAATTTGTCTAGAGAGGTGGCCTTTTCCTGTTTGGGGATTAAGGCTATGAAAGATTCATTGAGCGCCTTCAAGACTGTTTTAAATATTCGAGAGTCTTCCACTACCTCTAGAATATCTTGTTTTACTATCCTCCAACATGTTCTAAAAAAGTCCACATTGAAGCCATCCGGGCCTGGTGCTTTCCCGTTGTGCATATCTGTAATGACTTCCTCAATCTCTTCCTCTGTTACTGGTTTGTTGAGATTGTAATTGTCCTCTCTAGATACCAATTTAGGAATGTACTGAGTAAATCTTTTCATAAACTGACATCTATCTACCGTGGTTTCCTCAGCAATTCTCTGAAAATGCTGGACTAGGACCTCTTCCATCTCTTCATGAGTGTTTATTTCTATTCCATGCTAATCTGTAATTTTCACAATTATGTTATTGTTTCTGTGAGATATGGTGGATCTATGAAAGAATTTGGTGTTTCTCTCCCCTTCCTTAATCCATTGTACTCTAGATTTCTGTCTCCAGAATATTTCCTCTTGTAGACATCTATTTTCCCATTCACGCTGAAGTGACTCTGCCATCTCTTTCCTTTCATCTGTATAGCCTTCCGTGATAAGTATTTGGTTTATTTCCTTTAGTTTCTTTTCCACTTCGCCTTTAGCTTTGAAGATATTTCCAAATTCCTTTTTGTTCCACTCTTTGATTTTGTCTTTGATGTGTTTGAGCCTACAGTGTAGAAGGAACATCTTTGTACCTTGAAGGTGTACCTCTTCCTTCCACCATTTTTCAATGTTTGTGAGGAAATCTGAATGTGTGAGCCAAGCATTTTCAAATTTGAAGGGGTTGTTCCTTGGTTTACCAAATAGAGAAGCTTCCAATTGAATGGGAAAGTGATCTGAACCTCCAAAAGGTAGGATGAGCACAGTGAGGCTACTTCCCATGAGAAGAAGTTCCTCTAAGATAATACATCTGTCTAATTTTGATGCTACTTGGGTAGAGCCCCCCATTTTGTTATTCCAAGTGAAGATTCCATTGTTGGTTTCCATATATACTAGTTTCATATTGGTGAGGAAGTTCTGGAAGGCAACAGAATCCCTACCAAGTGTTTTAGTTCCTCCTTTCTTCTCTGTGAGTGATTTTATCATGTTAAAATCACCTCCTAGAATCCAGGGTAGAGCTGGGTATCTCTTCTTCATATCCTTCAGTGTTGTGAGGAGTCTGAGTTTGTCCTCCATTGGCTGATGACCATAGACATTGGTGATCATGTAACATTGCCTGTCACCCACCGGTTGGATAATCAAAGAAAGGTGGTGTCTAGACGCCTCCGCATCAACCACACCAAATTTTTGTGGATCCCATAAAGTGAGAATTCCACCAGCAGATTTATTTTCCTTAACATCAAGGTATTCATATCTATTTAACCATTTTCTATGTTTTTCTCTGATCTTCTCCACTGAGCATTTTGTTTCCTGAATAAACACTAAGTCAGATTTTTCCTCTCTAATCCTATTACCTAGATTCCTTTGTTTTCTTCTACTCCCTAGTCCTCTCATGTTCCAGGTTGTGATTTTCATTGAGGTTGGATTTTGAAGGAGTAAATGGAAAGGTATTTCATCCTTCTTGAGTCAATCATGTGTTTTCCACACTCCAGCAGCAGTTCTTTCTATATTTTCCTTCCCCTCTTCTTGCCTGGGTTTTTTATTAATTTTCCTGTTATTAATCCTATTGAGGAAGTCCCTTTATTTTCCTGGTTATCATGTCCTCTTTTGACTCCTACAGCTGTTTGTTGTGACTTGTTAAGGAATATCTATTGTACCTTGTCAACATCCTCCTAAGGTATGGAGTTTATTCCCAGGTTTCCTCCTTGTTCGAGAAACTTTTCCAGCTCTAGGTTCTCCCTTTCCAGGATCTCCTGTAAGTCTTGGTCCTCTGTGCCACTTTCACTTTGAGTCATTTCATGGTCATTTTCTATTTCCATGGTACTCAAAGGATCCATTGTGTGTTCATTCTGTTCCTCTGTGAACTCCATGCTGGTCTCTTTTCCTTTCCCCCTTGTTGCCTGATTCTATGTACTCTTTTGATCACCTCCATCTACTTATTTTTATCCTAAGATCTCAAAATTGTTGTAACTTCTTGTTTTGTTATCATTCTCAGTAGCGTTCTTTTGGGTCTTCCTTTCCCCTCCTTTTCCTTTTCCTCCTACTTTGGTGAAACCTATCTGATCTTTCCCTTTGCTAGTGTTTAGGTATTCCTCCCTTTTATTAAGAGGACAATCTCTAGATAGGTGCCCATGCTCATGACATTTGTGACATCTGAACGGGATATTCTCATAGTCAACTGTTTGAACCCATTCATCATCATAGACTTCTAGAATGACCTCATCTGTAAGGGCTCCTGATAGGTCCATATCCACATAGATACAGGCATAGGAGGTATATTTTCCTCGTAGAGTTGCCTCTGAAATCTTTAAGAAATGACCTAATTTATTACCTATAGCTTTTAAAGGCTTTGGCATCTAGTAATCTAAAGGTAAGGAGTAGAGTCTAATCCATATCGGTACCAAATTCAGGTTTCTCATTCTGGCACAAAGTTCATCGTCCAAGGCCACATATAGAGACCAACAGCTGCAAAGAAGTATGGTCCTCCTTCAAAAATCCTGTCTTTGTCCTCCATGTTCGTGAACACCATTGTAAAAAACCTTTGGATCCAAGATGTATATTTAACTCCCCCTTTGGTTTCAAGTTGTATTTTATCCAAGTGTACAATGCTTTCTTTGACGGCCAGATTCCCATAAACTTGCATATAATGACATAGTTTTCCATGTGATCCCTTTGCGCTTGCAAAGCTGGATCATTCAATATAACCCGCAGTTTAGTTATGGTCTTGGGTTTACAGGGCCCCATCTTGGTTCTGTTCTCTATTCCCTGACCTCTGTCTTCCACTTTCTCCTCCTTTCAGTCTTCCTCGTGGGTCCCTTGTGTTATCCTCCTGTTGCAACAGGTTTCATATTTCATGATTGGCAGTGGAAATGCCAAAAATGTTCATATTTTTCATGCTGCAAAAGTTCCATTTTTGAAAGATTTCTCAGTTAAAGGAAAGCCAAATAGTCTAAGCTTGGCTTTCTTAGGTTTAAATTGCCTATCTTAGAAGATAGAGAAAGAAAATCTATCCAAACAGTTTAAGCTTGGCAGGTTAGTAGCTAGGTAGAGAATAAAGGAGCCCAACTGTTTAATCTGGGTCCTTGGAAGCAATAAGGGTAGTTTTTAGATAGGAGGGCAGCTAAAAAAAGAAAAAAAGCAATCAGGGTCTGCAAGTCCAAGTGCACCCTTCCTGAAGTAACAAAAAATGCTAGGTGTATTAGGTTGGGTAGGTAGCTTGGGGTTGCAGAAGCAAGATCATCTTCAGTGTTGGCCTTGGAAAAGAAAGCTCATCTCATTAGTGGCAGAGGTACCAAAGCAGTGTTTTAATGGCAGAGTTCTAGAAGCATGTCTAATTTCCTCTCACTCCCCCTCGAAGTCTCTTACTAACACCCCTAAAGGACCTTGGGATCTGCCCAACAAGTCCTAAGTCCATTTCATTTTTGTGAAACATTAAGTCAAAGTTTTGACTTTCTTCATGAAAAGAAGCCACATTTCTTGTGTAAAAGTCATGTTCTCATCTTCTACACAATCTCTACAGCATAAGCTTCCAAGTAGTCAAGCTACAGATGCTACAGTGGCAACAACAGCAGCACCTGAAACAAGCATGAGCATGGACGAATTGACAAGAGTTGTCAATGAGCTAAAGCTGCAGGCAACAGAGATAAAAGAGGCCAAAGAAAAGCTGGCCAAACTGGAAGAAAGATATGATAAGTCCAAAATGACAGTGGCTGAGCAGACAAGGGAGATTAAGGCCCTAAAGGACAAAGTTAAAACTTTGGAAAAAGAGTTGTCTTTGGACAAGACCCTGGCTGAAATAAAGAAAATTCTGTGGGCCAAGATTAATCAGTCAATCACTGGCCAATGGAGGTCAATTCAGGCAATGTATGAGCAGGTAGAACTACTTGGCCTTGCTCAGTTTGAAACTCAGAGAGCCAAAGCAGCATTAGGAAGCATGCCTGAGTAGGCCAACAGAATGATCAATTTTCTGAATCATCAGACTAAGGAAGAGCTGGCAGCGCTGCATATCATGAACAAAACAGAGGCCATATTAACAGTAAAAAGAGTGCCCACATTGAGAAGCTTGGTGCAAACTCTGGAAGCAAGGTGTCGAGAAATACAAAAGGATGTGGATAATTTTGAAATAAAGCTTGCAGCACTACAGACTAGAGGACTGCCCAGCCTATTGACCAGCGCTGGAAAGTTATTGACACGTGACCAATATGCAACCAGGCTTAATAATTATGTCACAAATCAGCTTACTGCCGCATCAAGTTCTACAGCAGAGGCAGGGCCGCCTTCAGGACAAACCCTCTATGACAGGCTGGAAAGTTTATTTTACATAGAGCATGAAGTCAACCACCTGTTTGAAATGCCGCCCAATTATTACAAGTATACAGAGGCCGATGAGACACTTGTCAAAATACAAAAGCATCAGTTACCTCCCGAGGATTGGTGGCAGGCAATGCTGGCCGTTTTGCCCAGGTAATTTCAGTTTTCACCCCTTTTTGGTTATTTCAAAATCTCGGTCAGCTACAGGTCAGCAGCAAACGCAGGATAAGGCACGAAAGCACCGGACAGAGCAATTAAGGAACGCGCAGGACAGGTTGGATCAGTTACAAAGCAAAGCGCTGAGATGGCAAGCCTAAGAGCGCGGATTTTTGAAAGCACAGCCCCAGCCGACTCAATTGTACTCAAAAGTCAATATTCACTGACAGAAAGAGCAGCTGTTACATTTGTCTTTATTTCAGCATTTACTTTCTCATCAACCACTCCTTAGGAGTTGGTAAAGAAGTTATGAGCTATTAACTTCTCATCTAGATATTTTTGTATCCAATTTTTGTATATATACCACCCTCTGCATTGTTAAAAGGGTTGGTCGGCTAATGTATTCCAAGAGAGACTCGCACTGTATGTCTGATACTTTTTCTATAATCAAAGACTGCTTACAGGCTTGGAGAAATGACTGTCTGCTCTGTGTCTAATGGTCTGAAGAATTGAATGTGGAATTCTTGTGCTGCTATATGAATCAATAAGTTTTCCTTACCTCTGTTATTTCAATTTCATATATGCTCAAATCACAGAACAAAGGATTGGTTTAGAATTTGCTTAGCTGCACTCTATGCCCAGGTTCTGTGGCTTCTTAATGTTTTCCTCTTGAATTAGGCATAAATATGAATTCCGTTATGGCTCATGTTTGACCTATTTCATATATGAATGACTGTTATCTGAGAATTCTTAGCTGCTCCTAGATAGAGTTCATTCAGCTTCTTTCTGCTAATCTGATTGAGAGATTCTTTGTTGCCTCTCATTCCTTAGCATTCATTCCATCCTTTTAAGCTTTAATGTTGTTTCATAAGCAGCTACCTTGCTCCTTATTCCTCTTGTGACCAAGAAAACGCACCAGCAGTCTTACTCCATGACTCCATGCCCAATGGTTTGAAACTTGTTACACTATGCATTGCCTCTCCACTTGAAAGCATCATCCTTCCCACCAAACTTGAAAAAAACCCCTGAACCCAATAGCTAGCCTAAAATCATCATCAACAAAGCTAAATCAGAAAGAGAGAGCCCTCTCTGATTGCAGGTGGGCTAGAACCTGCAATCCAAAGATTGGTTTGTGGTTACCTCGGTCGTATCCTTTTAGGAGCTTAAGGACAACCTGAGTGATAACATAATGGTGACTCCGCTGGGGACCAATCCTCAGATAATTTCATAAATCAAGTTGGAAAGCTCTACTGGGAAAGAAACAGACCTTCAAGAGTTTCTTTCTAGGTTTCTGGAGAAGGTCATCGTTTCCTTTACTACCATTTTTACAGGTTTAGTTCTGATCTATGATGGTGGACAGAGATCAGGCACTCCAAAGTTGATCATCCACCTGGCGACTCCACATCATCTTCACAATCAAGACTCCACTGGGTGAGCGAACCTGAGAGAGATTTTCAAAGTTTTTTGAGCAGTTCTACAGCCAACTAATCCCATTTCAAAGTGTTAATAGTCAGACAGGATGACCAGGTGTGTGGAAGATGAAGTTAAACAAGCTGTAAATGAATTCAAGAAGTTGTTATCAGAATATGAACTTGATGATTTTTTTTTTAAATTAGTGTTGCTAAAGGTCAAAGCAATACAGCAGCCTCAAATCAAAATGTGTTTTCTTGATTTACTTGCTGAAGAACATCAAAATGAGATTGAACTTGTGCATTCTCAAATTCAGCCTTTTGATTTTCAAGATCCTAAAGAATTCCTCCAAAGTCTTCCTTCTCCAAGTCATGAGGAAATTGTACTACCTTCTGACTTACAGATTGGGGATAAACTTGGTTTCAAGACAAAGACTGAAGTATTGGCTGCAGAGTTTGATACTGAGGATGCAGCTGTTCCATCAGACAAAGAAGGCCTAGAAGAAACTCTCCCACATGATGCTTTTGTTGATCCTATAGCAGATTACATGGAGGATCTCTTCAACTCAAAATCTTTAAAATATTTTCTCTATGAGGACCAAGTGGTTCAGCAGTGGCCCTTATATGTCACAATTTTGATTATGGGGGCACATGACCAAACAATGTTTCTGATTTCACCAACTGTCAGTCAAACAGTTTGTTTCTTTCTACAAGTGCTTAAGTGGTTGCACTGGCTGTTTCATTTTACCTAACCAGCAAACAGGTGCTGATTAGGGTAGGTAGGTAGGATTTCAGTTTTTTTTTGGATAGCAGCTTGATGCAGTTGAAGCCCGAAGTGAAGGCTCTAAGCTCTTCAAGTCCGCTGTCATATATATAAATAAAGCAGCCAACAAAGGGAAAATTTTTTAGAATACAACAAATAATTGAAGATCAAGGCAGTCTGACCTGCTGTTCTTGGCTTTTCACAAGGAAAAGCCATCCCCAAGTGGAGCCACTGTTAGCCTCCTGTTGCAACAGGTTTCATATTTCATGATTGACAGTGGAAATGCCAAAAATGTTCATATTTTTCATGCTGCAAAAGTTCCATTTTTGAAAGATTTCTCAGTTAAAGGAAAGCCAAACAGTCTAAGCTTGGCTTCCTTAGGTTTAAATTGCCTGTCTTAGAAGATAGAGAAAGAAAATCTGTCCAAACAGTTTAAGCTTGGCAGGTTAGTAGCTAGGTAGAGAATAAAGGAGCCCAACTGTTTAATCTGGGTCCTTGGAAGCAATAAGGGTAGTTTTTAGATAGGAGGGCAGCTAAAAAAAGAAAAAAAGCAATCAGGGTCTGCAAGTCCAAGTGCACCCTTCCTGAAGTAACAAAAAATGCTAGGTGTATTAGGTTGGGTAGGTAGCTTGGGGTTGCAGAAGCAAGATCATCTTCAGTGTTGGCCTTGGCAAAGAAAGCTCATCTCATCAGTGGCAGAGGTACCAAAGCAGTGTTTTAATGGCAGAGTTCTAGAAGCATGTCTAATTTCCTCTCACTCCCCCTCAAAGTTTCTTACTAACACCCCTAAAGGACCTTGGGATCTGCCCAACAAGTCCTGAGTCCATTTCATTTTTGTGAAACATTAAGTCAAAGTTTTGACTTTCTTCATGAAAAGAAGCCACATTTCTTGTGTAAAAGTCATGTTCTCATCTTCTACACAATCTCTATGTCTATCATCACTTCATAGACTTATCATTGTTCCCTTTCATTTCCACTCTACCAGATCATATTAACTCCTGATTCTACTATATAGCTCCCTAACTATTCCCCATCCCCACTTACTACTAAAACTATATAAAATCCCAAAAATATTAAATAACCCCCCCCTTGGCACTATAGCCATATGTTCTAAAAACTGGGGAAATATTAAGTCCATCTGGGACTTATATTTAACCTTTCCTCGTTTGTCCCTTGGGATCAGTTAACCCCTGGTTGAACTGATAGCCATTTATTCCCCTTCGCAGTCATTTCCCAAAATTAATGTTTAAAATGCTTTATTAAACATTAAATTCTCATTCCCCCGCTTAAGCCTAACCCACAAAACCCATGTTTCCGAAGTTTTTCCCGCTGGCGTATAACCCATAAAACCCGTCTTTATTAAAGTTCCCCCCCCCGCCACATGAATAATTAAATAAAATAGCAGGCGGGTCCCCGCCCTAACCTTCCACCGACTTACCCGTCCCGTCGGCCGTTAGATCTGGCCCGCCCAAGATCTACGGTGGGCGGGTCTTTTCACACGCCAACACGCCGAGGGTTAGCATCCGGGAGTTCGGCGGTTTTCCCGTCGTACTCCCGCCATGCATCATCCTCCCAGGTGTGGCAGAGCCCCCTCCTCCCAAACCGCTTCAGTACAAAGGCGGTGCGCCTGAAACCGCAAACCGCTCTCGCCTGCATGACATCAGCGCCACGTTCCACCACGCGTCACCCTCCTCACCTCCGCTGCTGTGCCACGTTGCCGCCACCTCATCCCTTTCGTGCCCGCGCCCTGCCACCGTGTCATTGCCACGTCACCGCCCCGTCAGCTGCCCCGTCATCCATCCGTACCTGGGACCCGCCAATGACGTCACGCTGACGTCATCCCGAAAAAGCGCCAAAAGCACCCAAATGTCAATTTTTGCTTAAAAAGAGCGCGCAAACGACCGTTGTAGTTCATTTCTATTGGTTCATTTGAAGGCTCTGGTTCACTGTTTTATTCATTTCCTCATTCCCAAAGCTTGAAATCGAGCAACTGAGCTGCCGCGGCCTGCAAATTCGGCTTCATAGCCTACCTTCGCACCAACTTGTCCACTCTCGGCGCTGTTGAACCAGGTATTTGTCATATCTTCCCCTTTTTCGCTCCTGTTCTTCATTTCATCCACTGCACATACTGCAAACCTGCAAATTTCCCCAATTGGCAGCTCTGCCGTGCATAAAACTCCATTAAAACCCACTGGAAACTCTTTACTTCAGGAAAAGCCTCATAAACCTTGTGCCCATTTATAATTACACTGGCAAGTTCCGTTTAGAGCTCGGCCCCCAGGAAAAATCTCGCAGTACCTCAGCATTGCCTTGTTTTACCTTATTCCACTACTTAAATCAGTCCACTGAAACTGTAATTGTCCTCTGCCCCTTTGCATTGTTCCTCGCAGTCTTTAACTCCAGAGAATTCACTAAAAGAAGGGAAATTGACCCAAAACTCCACAAAATTGGTCTCTCACAGCATAAGCTTCCAAGTAGTCAAGCTACCATTTGCATTTGAGTTCAGTCCCGGGTTCCTCTGTTAGTCCTCACAGATAAGTTTGTTTAGCCAGCTGTTGCCCTGATTTTCTTTCCAGCTCAAGCATTCAAAAGTTGCATAATGGCCACTCCATCTGCTCTGAACATCACTCCCATAAATCCACCAAGCAAAGAACTTGAGTCAATGGCCTTGGCTGATACAGACTATCTTATTCAAGACCTAGTTGGAAACAGAAATCATTTACAGACCTACTGCCAGCTGAGAAACAGTTTCATAAACAAATCTGACATGTATGGCATATGGGAGTCCAATCTGCCACATTATTTCCTCCCTTCTGTCAATATTTTTCCTGAGATTATTCACTTGTGTGCTGCAAATTATGAGCCAAGTCAGAGGGCTGTTAAGTCTCCATCTGGGAGCATACTTTTTCATATCACACCTGACTCCATCAACCAGATGTTGAATTTCAAACAAACTCAAATACTGTTGCCCTTCTCCATGAACAACTTGCTGGAAGAGGCCTCCTGGCTCCCTGGCCCCAAGATTGAGAAAATTGCTAAGATATTTATGAGGGCAGATTGCCAACCTAAGGAGCCACCTCCATTCCTATACGACCATTTCAATGAGGTGGGCAAGTTACTTATAGACATGATATCTTATGTGTTGGGTTTCACAACAAGTGAACATGTGGATGAGACAGTGTTGGTTCTGTTGTCTTCATTTAGCCAGGGACAGCCTCCTGCTGTCAAGTATAACTATGCCAAGTTCATAGCAAACAAAATCCATGACCAGCTCATTAAGCTAGATAGGCAAGGAATTTTCAAATATTCCTCATACATCTATCATTTGTTCATGTATTATCAATCTGAAAGCTTCCAGTGTCCCATCAAAAAGTTAGATTCAAAGGGAGAAAGAAGATCTGTAGTTTTCTGGTCATCAGTATTCCATCAAGTCCAACATTCTCCTTATTCGTACTGTGAGTTCATTGACCAGTTTGTTTATCCAGTCTCCTGCCTCTTGATGAAAGCTCCCCCTCCCAGAATAACTTATGAGATGCAGAAGTTACTGCAGCTATCTAAGAGCTACAAAGTAGGTGATTGGTACCTATATCAGGACCACACTGTGATTAGAATTTATGGCTGTGAGCTTTGTCCTTACAGGCTCCCAAGATATGTACCAATGAGGCTGTTTGCCTTGGAATACTACAGGCAGCTTATAAACTCAGATTTGACTCATTTTCACAGCACCAAGAAGAAGGCTCAACTGAAATTCAAAGACCACCTAGGGCCTTTCATCATGAACAAGAAGGAAGGTTGGCAAGATGCTGACCTGATACTCAAAGATCAACTCAAGTTGAAAAGAAGTTTCTGGTGGGTCCCTTATGACCCGCTTGGCTTTATTAATGCCAGAAGGGTCAAATATAGATTGACACCCTATGACCACTGCAAAAACCCACACATCGAAAAATATGCTAATCAAGATGCATGGGCACAGGGCACTTTAGTTGAAGAGTTCACTCAAGAGGAAATTTTGGAGCAAACTGCTAAAGATCTTGAAAAAACTCTTGACTTGGATTCTGCTGACCAGGTAACTTTCAAGCTGCCATACCAAGTTGAAGAGGGCACATCTACAGCTGCAGCTTCACAAGCTGCCCAAGGAGCATCTACGTCAGCAACAGGTACAGCCAAAGGAAAAGAGCCAATGGAGACAGAGCAAATGGTCACAGAACAGCCTGTCACTTCAATGGAAGAAACTCAAGGGCAAGCCCCTCCTCAACAAATAGAAAAACTACAAGTGCCACCTCTGCAAACTCCTGTAAATGAAGAAAGAGGCAGAAAGCGAGATCGAGAAGACTCCACACCTGCTAGTGGGTCTACACAGCAGCCTGAATCTAAGAGGCAAAGAGTTGATCCTCCAATCGAGGAGGAGGTCAGTGAAGAGGTCGTAGAAAGCCCGAGAAGGGAAGCAAGCCTGCATACACCTACAAGCTCTTTTCAGCAAGAGCAAGACAGGCAACACGACATGGAGGTGTCTTCCTCCACACAACAAGGCAAGAGACCAGCTGGCGTCAAAGCCAGCTTCAAAGAAATCAAAGCTCAAAATGAGCTACTTAGAGTGCAACTATATGATCAATTTCTTAAAGCAACACCTGCCAAGCAGGAAAGATTGATGGCAACATTTGACATCAAACAAGAAAAGATGATTCTCAGCCACTTCAAGCCCAAGGTTCAGCAGCCACAGTCAGCTGCAGATTTTGTTAAGACAAGGTTAGAGGTCCTGGCCAAGGACATTCACCCCATGGATCAAATAGAGCTACATAAGCAAACAGGGGAAATGGTCTATGCCACCCTTGCAGAGAAGGCCACATTGGCCCATGAGTTGAAGGAATCATTGAAGAATACTAACACTCAGTTGGACTTCGAAAGACTGTCCTCCACAACCAAAGACAACAGAATTAAAACATTGGAGGACATTATTGTGGACTTAGGACATGATCCTAAGGATCCTAAGGGTGTGAGGGCCCTTATCAAGAAGAAGGATGATGATATTGCTGCATTGAAAAAGAGATTGAAATTGCTTCCTACTGAGCATTTGAATTTTCTCATGTCTTTCCCCTTTCTAATCCATGAATGTCCTCCTCTAGTTTGGTTATGTTTTTCCTTCCCTTTGACATTTTTTTCTTTTGTAGCAAGAGAAAGCTCATATTTCTTCTCAGTACCCTTTCAATTTCATCTAGTCAGAGTAAGTTCTCCCATATATCCTTTTAGATGAATTCATCCCACAACTGACTCCAATCTGGAAGCCATTGCCTAGTAAGGATCCCATCCACAAAGGTGGTACAATCCTTAATGTAACCTTTCAGGTAAAATTTCATCAACTTCAAACCAACCATAATTTCCCCAAATCTTTCAAGATTATCATGAGCCTATTGGATCCACATGAGGTAAGATGTCATGGTCTCAGAACTGTTCATCTTAATGTTGTTTAATTTCTCGTACAATACCATTTTCCTACTTTCATTTTGCTATGATAAATATTGGTTAGAACTACCCACATCTGATGTTTGGTGTCCTTTCTAGATATGCGAGGAATTATGTGATCCCTCACACCATCCAAAATTATACACCTTGCTTTCATATCTTTGAGATTGTGCTCCACTGTAAGGTTTGGATATGAAGGAACTTGAATGCATGTGTTCAAAAGGTGCCACAAACCATTGATTTTCAAAATCATGATAATTCTCTCTTTTGAGGGACTAAAATTAGAAACCCCATCAAACTTGTCTTCATATCATAAACTATTCATTGATGCCATCTTCAAAAATTGACCAAGACTGCAAAACCTAGCTGCAAAATTTAAAAATAATTTAGTTGCTGTAAAAAAGAGAAACTCACTACTGCAAACCATAGTGATTTTGGATCTTTCTCTCAAATTTGTCTTGAAAAATATGATGCCATGTTAAATCTCCTAATACCAGCCTAGATTTATTTTCTCATAGCAATTATTTATTCCTACCAATTCATTTAATTAATAAAATAAATCATGAATTACTGAAAAATAAAATCATCGGTATTTTAACATCTAAAAATATATGTAGCGAAAATAAATTGGATAGATTAATTGCACATTGCAATATAAATAATTCACCCACACCAATTCTTTGTCATTTATTAATATAGAAAATTTGGGTCTCAACCCATATAGAATTTACAAAGAAAAATACAATGACTGAAACCTGCAACTTGTCCCCACTAGAATAATTCAGCCTAAGGAAAATCAACCAACTGGAAATTGACCTTTAAATAAATTCAGCTTGAAGAAAATTGGCCCACCTCTCACATGAAAATAGACCTTTGCACCTATCTCTCACTTGACCTCTACACACTAACAACTTGGCCCTGGAAATTTGGCCTCCCCAACAAGTGCACTTTTTTCTCACTTTAGCAATTCAGCCTCTCGAATTCCCAACAAAATTGGCCTCTTGGAATTACCCTGAAGTTATCCATGTATTATTCTTCCTTCTCCTTAGTCAAGCTGAGCCTCATCCTCCAGAGAATTCACTCTTTCCTTCCTGAGAAAATCACTTTCCTAAAATTGTTGCAATTGCCTCTCTCTCTTGTGTTCTTGTATCTTCACCTCTTCATTAGGATTCTTTGATAATATCCATTAAACCCAAATACCTAACACTAATATACATTCTAGAAGATCTTGGAGATCAATGGTTGAGATTATTTCACTTAAATAATTAAATTAATTATCCTATGAAAATGACTTAATAGTCCAAAATAATTAACTAAATTTAACAATTGTACTTTTCCTAAGTCAAACTTAAAAACGAAGACATAATTCACTTACTTCACCAAGAAAGCACCAAAAGGGGAAATAACGTAGAAATTATGGTTTAGATTTGCAACTGCTCCTGGAGTATTAATCAAAATCACAAGACACAAACCTATTCTACTACTATGTGGAATTCAATTCACAATTTAGAACATCAATCCCAAACATGCAATGAGAAATAACACACATGCACACAATATTTTTTCCAGGGGAAACAAATCTACTAAAAACCCTTGTCTTTTTTCATTAATTTGATGACTATAGATGTATTACAATTTTTTTTCTCAATTAAGCACAACCTGTAAGTGAATAACCTGTCTCTTAACTCATTGAGAAGCTCTGACCTAGACTTAGCCGATTTATGCCTCTGCTTGAACCCCTATTTCTTTGTGAAATTCCTTGAGACATTAGGCCCCTATTTCCTTGTACAATTCTTTGAGAAATCAGACCCCTATTATTTAGGAATTTTTCCAAAATGGATTGCACAATTCCCAAGGTTGATCATCTTACTACATGCAACACTTGTACACTCAAGACTAGTCTACAATTAATGATACACTACCTCAGAATATCCACCACGACTAGAGAAATCAAATTCTCTACATGCACTAGTTATTTTGGGTTGATTGACTAGTTAACTTGATGATCACTGAGTTTGACTCAAGTCCCACTGCACAACTAACCTTGCACTAGTTCCTCTAACAGTTGGAACTAGTTTAACTGAAAACAGCTTGAGATAACTGATCTTGATTGCTACAAATTAGAAATCACACATGCTTAACTGAACTCTAACTCCTCCAACTTGAATTTACTGAGTAAACTGGGTGCACAAGCTATGTCACACAACTTAACTACATCCAAGTTGTCTGCTAATGTGGAAATTCAAAATTTTTCAATTTAATCAAGGAAAAAACAAATTGATAATTTCTTGCTGCAATTTTCAACACTCCCTCTCAACAAGAAAGGGATTATTAACCACCCCTATCTTCCACCTATGGAACTCAAACTTCCCTCTTGGCAAGGCCTTTGTCAAAATGTCAACATCTTGTTCCTCTGTCAGAATGTATTGTAGCAACATTATCCGCCCCTATGTACAATCTCGTAAATGGTGATACTGGATATCTATATGATTTGATCAATTGTGAAATATAGGATTCTCAGAGAGCTTGATGAAACTATGATTATCATAGTAGATCATAGTTGGATCCATCATTTAACCAAACAGTCCAAGAAGTATATTTATCATCTAGATCACCTCACATGTTGCTTGACTTGTAGCCATGTATTCTTCTTCTATTGAGAGGAGCACCACATATATTTTCTTCGTGCTATACCAGGAAATTGTCGTGGACCCAACATTAAAAATTCCACCTGATGTACTCTTTCGGTCTAATGGACTCCTTCACCCAATCCACATCTGTGAAGATACACAACTTCACTCCCTTTATCCATCTGTACCATAGTACAAACTAGGTAGTGCCTCTGAGGTACCATAAAACATGCTTTGCTGCCTTCCAAAATAATTTGGTTGGCATAACCATAGCTTGGCTCAGGTCGTTGACTACACAACACAAATCTAGTCATGTGTTCACAAGATACATCAGTGAACCCACTAGATGTCGATAAATGGTAGCATCCACTTCCCGACCTAAAGTGGCATCCTCCTTCCTCCAGTTGGTCCTAGAGGTGTCTCCATGGGTTTTCAGCTCTCCATGCAAAACTTCTATAGTATCTCATTTGCATACTTTCCTTAAGATATAAATAGTTACCCATCGCCTGGCCATACTTCCAACCCAATGAAGTAGTGCATGTGACCCATGTCCTTCATTTCAAATTCCCTTGTAATGTCCTCCTTGCAAGATCTAATCAACTACTCATCACCAGTTAAAATCAAATCATCAACATATAAGACAATAATAAGAAATTTACCTTCTACCAAGATTTGATAGAGGTTTTCATCCACTTCAATTTTGGTGAAGCCCAAACTACTGAGATAGTTATCGATCCTAGTGTAGCAAGCACAGGGTGCTTGTTTGAGACTGTACAATGATCGTTTGAGTCTACACACATGATACTCCCAATAAAATGTCTCAAAACCTTTTGGTTTCTCGATGTACACCTCCTCCTCAATCACTCCATTGCGAAATGTTGTTTTTACATCCATCTGGTAGATATTCCACCCCATATATGCAGCTAGTGCAAGAATTGATCTAATGGATGAGTACCTTCTCATAGGAGAAAAGGTATCCTCATAGTCAATTCCCTCAACTTGAGAGTACCCCTTGGCCACAAATATGGCCTTATAGTTCTCTATGCTTCCATTTGCTTCATGTTTAACCTTGAAGATCCATCTCAAACGCACAACTGATTTATCTACTGGTCTTGGGACTACTTCCCATAATGGATTCGTATTCCTCCACCATTGAATCAACCTCTACAAGTTTCTTTACTGCTTCTTCGAAAGAGGATGTCTCAATTTTTACAATCTCGATCATTAGAGACATGTAGGTAGTGTATCGATCATGTGACCTTCTCTTCATGTAAAAATCTGAAGGAGCTCCCATATTCTCCCTTACATCTTGCACAAGTCTATCAGATTCACTGGTTCTTTTCTTGCATTCTTTAGATGGTTCTTCTTGAGTGGATTTCTCCACTTTTTGCTCGTCTACTTGTTGCTACTCCAAAAATTCCCGAGACTCCTCCTTTGGAGCTATAAGCTCCTCCTCCGATGGGATCTGAAGCTCCCTCTCAAGAGAGAACCATATCGCTTTATCCTCATCAAATTTTACATCCCTTTGCAAAACCATCATTCTGAGGGATGGAAAGTACACACGGTAGTTGTGGGGAGTTTCGTGTAACCCACAAATATCCCCAATTCTACTATCAACTCAAGCCTCTTCCTTGATTATTTGGAGACATGGCGGTAAATAGAGGAGAGGCTCCCAAAATCCTGAAGTGTGACACATCCAAATTTCGCCTTGAGAAATCCTACTCTGGTGTAATCATTCCCATAATCCGATGATGACTCTAGTTCTGCAAATAGACTGATGTGTTGCATGCTTCATCCCACAAATGCAGAGGTAGGCCTTGGTCATGCAACATCGCCCTCGTTTCTCCCCCAATGCTATGGTTGTTTCTCCTAGCCACCCTATTCTTCTTTGGGTTGTGTGGTGTTGTCAAATTTCATTGAATGCCTTCTTTCTCACATAAATTTTTAAATTCATTTGACACGTACTCACCTCCATTATCACTTTTGAGAGCCTTCACCTTCTTACCAATTTCTTTCTCAACTAGTGCCTTGAATTCTACGAACTTGGAGAATGTCTCATATTTCTTTTGCATGAAGAAGATCTAGAACTTCCTTGAGAAGTCATCAATAAAAATGAAAAAGTATTTGTGTTTGGCAGTGGAGAATGTCGAGAAAGGTCTACAGACATCATAATGGATCCTTTCTAGGACTACATGTGCTTTGCTATCCTGATCATGGAATGTGTATTTTGTGTACATACCCAAAATACATCCTTTAAATACATCTTGTTGCTCAAGTTCTCCTTTGGGAAAGCCAGTGGGTATTTGCTACATAATATTCAAGGCGCCATGATGCAAATGGCCAAGTCTTCTATGCCAAAGTTCACTGACATCGTGACCCTGCACTTTCTCTGCCATAGTGCTTAATGCAAAAAAATCTTCTACATCTAGATTATATAGGTTCTTCACATGAACCCCAATCTTCTTCACCTACCTCATGGTTATGTGTCTCAGGAATTATTTTCCTTTGTTGAAGATCACATCATAACCACAGTCTTTCAAAACTGAAACAAAGATGATATTTTTATTTAGGCCTGGAATGAACATGACATCCTTGAGTCTGAGAGGGGATCCTAACTCCCTATGAAAGGTGATTGTACCAACCCCGGTTGCACTATACCTTCTGTCTTTTGCTAGATCTATGTGCATCTCCAAATATTTCTCCTCCTGGTCACTGAAAAATTCTCTACACCCTGTTATGTGGAAAGATGCACCTGAGTCCAAGTATCACATGCTCCCTATCACTGTGTTGGCCATACATGTGATAAGGGTAAAGTCAAGATTGAACTGTCAAGCCAAGGCTTCACTTGCTACTCCTCATGAGGTCTTCTTGCTTTCCTTTTTGTGTGGACACTTCATGGAATAGTGCCCAAATTCATGACAATGGAAGCATTTATTTTTGACAAATCTTTCTTCTTGCCCCCTTAGATGGATTCTGGTTTGGTTTGATATTTATTCCCTTTTCCATTCTTTCCCTTTCCAACCAATGTAATTTTTTCTTCATCCTTTCCCTCGGATGAAGTCCCATCTATGGTATTCCACCTTATTTCCTACTAGACCAAATCAGACCATAAGCATTGCCAATTCGGTAGTTTCTCCCTCCCGTTCTCTAAATCTTGGTAGCTATGCTAGCTCTTGGGAAGGCCTATAAGGGATAGGCTTACCAAATCATCATATGAAATAGTAACACCAACTCCTGCAAGCTCATCATGAACTTGTGTGAACCTACTTAGATACCACGGTATAGTGTCATTCTTGTGCATCTTTATATTTCGAAGTTTATCCTTGGGAACCAGCTTCCTGTGGTCGCTACTATTTTCGAACAGATCTGTCAGTGCCTGTAACATTGCATAAGGAGTTTATTTCCCATGGAAATTGGTGAAAATGTGGTCCCATACTCCCTCCAATATTATTCTCCTTGCCTTGGATGCATCTTTCTTCTACTGAGCAAAGTTCTGGACATCAATTTCCACTAGTTTTGCAACATCTCTCTTGATGCAATCTAGCAATCCATTGTCATAAGATACCGCCTACATGTGATCCTTCCATGTGATGAAATTATAGGTGCCTTCCAAGGCATACTCTAGCCTCAACCCATTGAAGGTCGTCTTCTCAACTTTGAAGAGATCCTACTACAATGAACTGCAAATTCGAACCTCCTAAGAAACAACTTCGAAATTCCCACTCTATGTGAATCCTAATCTGATACCATGTAGAAATTATGGTGTATATTTTCAACTAATCATGAATTTTTAATCAAAATCACAAGACACAAACCTACTCTATTTTCTTCGCGGGATTCAATTCACAATTTAGAACATCAATCACAAACATGCAATGAGAAATAACACACATGCACACTGTATTTTTTTCCAAGGGAAAGAAATATGCTAAAAACCCCTTGCTTTCTTGCATTAATCATATGAATAGATATGTATTACATTTATTTTCTCAACTAAGCACAACCTAAAAGTGAATAACTTATCTTTCTACTCAATGAGAATCTCTGACCCAGACTTAGTCAATTTCTGCCTCTTATTGAACCCCTATTTCCTTGTGCAATTCCTTGAGAAATTAGGCCCCTATTATTTAGAAATTTCTCCAAAATGGACTATGCAATTCCCAAGGTTGATCATTCAACTACATGCAACACCTATACACTCAAAACTAGTCTACAACTAATGTTACATTGCCTTGGAATCTCCACCACAACTAGGGAACTTGAATTCTCTACATGTACTAGCTATTTTGGGCTGATTGATCAGTTAACTAGATGATTATTTAGTTTAAATGAATCCCCACTACACAACTAACCTTCCACTAGTTCCTCCAACGATTGGAACTAGTTGAACTAAAAACAACTTGAGATAAATTACCTTGATTGCTACAAATTACCAATCACACATGCTTAACTAAACTCTAACTTCTCCAAATAAAATTTACTAGGTAAATTGGGTCACACAAGCCATGTCACATAAGTTAACTGCATCCAAGTTGTCTATTGACGTGTAAATTAAAATTTTCTCAATTTAGTCAATGCAAAATCAAATTGAGAATTTCTTGCTACATTTTTCAACGAATAAATCATCTTCCACACGCTAATACACCAAGCCTATGTCGAAGACCTTCTGAAGCTACAACAAGCTTCAACAGATTATATATAATCCATTTCCAGTGAATTATTTTACAAGAAAATAGGTAGTTGGGATACTTTGGTGAAGATATGCTACATAAAGGCTCTTTCAAATGGAATTAATACAAAACCTCCTAAAATAGATGACTATAAGAACACCTTGGATTTATTTCTTTATTTAGCTCCGAGGTTGCTAAATTTAATAGAATGCTTACATATATTTTTAATTATGTAGCTAACATGGGTTTTAGATGTGTGAACAACATTAGCTTAGCATACTTCAGATCACCATGCTTAGTGTTGGCATGAAAAGAAAAAAAGTTAACATGTTTATGCTTTTTAGAAATAGGAATTATGTGTGTGTGTGTGTGACAACACATAGGAAGATATAGTTTGCAGCAAGAAATCGAGGAATGGACAATGAAATGGAACAACACAATATGGAACAAAACCATCCTGAGAAAGAAGAGGAAATTTCGCATACCCTTATGACCTTGAGAGATGAATTCAAGAGTAAAAAAGTAAATAATTAAGTACTGTTTAGAAAAAAAGAATAACATGAAAAGTTAAACAAAATGTTTCTACAAAACCTATCCTACATGTAAGGGTTGTTGCAACATGGACCAACCTATGAAGATATGGAAGGGTATCATAATGACAAGATTAGAGAGAAGCCTCATAAGGTTGGGAAGAAAAAAAGGCCATTGACATGTTGGGGTTGCAAAGAAGAATACATGATTCATGAACTCCCTAACAAACAATAAAGGAATAATAACTCATGTAAACTATAGACACATGAACCAACAACCAACAATGCATAAGAGAGATGAGGGAGCATTCCCACAAGCTCTTTAAAATTTTTAAAAGTCTGCACAAACTATTTAGAAATATTGTTGGAACCATAATGTTGTTATAATAACTTGGGAGAGACTGAATAAAATTTTGTGCATGTGATAGTATGTTAAGTGCTAATGCTAAAGAAAATATCAAATGTTTTGTTTGTTACAAATGTCTAGTATGAATTGATTCGTTGAATACAAGAATTGGAAAGAATGTTTGATCTATTGTGAAATTGAGATATTATAACCCATGCATGGATTAATTAACTAACAACTGATGTGTTTATAAACAACTGATATGCATAGGATCATAAAGGAAGGGATCCAATAATTGTTATAAGAATGAGAAATGGGTGATAAACCTACTATAAATTTAAGGAAAACTTATCTCTATGTTTAATGAAATTACCGTTCTTACTCATGTAATTTCTAAATATGATGAATTTCTAATGAGATAAGAAGTCTACCTTGTAGAATTTCATTAGAGGGAAGATAAGGATAAAATATCATTCAAGAAATATTAATTGTATTAATATGAACCAGCTAGACAACAATGGTATCAATGTGAAAATATAAGGAGGGAGTTTCCCCTAACTGAAATTATGCTTTTTGAACGTGTCAATAATTAGAAAATAAGAAAAGTGTATAATTATGCAATTTCATTTGAAAGGTAATTTGTTGAGAACCATGATAGTAGGAGGATAATTAATTTAATCTATACAAAAAAATAAAAAGAAAAAAAATGATGATTGTGTGAATGGTATGTAAATAAAAATTACTACTTTCTATGTTTTGGGTAATACAGTGAAGTCACCTAATAGGATTCCATGTCACATGGAATATTCATCATACAAGTGCGCATGAATGATATATTGCTAATTAAATATGGCTGTTAGTGTGCATATGATATGCTTGGACTCATGATCCTGATCATGTAAGTAATGGGAAATAATAAAGATTGAATGTTGACTTTAGAAATGATAGGACAATGTTAGAATATGTAAAGTGGGTACCTAATACAAATATATTTATGAAAATTTCATTAAAACTTGTATGCAATTGAATTTATAGAGAAATGACTAATATGTGAAGTTGAAAGAATTTAGGGACTGCTAAATATTTCAACAGTATGTATGATACAAGCTAGTTGGACTCCTTTAAAAGGCTTCAGTTGAAAGTGTTGTTAATGGTATCCAAGTAAGTGAGCCAAGTAGTAAGAAAAGTTAAAAAGGTGAATGAAAGGAATTGGGTAAGAATTACTTTCCACTTAAATTCGATATCAATTGCTTCAAATTTAATACATGTATTGCATGGATGCCCGGGAAGGAATATGTTTAAGGCAAGAAGCCTTCAATATGAAAGATTGCAATGAATTTGTAATGCATGCTAAAAAAAATAAAGAACTAAATCTCTTAATTCGAACTCTTTGGGCTATTAGAATAAAACTTTGATTGTATTATGAAATGCTTGGAATAAATGTGATGCACAAATATGATGCTACTATAATTTCATTTCAATTCAGTGGAGAGTGAAAAATTGTTATGTGTGTAATAATTATGAAAATACAATAGAATATGTTGTAAATCTTGTAATGAAACATTGTATGTATGAGTATCAACATCTATTTGGCTGATTGAAAGATCATATTGTAGGCAGAATGGTGGAATTAGATGTGAGATAAAAGCTACCATGATAGAATATCACCACCTACAAGGGATCCCAACAATATGACTTAAAATTCTTATGTTTATGAGACTTGGATTTTGAATAAAGTACATTGGACAATTAAATATTTTATGATTTGAAAATATTGAGTATATCTCATGAGAATCAATTTTTGTGACACAAGAGAAATGATGAAGAAATGAGATGAGGATGAAGACTATTGTGGTGATATGGCATCCCTGTGACACTTTGATTACGTCATGGGAGCAATTCATAGCTGATACCTTTACTATAAGACTCCATGAGTAGTTTAGTGGAGCATGATAGACCAACATTCGGCCATCATACTCCATGCACAATATAATAGAGCATGCTAGAACAACATTTGCCTATAAGACTATAATGATTGCCCCATACAAGAAAACCCTCGATAAGGTAGAATTATTGAAATGGGGGTTTCCTGGGCTCTCAAGGGTGAGTTTTTGATGGGGACCCATTCAGAAAACCCTTTGGATAAGTAGATTGCCTGTAATGGGGGTTACTTGGGCCTAGGCTTGGAAATATGAGTAACTAGTGGGAGAAGAAATATGCCCTACGCTCACTAAGATTTGAGCAAGAGAGGGTTTGTTCAGTGAATATGATGAGTTGAATTACTACCTATGGATACAAAGGAAGAAAAGAATAACCATACAAATAAGTATCAACATAAATGATTACTTGTTGAAATTTTGGTTTAAGTTGAATTGGACTTTGTTATGATTAATATCATAAGAATTGTTGCTTGTGATATAAGTGTGTTGATGGAACATCTAGAAAATATATATGATGTTCATTACAAGTAATGTCAAATTGGTGCAATAGAAGCATAGTGGAGTTGAAGACTTCAGGAACTAGGCCATTATGGTGACACTAGAACCCTGTGATATATGTTGATCACCATGAGATATGATATGAATAATGTGTTGTGTTGTTAGAACAAGATAGAGGGATGCCATGGATATGAAAATCCATAAATAATTTTTCTATGTGAGGAAGCCGTGCCAAGGAATGGATCATTCGAGGGAATGGGGAAACAGAGAATGGGATGCTTGAACTTTGAATGTGTGTGACTGCAAGGAAGGGAAGGCTTGAGTGAACTAGTTTACTAAGATTCGTGTGCATACTCACTAGGATCATAAATGCATTGGGTGTGTCCTAGGAAGCAATGATTTGAATCTGTTCCTTGTGAAAGGAAGAAAATTCAACAGAATTCCATCTCAATTTCTTTTCAATCGTTTTCATTGTTGGATCTATATGGCTCCTACATGGTTAATTTTACATTCACACTAGTCCACTTGGTGTAAAAACATTTACTCACTATTAATGTTTATAATTTCACATTTGCATTAGTCACTAATGTCATACCAATGAGAGATTATTATCATATCAATTCAACAAGGGATTTTTAGTAAAAAGTGAAACTTTAGGATTTAGAAAGAGAATCATGTTTGTCTCACAATTTTTTTCCATGTGTGTGAGAGAGTGAGTGAGTGAGAGAGAGAGATATTATTCATGATGTTTGTCTACATGTGAATAAATTGGGTGCATTTTGTTCAAATATGAATTTATTCAGTATAAAAGATAATTTTTAAAATATATGAACATGAGAGAAAGGGACTAACACTCAAATGCCAACTTTCAAGAATTAATGGCAAGTAATGAGAGAGTATTATCATATCAACTCATAAGGGGCTTTCACTCAAAAGTGAACTTTAGGATTTAAAAATGGAATCATGTTTGTCTCGCAATTTTGTGTGTGTATATGTAGGTCAGAGAGATACTATTCATAACCATTTTTTTGAGGTGGTTCATGGACTTGCAACGCCCTCCTCCCATACCCAAGTTTACTGGTCCACTGGGGTAAATATGTGATAAAGAGTTACTATGATATGATTCAACCTCCTAGATCACCTTAAGGAAGTGGAATCAACAAAACACAACCTTACTGACCTTCCTCAGGTGCTATTGGACACCCAAGGGCTAAACCACCCTTCTAGATGTCCAAAACCTGAATTAACTTGCCCTTTTACTAATCTAGACTTCGAATCGCATGCATAAGCTTGCATCCATGTGACTATAGGCTTCTAGTTGCATGCATAACCACTGCAAGGGTGCAATTGCAATATTTTTCAGCCAACTCTGTGCCTGGGACTGAGAAATCTGTGCCACATTTTCAGGGCTAGACTCTAGGTCACTGCCCAGAACTTGATGAGAATTTGCAAGAGGTTAAATGACACCATAATTTCTAATCCTCCTTAAAATTCATTAATTAATGAAATTTTGGTCGTAGACAATTTAGATGATGAATAATGTTTGTAGGGAAAGGAATAAAGTTGTCCAACTTATGAACCTCTCATACATCTTGTTGGAATTGGACAACCAAAGGATCAAGTTGAAATAATACCTCTTCCTGTTGACAAGATTCAACTTTAGTCTATTAATCATGTTCCTAAATATGTCCCTGAGTCTCCTCATATTATTCTCCCTCCTTCATTTGATAGCCATGACCTAAGCCATCTCTTAGTTAATACTGAATCAATAACCCTTTCCATAGAGCATGATGTAGGAATCGGTCTTTTGTTGCTAAATCAAATTCTTGGATCAATTTTGGTTCAAAGTGATGCTTCTTCTAGGGATCCTTTACACTCTCCTTCATCCACAACCCTAGCAAAAATATTTGTACTAGATGACAATGGGTGCTCAATCAATTCCATGAAGCATAGCATGTGTGCTAATTCATTGATTTCTCAAACTGACATCAATATTCAGAGTTTGAGATCTTAACTAAATTTAGTTTAAACTGAGGCCCCTTCATCTAAAATTTTTCATCCATTGTACCTTGATTTATTTCATGATTCTGATACACCAGTGGTTTCTTCAAATCATTCATATATTTATCCTACTGGATTTTATTGTAATCATGTACATGAGGGTGATGTTTCACAATTAGAATATGAGGATATTGAATCCCTGGATCATGATCTTTTCAATCAACAATATCTAATAGGAAAATAACAAGACCTTACATCTCGAAAAATTCGGTATGGGCCTTTGATTGAACAATATTTAGTCCTAACCCTTATGAGTCTTAGATTTAAGATATTCCATCTGATCAAATCAATGAATTTGACAATTGTCACCAAATTAATGATGTCTTCACTGATGCTACTGATGATATCTATCCATTTTTATTTGTTGATCTCACTAAGCCATCAATATTTTACGATAAAACTTTTGAGGGTTCACAGACTCATCAAGATGTTGAGGCACTTCAACTTCTGTTGATGGTTATGTTAGGTTCTCACGATCCTGACAAGATCCTCGAACTAGGTGAAATTAGGGTTTCTAAAATTAGGGTTTCCTCACATGATTCTCATCTCAAAGCTATATGACTTGAAGAAATCTCATTTTCAAGGGATTATGATAGGTCATACTTTTTGCACCTTGACTTGTTTGAAGAAATTACACCAAGCATTATTTCAATTCCTTCTAATTCTTGCCTAGTTGGTGTAGATTGTGATCAAGTAATATCTGGTGTTGGCTCACAGTCAATTATATGTGAGGGAACAAATCACCTGACTCCTCCCTTTCTTAAGGCTCATCCGATCAATTCACCTCCTTCTTGAGAATATGAAGAATCTAATCTTTTGAACTGCCAACCTGTCAGTGTTCGAGCATCTAATCAAATCAACAATATATTCATTGATGGTTGTCTTATCATAACTAATGATGACCATATGCATTCACCTATTGATCTTATGAAACCATTGATATTTGATGACCTACCATTTGAGGGTTTAGATATTTGTTAGGATGGTGAGGCACTTTAGCTTCTGCTGATGGTTATGTTAGGTCCTCACATCCTTGATGAAATCCATGAACAACTTCAAACTAGGGTTTCTAAAATTAGGGTTTTTGTGCTTGAATCCTTTAGTATCTTAGTTGCACCTGGTGAATGCCCATATTTTCAGAGTCATCAAGTTGATCATCCTCAATATCATGATAGGATTTTTGAATGGATTGAAGGATCTTATCTAGAAAATTCTTTGCAAGTAAGCAACATCTTGCCTCACTTGCACTGAATTTAGGGTTAAGCATGAATGAATGCATGTCATGGCTAGATGATCATGGTTTTCAAGTTTATAATTCTATTTACCAAGATAGGATTGCAGCTTGGCTTGAATAATATTTTTTGGCACATCTTCCAATAAGTGGATGTGACCTTTTTGCTGTTGTGAAAGTTTCATAAGTAAGCATTGTTATTTTTACACAATTATTTATACTTATTATAATTGTTGAACTCTTTGTTTTTGTAGGCCAAGAACTATTGTGGTGATTGCATTGGAAGATTTATTTCATGTGACGCAACCTCCTCTTTGGGTAAATTAGGGTTTTAGGTTTAGGCTAGTTAGGGCTTTCTAATTAAGGTTTACTTTTTCGAGTTTGCTAATTAGGGTTTGCTTCCTATTATTTGATTTATGGTTTAGATATGATTTTTTGTGTTTTCTTTATTATAGGTAGTTTAGTTGCTAGACCATATTATGCTTCTAGCTTGCATTCATATTCGTGCACTGCTCATTGCTGCATGGAATTCATGAAATCTCTGAATATGCATTGCATGGGTATTTTAATTGCAATTAACTGATTTCTTCCTTGCATTTACATAAAATTTCATTTCATTGTAGCCCCGTCAGATACATTGCATTATGCATTCATCTTCTTGCATAACACACACTTGTCATTGACATAGCCTCATATTTTCTCTTTGTTGTATGCCATTATTGCATGAGCTTTCGCAAGCCTAGAGCCCTTCAAACCTTCGGTTTTGTAATTGGCTCTTACACCTATTTGCACTTTCTCAAACCCTAAAAGAACTTCTTTGGCCTCTTTGAACATGATGAAAACTTAGAAGAGATTCCCTATTCACCTTGCCCAATGACTGAAACTCTAAACATAATGGCTTCTTATCGCTATGGTGGTTGTTACAAAAAGAAACTTGTCTTCGAACTAGCCATCAAAGCTGCATCCTAAAGAACTTTCCTATGAGTCTAATTCATTAGCACGGAAAATACAAATAGGTGATAGTGGGGAACCCTAATCAGTTCGAATGACTTTTATCTATAACCCAAACCTTGTATCTAGCATGGCCCTAGATATTTCTTGGTGTATTTTTTATCTAAAAATGGGGCACTAAAGGCTTCTTGTCGAGCTTACAAGAACCTCTCCCACTCCCAAAGCTTATATATTCCCAAGATATTATGATTAACCAATTGCGGAATTAAATATGCTTGAATATAGGTGTATGCTTGTGTTTGTTTTTAACTTCCCAAATGCCTTAAGTTCTATTGATTATGCTGATATATAAATACATATAACACTAAATGATGTAGCAATAAAACAAATACATAGAACAACAATATAATATGGAGTTCACCCAAAACTCTTGGGCTATGTCTCCTTGAGCTCTAGTCAACTCGACTCGGCTCTCTGGGATTATGGAAAAGTCCTTTTACAAGCTCCACGCTCAACTCCACTAGTTCACACAGAGCACAATGGGCTTAGAATGCCATCTTATCCCTGTCTCTAAAGCTCTCAGGCTTTCTGGCTCTGGCTCTGGCTTTGGCTCTCGGCTTTGGCTCTAGCTCTGGTACGTGGCTTTGGCTATGGCTCTAGCTCTAGCTCTGGATTTTCGAATCTAGATTCTCTGAGCTCTCTCTCGGCCTTTACATGCCTATGTAATTCGCTTGACCTCCAAGCGATTCTTCAGCAACCTTCCAATGACCTCTTTCAGTCCTCCAGCTCCCTTGGCAACCTTCATCTCTCTCTAGTTTTTCGCTCGACTTCCAAGCAACTCCAAAAGACTCCCTTAGATGCCTGTGCTAATGACCTTCAGTCAATCATGCCCTCCATGTTTCTGTAAGGCATTCTTCGACTCTGTGGCTTCCACAACTGTTCCTCTGTCAATTTTGATCATGAGGAATCATTCTTCTTCCCGGCTCTGCCTCTTCGCACTTCAAAAGGAATCCCTATTACAGAAACGCCTACCTATAGTGTGGCACAAGGAATGATGGCTATTTCCCAATGGAAAATGAACCGACGGCCTCTTTCTGAGTGAAATCCACGAAATAACGCATTTCGGGCTTGTAATAGAAATACATAGGAAAAGCACTATCGGGCGCAAAATCCGGACTTCAAATATTATCTGATCGCCCCTATAACCCTATCGGGTCTGCCATCCATCGCAATATCACAATCGCTTAGGTGGGAGGTCTAAAAACCTCAATACACCGGAATACACAGAAATCCTGAATTCCCGGATTTCAAAATTTATGAAATCGGGTCTATAAACCCATCGGGTCTAGCCCTTATCGACATATCGCTATCGCAATCACATTGGCCCTAGCATCGAGGATCACTGATTAAATCTGGACCATTGATCTGCTCCTTGATCAGATGGTTGATATTGCATATTGCCATTGGCATATTGCAGTGCATTGGCCCTTTGGTATTGGGGATTACCGGTCGCCGACCGTCGATATCGGCGTATTGCTATCGGCCCCATTGGCATATCACATATCGCTATCACAACGGCCTGGGGGCATGGTCCTCAGCCTTCTCTGATCACCGATCCGCCGACTGCCAATATCTCCGATCATTGCTATTGGCCCCAATCATAAATCGCAATCGGCATATCGTATTCGCTATGGCCCAGGGGTTCCGATATCGAGCGAAGGCCTACCTCCGATGCGATAAGTCAGAGGTCGCAGTCAGGGGTTCCTTCCACCTAGCCTTAAGTCCTTCCCTTTGGTCTTTTGCAATGTGATTTCCTTTATAAGGCCTTTTATGCCATTTTTAGAAGAAATCCCTCCTTTTCCAAAGGACAAAGGCAATCTTCTTTCTGCGATAATTTCTTCGTTCGGAGTCCATTTTAGCCCATTCAAATTGCAGTAGGTTCAAAATGAGGGGATCTACGCAATGGGACTATTTCCAGGAGCATCCTTGGACTTTAATTTTCCTCTGTGAGGAACACTTTAGACTTAGAAGTCTATCCAAGATCCATTTTGGATCACACCTTCCCACTAAAAGAACTTTTGGTCTCCAAAAGACTGATATATTGATCTAAACAGTAAATGAGAGTAACAACACCCTCTTCTTTTAGCCTCCATACACTTGCCTTGCATAGTGCCTCTGAACCAAAGCCTTTGACCACTCTCCTTCCTGGATGTGCTGGTCCTCTTGGGAAGAACTGTTTTCCTCCTTGACTTCATGCAGAACTCCTGCTAAGATGGTCACAGAAGGTAGTTTGAACTTCTCTGCCTTGATCATTGATCCAAGGTGGCTCAAACAAATGTGAAGTACATCTGCTCCAAAAAATTTTCATTTGTACTTGTTTGAAAAGCTATCAACAACAACTGTTAACAACAATAGAAATACATACAACAACTGGATGGCCTAAACTCCTGCTTCAACAAAAGAAACAGATTTCACATCTTGTGAACACCTCCATGTCTTACATCTACATACAAATGATGGAATAGATAACAAGCCCACAAAACATGCCTTTAAAACAAATGACCCTTCAAGTCAAGCATGTAGAAAAATACCTCTAGGACTCTTTTTCAAAGATGAAACACTTCATCATTATCTCCATCTTGGAGATCAAGTTAAGTTCTCCCAAGTCAACATTACATGCATGTTACAACAAAGCAATAAAACCTTCAAGTTAATCATGCATACATGTTTAAATACAAGGGAATCATCAACATCCCTGTGTTCATGCATATCATGCTTATGCTCCGCATCCTCTCCTCTCGATGGCGGCCCTCTCCCTCTCCCTCTCCTCTCCCTCTCCCTTATGGTCGAGCACCTCTCCTTATTAGTCGAGCGTGCTTACACACCCTAAAGGTCCTTATGGTCGAGCACCTAGAGGTCCTTAACAGTCGAGCCCCTGACGGACCTTATGGTCGAGCACCTCTCCTTATTAGTCGAGCGTGCTTACGCACCATAAAGGTTCAATTTACTTATTGGGTGGGGGTCGTTGGTCGAGCCTGCTTCCGCATCCTCTCCTCTCCCTTATGGTTGAGTACCTAAAGGTCCTTAACAGTCAAGCCTGCTTACGCATCCTCTCCCTCTCCCTCTCCTCTCCCTCTCCCTTATGGTCGAGCACCTCTCCTTATTAGTCAAGGCACAAGCACTTTACCGAGGGGGACGAGCGCTTATACTCCACCGCCGTATATATATAGGAGTCTCGCAGCGAGAAGCAAGGGATGTCGTGAACGGTGGTGGAACGGATTTACCTGGATAGATGGATACATATCTCTATCCATGGAATATATCTCTTCGTATCGATATGTGCATATATCTATTTCGATATACCCATGTCTATATATACCTATCCATCTGTCTCTCTCTGTATATATCTAGATTTCTATCAATCAATCTAGATACGGGGATGGATATAGAGATGTTTATATAATGATGAATCATGTGAATATTCCTCTCCCATGCATTTCACCTTTCAACTTTCACTTAAGCACACTGTACTTTCGAAGCTGAAATGAACATATAATGTTGCAGCAATAAATTGAGTCTCCTACTCAATTTTTCCATTCATCTTCTTGGTAAAATCCTGCAACTTGCATTCCATTAACAAAGAAATGCAAATAGATGCATCAATAGACATGCAATCTTAATCGGATAGGAACTCTAACCATTTCTTATCAATCCATTTCAAAGGTCTTTCCTTTGTCTGCACATCAGCATCAACATGTGAATCATCCTGAAACACATCAATCATGGAAACTTCCTTTCCATTTCTGCCATTTTCATTTTCCACCTTCTTCAGCTTTTGTGGAAGCATTGTTGGATTCGGAGTTCAACATCTTTAAGCAAGATGCCCTTGCTTATGGTAGTAAGTGCACTGCATGTGCATCCTCTTGACAGCGTGACTAGCCTTGTCCAATGGACCTTTTGCTTCTTGCTTCTTTTCCTTCAAAAGTTTCCTGTATGTGGCTATCCTCTTCCAACATCTAGAAACATTATGGTTATCCAAACCACAAAAGGAACATGCAATTCTTTTCCAATGCTTACATGGAAATTTATCATGCTTAACATAATAAAAAGGAATATGGTTAGAACCAGATTTATACCTTTCTCTTTCACCTTTATTGCCTTAATGAGGAGGTGACGTAAATGAAGAAGTGGCTACCTTTGGAACACCATCAATCTCTTCAAGGCTGTTAGAGTTTCCACAACTCTCTGGTTTAAGTGTGTGCTTCTGAACACCTGCATCCTGAAAATGATGTTTCAAGCTATTGCATTCCTCCTGAATACAATCTTCACACTCTTGAGGTAGAGGACTTGAAATGAAACTCCTTCTTGGAACTGTTTCAATGGCCTTCATGGCAGATTTGGAACTTCCTCCATAAGACTGTCCATAGCCAAGACCCAAATACTTAGGTCTTTCCTAAACCATTATTGGCTCAAAAATACCTTGTGCATGCTTACCCAAGCCTTTTCCTTCATACCCATCCTCGACAATAGCTTGGAACCTATGCCTCTGATATGTTTTTCAAAAGAACCAATATAAGCATTCTTAGAAGAATTTGAATACAAATAGGAACTATTTACCTCTTTTTCAAGATGATACTTGACTAAGGCTTCTTTGGTAACAAAGAGCCGTGTCTCCAACTCATGCATCCTTTTCAGGTTCATATTTGCAATATGAAGTTGCTTCTCCATTTCCTGCAATTTGTCAGAAAGCAACTGCTTCTCTTCCTTCACAGAATTCAACTACTCTCTAAGTATGCTACTCTTCCTTCCATCCTCATACATTTCTCTCACCATATCCATCATGGTGAAAAAATCTTGCTTTAAGTCTCCATCAAATAATCTTGTGAAGAAAGCAGAATTTGAGGATTCACTTGTAGAAGTTGTCATTATACCAATGAAAAAAGAACTTCAAACAAGATTAGTAAAGAGCTTATTCAAGCAACCTTTTGCAACAAACCTCTTATGCTTCAAGGATTGTCTTGAGGTCCTTTGGGATAAGAAGAATTTCTTCAGCCCTTCTTCCTTCTTGTCCTTCCTGGACTGAGCTATTAATAGCTTTCCCTTCACCTCTACAAACTCAAACAATAGTCAGTCTACAAACAAGCATACAATCAACCTCTAACTGTTTAAACACCTTTCAGAGAAGTAATTTTTGCTCTATCAATCAAGAAATTTGATATAACCTTCTTTGAACGTGGGTTAATCAATCTCAAGATCTGATACCACCTGATCTGAAAATGCGCCATTAAAGGCTTCTTGTCAAGCTTACAAGAACCTCTCCCACTCCCAAATCTTATATATTCCCAAGATATTATGATTAACCAATTGCGGAATTAAATATGCTTGAATATAGGTGTATGCTTGTGTTTGTTTTTAACTGACCAAATGCCTTAAGTTTTGTTTCTTATGCTGATATATAAATACATATAACAGTAAATGATGCAATAATAAAACAAACGCACAAAACAACAATATAATATGGAGTTCACCCAAAACTCTTGGGATATGTCTCCTTGAGCTCTAGTCAACTCGACTAGGCTCTCTGGGATTATGGCAAAGTCCTTTTACAAGCTCCATGCTCAACTCCATTGGTTTACACAGAACACAATGGGCTTAGAATGCCATCTTATCCCTGGCTCTGAAGCTCTCAGGCTTTTTCGCTTTGGCTCTAGCTTTGGCTTTCGGCTCTGGCTCTGGCTTTGGTACGTGGCTCTAGCTCTGGTATGTGGCTCTGGCTTTGGCTTCAGCTTTGGCTCTGGCTTCTATGAGCTCTCTCTCGGCCTCTGCATGCCTTTGTAATTTGCTTGACCTCCAAGCAATTCTTTAGCAACCTTCCAGTGACCTCTTTGAGTCCTCCAACACCCTTGGAAACCTTCAGCTCTCTCTGGTTTTTTGCTTGACCTCCAAGTGACTCCAAAAGACTCCCTTAGCTTCCTATGCTAGTTACCTTCAGCCAATCGTTCCCTCTGTGTTTTTGTAAGGCATTCTTTGATTCTGCGGCTTCCACAACTGTTCCTCTATCAATTGTGATCATGAGGAATCATTCTTCTTCCCACCTCTGCCTCTTCGTGCTTCAAAATGCATCCCTGTTACAGAAATGCCCGCCTGTAGCATGGCACAAGGAATGATGGTTGTTTCCCAATGGAAAATGAACCGACGACCTCTTTCTGAGTGAAATCCACGAAATAACGCATTTCGGGCTCATAATGGAAATACACAGGAAAAGCACTATCGGGCACAAAATCCAGACTTCAAATATTATCGGATCACCCCTATAACCCTATTGGGTCTACCAACCATCGCAATATCGCAATCGCTTAGGTTGGAGGTCTAAAAACCTCAATACACGGGAATACACAGAAATCCCGAATTCCCGGATTTCAAAATTTATGAAATCAGGTCTATAAACCCATCGAGTTCGGCCCTTATCGGCATATCGCTATCACAATCACATTGGCCCTGACATTGGGGATCACTGATCACTAATCACTGATTAAATATGGACCATTGATCTGCTCCTTGATTGGACTGTCGATATCGCATATCGCCTTCGGCATATCGCAGTGCATTGGCCATTTGGTATCGGGGAATACCGGTCGTCGATCACCAATCGCCGATATCGACATATCACTATCGGCCCCATTGACATATCACATATCGCTGTCGCAACGACCGGGGCGCATGGTCCTCAACCTTCTCCAATCGCCGATCCACCGACCGCTGATATCTCTGATCATCACTATCGGCTATCGCAAATCGCAATCGGCATATCGCATTCGCTATAGCCCAGGGGTTCCAATATCGGGCGAAGGCCTACCTCCGATGCGATAAGTCAGAGGTCGTAGTCGGGGGTTCCTTTCACCCGGCCTTAAGTCCTTCCCTTTCGCCTTTTACGATGTGATTTCCTTTATAAGGCCTTTTATGCAATTTTTAGAAGAAATGCCTCCTTTTCCAAAGGACAAAGGCAATCTTCTTTCTGCGATAACTTCTTCGTCCGAAGTCCATTTTAGTCCATACAAATTGTAGTAGGTTCAGAATGAGGGGATCTACACAATGGGATTATTTCCGGGAGTATCCTTGGAATTTCATTTTCCTCTGTGAGGAACACTTTAGACTTAGAAGTCTATCCAAGATCCATTTTGGATCAGTTTTCACTTTCCACTTGTCAATTGGAGATATGATGTGGAAGCAGGGCATGAGGGAAAACCTAAATCAAAAAATATTTCAGTTTCCATCAAGCAATGAATAACCTCTCTTACACATAAAATAGGTTTAGATCCCTCATGCACCTTGGTGAAACAAATGCCTAATAAATGATGCTAATGTGCACATACAAAAAATCAAATTAAGTAAAGGGTAAAGGAATGAGAAAGGATTCCTGTGTTGAGGCAACGACTTCGTCAGGGTACTAGTTAGGCTCGCTGGTAGTAGAGAAACATTTGTGATTTCTTGGAGTGACTCTGTCGGGGTACTAAACAGGCTCACTAGCTGTGGAGCAACACCAAAAAATCATTTTAAATTTTTGAATACAATAAGCCCTCTTCCTTATTCTCTGCATCATCATTAACTACTAGCATGTTTGAAATTATGATGTGGTGTTTAATGACTAATGTGACTTAGCTGAGACACAGGGGAAGGGAATATTTGTTAAAGGTCAAGCCACCCTAGGAGTACCCATGGTGTCTGTTCAATACTTCCTTGCATCATGTTGACAATGCTGGACCAATCAACATGTCAAGGGATCTCCCTGGTAAGAAGTCCCAACTAGACCTTAGATTGTTTGATGTTGGAGTCCCAACAGTGGGTCATACACTATCACCTTAATCATGGTTGCGCGCAGATGCAAGTGGGATTTCCTTGTTGGTCGCAAGGGTGTGACATGCACAACAAGCCAAGGAAGGTGCATGAATGGTTCTAACACACAGAAGGTGGAATGAGTGTGCCCCTTGGAAACCTGTGTAAACCTGCAGCTAGGAAGGGAACACATGAGCAAAGATGCATTACAGACTGGAAGGAAGGTGAACCAACAATCCAAAGTGATGGTTAAACCAACATCACATTTCAATAAGATTCATACATACATGTACAGAAAGAGTCTATACATACAAGCGTAAGCAAATAGATACATATATCATTAGAGTAAACAAGTTAACTGGAATACAATAACAACATATCCATGAAACATGCTGGCTCTATTATATTAAGAAGTGAAAGTTCCAATCACACAGTACAACCATGACCAACCACTAGTCCCGATAACGGAACGTTACAGTCATTGCTGCCTACTCCTCCAAAGAGATGTACTAGCTCTACACTGTGGAGAAGCCATGGTTCATTACAATACTCTCCAATCTTTCTCTAAGATACTCCTATCGGAAGCTTAGCTAACCAAAATCATGCAAAATGAGTTATAAGGTACTATAAATAACAAAGGGTGGGGTGACCCTTGACATTCACCTTTGTGACTATTCACCTACCCTCATGACTCTTCAACTACTCTATGACTGTTACATTCAACTATCAACACTTGGACTTTCACTTTACAAGATGTTACATATAATCTGCACATGTACCCATGTGAGACAAAATAGGCTTGAGCAAGCCATGCAAGCTATCACTGAGACTTAGACAATTGTGATAAGGCCAAATCTTCGACATCCTCACGATGATCAATGGTGGTGAACCGATGCCAAGCTTGGTCGTCTGTGATGGTGTCCGCACGATCAATGGTGACATCCTGCTCAAAACGAACTCTTGCCTCCATTGTATTCAGGTACATTGATATGGCTCCTCTGTCCAACCTGTCTGATAACATGCACATCATCATCCTAAGTGTAGCTGGACCAGTAATATATTGATGCACAGTGTATGTGTTGATCTCCAAGTGTGTTCTGGTGACCATGCGCATCAACTTGTCGAACTACATGTTCAGCTCCAATCAGACTTGCTTCTTGTATTCACCTTGGTGAATGTGCCAATGGGTGGGATCGCATGCATGCACATAATGAAATCCATGCTCCTGAATACCCTTGCATGCGATCGATGACACTTCTCAACTTGTTTGTTCCATGCCAGCTTTTGGGCTGGGTATATAACCTGTATGGGCACAGTTTCATCAGTTTGTGCATGTTACTCCTCCTGCTATACCTGTTCCCACTACAACTCCTTCTCTCGTCTATGCAAATCCTGTTCTTCCTTGAGTTGCTGCTTCAACACCTACAAATCCTTATCCATTTCTCTCTCTACCTTCGCACAATCCTCTTGTTGCACCATCACCTCATAGCCTTAATCTCCAAAGCTGCATTCATCACAAGTGGATCTACTTGAGCTTGCAACTTTGTTCCACCTCTACACTGTCAACAACCTTCCTCTTGCATTTGTCGCATGCAGGTGTGCTACCATTTGCTACTGCTAATGGTGCTTCTCACTGTGATGTCGCTACCATTTCATCTTGATATCCTTGTCCATGAAAAACTTGATGTCCTCATAGATAGGCAAGTTCATAGACACTTGATCGACTACATCCCCAGTTGTGATCATAGCGGTGTCTTTGACTCTTCTCTCCTAGAATCCATTGTATCTGTGATGCTGAGAGGCAGACGAACACTTGTGATACCTGGAGACATAGCAACACTCATGCAAAGAAATCTGTCAGTTGAAAACTAAAATAAATTGAAGGACTAACATGCAACATACCTGTGTGGTTGTTTGTGAAGATTGTGTAATTTCCATTGGGAGGCTAGGAGACTGACTGCAAAAACTGCGCAAGGCATAGTTCAAGCTGCCAGGAGGCTGATTGAATGCTAGAACTATTCAATGCATAGTCCAACCTGGCTTCCTAAGGACTGAAATTGTGAAGTGCGCAATTTGAGTCAGCAGTGACATGCAAACTAGCAAACTGCATTGTGTGGTTTTTGGGGCCAGCAAGGCACTGCCTCCCAGAATTGCACAATGCAAGCCTAGAGGTCAATGCTGGGATAGAATTTCGCACTTTCTGGAGGGAAGGAAGAGCCTTCACTTCCAAAAATGCATAATTCTAGTCAGGCAAGGCAAGGTTCGGGCCAAGGCAGCATAGACCCGCTGATGGGAAACTGAAAATATGAGAAGTCTGAATGCATGGTTGAGTGTAAACAAGAGTGAATGGTCATGCATGCAAATAGTAATTGCAGGATTCAGAAAATGAAAAACATGTACGTGTGTGAAGCGGGTCGCTGCAAAAATGACCATTGGTGCAAAAACAATGTCATGCATGCAACAATAGTGAGATACAAACGAAAATTGAAACGATGCTTATACAAGCTAACATACATTAAAACAACAACAAGTGGTCATTGAAATCAAACAGACATCATTTACATGAAGCGAAACACAAAAAGCGATAGAAACACAGCGCAAGACATGAAAATCAGACTTACCCTGAAACAGCTAAGCTGAAAGTGCCAAAGACTCCTGGATGCGATGTGGAATGTCAGAGCTGCAAGATCAATGTGAGAAATGAGCTCTGCAGCATCTGCTTCATAAGTTTTGATAAGATCGAGGTTATGGCGCGCATGCCACAAATCTAGGAAAAAGTAACACTTGGCGAGAGGTTTCTAAAATGATCTTTGCATGTAACATCCAGCTACTAAAAATAGATCCCTCAGATCTAGGGATGCTTTTGCATATTGCCTTTTGCTATTTTGGGAAAAGCAACCCATGCATGCAAATCAAGTTTGCTAGACCCGGTCAACCTGAAGGCACATGCAATAGCCTGCAAGACTGAGAGAGGGATTTGCACAATTTCTGAGCTGAGTTGGGCTGGCTGTCCTAGAGGGATTGCACAATTTCTAGGGTCAGCAAGTGATTACTTCCTAGAATTGTGCAATTTCTGGGCTGAGCTGGGCTGGCTATCCTAGAGGGATTGCACAATTTCTGGGGTTAGCAGGTGACTACTTCTCAGAACTGCGCAATTTTTGGGCTGAGATGCAGTGCTAGGTCAAATTGCATAGTTTTCCGAAGGAAGCTTGACTGACTTCTCTGCGTAGTTTTGGAGCCCAGCATGTTGCCCAGCTGATTTGTGCAATTTCTGGAGGGAAGGCTGGTTCCCCTCCATAATTGTGCAATTTTACGGGGGAGTGTCTCAGCCAGCAAATAGTCTATGTCCGGAATACCGGCCTACGAGAGGGAGACAAACAAGCTGACATGCATAGGTCGACATGCCATTGAAGCTTAGCTAATGCCTATGTACTTGACAATGCAAGACATGCTGCTAAGGATGGTTGGTTAGGAGGCTCCAAAATGAATCTAAGGAAAAATTTTGGAGGGTGGTTGTAGCCGCTACAACACATCATTTACAAGACGTTGTCTATTGTTGGGGCATAAGAAGAGATGCTAGATTCTACTAGTGGTTTGCCAATTATTGTAGCTGCTACAATAGAACCCAAAATTTTTGGGGCACATCCAATTTTTTTTGGGTCCCCCCCTGCTCGCCTCAGGCCATTTCAATTGGTCAATCTTCCCATGACCCTTCCCTATTAAACCTAATGGTGTGCCTATCTTCACAATGTATATTACATCATTTCCTTGTTTTATCTTGGATATTGATCTCACTGATGCATCAGGTTTTAAGGGATTATTGTTCTCATAATACATGCACCTTCAAGTTTTATTTCTCATAATATTCTTGCAATGTGGTGAAAATACCTTGTGCTAATGGATGAATACTTCATTTTGGGTTCTCACCTTGTTAACTATATTAGGGTTATGAAACTGCCGATATGCCTATTGCGCCTTTGAAACCTTAGAGTGCCCCGATGTTCACCATAGTCATGTTACGACTTAGCCCATGACCCATAGAATGCATTTTCACAAATACTTCAAGCCACTGACACTATAATTACATCATCAAGCTTGAATATCACATAATATCTAATATCTAAGTAACCTGTAATTAATAAACCCATCAAAATGCCTAAATTTTGAGTTGGTTTCTAAATTTAAGCGTGCCTCATTCAACCCATACGATTTATAAAAAAACATCTTAATTTGGGTTATTTGTTGCTTATATGTAGGGAAATTTCTTGTTATTTATTTACTTTCATACCCTTACATGAAAAGTATCATATTTGTGAACTAACTTGTTTAATTTCATTTTCTGTCGGGGAAATTAAATAAAACTGACATAAATGCACACCCATCAATGCAACAATTTCATTAAACAATACCTTAAAATGAAACCCTTTGAGGTTCATGTCATTAGTTCCGAGGCATGGTATCATTTTATAATCCTAGAAAACAAGCTAAAATTGTGAAGGACCTTTCGTTAATCTATATCAATGTTAGCTCATTGTAGAATGCGTTGGAGACCATATATCAATGTTATAATACATTAGATTTTCTTTTCATATATATAGATATAGATATGCCTCACATTATCGAAGGAGAACACTTTATGAACATCAAAGGAGATATCAAAGGAGAACACTTTATGAACCTCACATTTTAAGGCCTCACATATATTAACGTTGCATTAGAACAACACTTTTAAAAGGACATACATGACATGCATATACATGACCTACGGCAATTACGAATAGAGTCAGTTTGGATTTCGTATGATGGAGGACTCCACTAAGAACCCAAAGACAAAGATTGTGTAACCTAATGTCAAAGTAATGGTCGTATTTTTTATATCGAAAAGTATAGAAGAATTGCCTTGGGGATTTTTGTGGTAATTGCAATACTTCTGCGTCAGGGGGAGAGAGTTTTGGAACAAAGGTGGCATATTACAAGCACAGTCCATGTGCATCATCCATAGTAAAACTAAAATGCTGCTTAAAAACCATAGTACGTTGGAGAAATATGCCAAGGAAAGTAATGACATGTGTTGATGGCATTAAAAGCCATAGCCGGTGCAACATATCGGCATGTGTTAAAAAGGGTACATGCACCGCAAAGCGGTCGTGCCACATATTGGCATGTGTTAAAAAGAATTCTACGGATGACCATACACACTCGAAAGACAAACACACACTCTAGCGGTGCGATGGAGGAATTTATATATAAAGGCACAACACAAAATTGTGACCTTTTAAACTATGGCATATTGTTAAAGTGTAATTGTTAGAAAAATATTCTTTTAGAAGTTGTGTGTTGCGTTAAGAGCTTAGACAAAAAAAGGGAGGAAATGCATGAAAGTGCCAGCAAAACCACACGTGGAATGGGCGCACCGAGGTTATGGAAATTCCTATTTCTTACCCTATAGGAATTTTAATGCGGCCTGACATGAGGCCGCATTAAGGCGATACAACACGTCGCTAAGTGATGAGAGAGAAAAATCACTTAGCGGCGTGTTGTATCGCCTTAATGCGGCCCCATGTCAGGCCGCATTAAAATTCCTATAGGGTAACAAATAGGAATCGCCCCGAGGTTATATGCCTAGTCAATGCACATGTCGATAGCATTAAAGCCCTAGCGAGTGCACATAACGAGAACAAAAAGGATACTATCATGATTGCGATTTGGACGTTGGCAGTCGAGTAATTTAGAGCTACTATCTCAACCCGTTTGTTATTACGATCCTCCCTCCTCCAATGCCCATCACCTAACTAGAAAGTTACAGTGCGTTGGAAGCTTTACCTTGCAATAAATACAAAAGATTACATGTTCCTAAAGCCACCAATCAATACAGTGCTAAGGTTACAGAGAGCATTACATAAAGAAATTAGAACAATAGGCATGTCATGACAAAGGCAACGCAACCAAAGGGACAACCTAGAGGGCAAGATATCATTTGTTTTTCACAGTGGTGACAATCATGTAAATACATGCAACACAAAAGGTGCATATCGATGATGGATTCCACTAGGGTAAAACAAAATCTTATTCTGCTGATTAAGTTGATGCTCAAACAATATGACAGGAGAATTGAGGTCTTTAGGGGGATAACTGCTCATTGTTGATATCTTGGCAAAAGGCACTGTGTTCAAATATTCCATAAGTCACAATTCCTTTGGTGAGCTCACAAGTTACAAAATCACATTGTAGGGTCTTAGACATGCGATCCAAAAGTGAGATTTGAAGTGACATGCCATTATGGGACCTATCACAAGTTGCAAACTCAAATCTTAGAGTCTTAGTAATGTGACCTGAAGGTGTGGCCTTCCTATCATGTGACTGTGTGACCTCTCCATAAGTTGTGTTTCTAAGTTGCAACCCAACTTGCCATAAGAACTGTGGAGTGCGAAAGAAGCAAAGACCACTGTATTGTATGAAGAGGATTCCATTGTATTGTATGAGGTGTTCCCCTATTGCATATGTTGAATTAAAGCAGGCAAGTTTTCATAATGAAAGCGATAGTATTTATATCTCTGCAAAAGCAACAAAGGTGGGAGAAAAATACTTATCAACATATGTTGAGTAATATACATTCTCATGCAATTTAGGATCATGTAAAATGCATCTAGAAAAGGTCAATACATATATTGCATTGAATGTTACATAGGTCACATATTTTAATTGCACCTTCGCAACTTCCAATTGCAACTTGGATGGCTAGTCACACCTTCCCACCTTTTAGTGGCAATCACACTCACACAATGCGATTTGGATAAAGTCACATCGTTTCTCTTCACCAGGATCACTATGCCAACTCACAAGTCATAATATAAAGCATTAGACAGGCATAGGATGTGTGACTTTTAGTAAGCTACAACCATGTGGCTTGGATTCAAGAGGTTTTGTTCTTCCCAAGTTGCATTCCTATTTGCTACATTTGTGACTTCTCTCCAGATCGCAAAGTCACATTATAGGTCTTAGAGATATCATCTGAAAATGAAACCTGCTTCTCACCTATGACCTTCTCATCAAATTTTTTACCTAAAGAAAACATATTTGGCTTCTTGATTTTAACCATGCACACTTTAACAATGATGATTCTTATCAAATATGTCTTTTTCGTAACGTGAGTTGATGACAACAAGAGGAGTGCACTACTTTCAATGCCCAATTAACTGATCCAAAGGGCTCGATTATACATCGACAAACATACAGTATCAAGTAATGCATTGGGATAGATCCCATAGAGCATGTTAAAGGGACGATACAAATAATGTTCAGAGCCATCATAAATGTCGATGGAAGGTTGAGCTATATTGATGATAATACTTCAAGGCCATAAATTCTTTCCTATTATTATTTGTAATATTTTCTACTTGTTTTATTAAAGTAAATTTATATTGATGATTAATCAATGGTTGTATGTGCTTGTAGGGTTAATGTTGCGGAACAATTTGTTACTGTACTTTCTAGAGATATGGAAAATACATCATCCAGTTTTAAAGTGCTATGCCTTTTAGCATTAAAGGAAAGTGAAGTTGCGTTCAACACTTCTTCTATGGATGATAGTAGGTCTATAAATAAAGACATGATTAAGGAACCCTGGAATGTAGAAATTAATGTGTAGATTCAATACTACGCATCAAATTTGCTAAATCACAAGACTTGAAGCTACTCTATTAATCTGTGGAAGTTAACTCACCATCTAAAAAAGGATAATAGACATGAAAAGGAAACATCACACATGCACAAATATTTAACTAGCGGAAAGAAAATTATTAAAAAGCCTTACGATCTATATTGCATTAATCAGAGAATAGAGAAGAAATACAATGCTTTCTCAAGCTTGAGCACACCCTGCAAGTGTATAGCCTATCCCTCTCCCTGTCTGACTGAACCTGGCCCAACACTTAGTTAGTTTCAAGCCTTCCCAAGATCCTATTTCCTTTCATTTTTCCCTTGGGAAATTTCCCCTATTTTTTTAGGAATTTCACACTAAGGAATTGTGCAATAGCCTTAGGTCAATCTCTCACTGCATGCACCACCTATACACATGGGAATATGATACAACTGATAGTACAGTTCCTTGGAATCTCCATCTCAACTGGGTAATTAGAATTCTCTTCATGCAACAACTATTTTGGGCTAATTGATCAATTAACTTGTTGATCACTAAGTGTGGTTGAAGTTCCACTTCCACAACTTGACCTCCACTAGTTCTTCTAATAATTAGAACTAGTTAAATTGACAAAACAGATTGCTACAAATTAACAATCAATAATGTAGAACTAAACTCAAGCTTCCCTAACTCAATTTACTAAGTTAACTTAGTGGCAAGAGCCATGTCACCTCATTTAACTACCTCCAAGTATTCTACTGAAATAGAAATTAGAATTTTAATCTTTTTTGACCAAGGTAAAGTGAAAACTAGATTTTTTTGCTGTGTATTCAGTACCCCCTCTCAGCAAGAAAGGAATTATCAGATACCCCAATCCTGCCTCTATGGAACTCAAGTTTAACTCTTGACAAAGAATTTGTCAAAATATCCACATCTTGTTCCTCTGTTGGAATGTACTACAACAACATAATTTGTCTCTGCACACAATCCCGTAGATTGTGATACCAGATGTTGATATGCTTGGATTGATCATGAAATACTGGATTCTCAGAGAGTTTGATACAACTCTAATTATCACAGTTTATCACAATATGATCCATCTTTTGACCAAATAACCCAACAATAATCTTTCTCATCTAGTTTACCTCAAATATTGCTTGACTTACAACCATGTATTCTTCTTTTGTTGAGTTGAGTGCAACTGATATTTGTTTCTTGCTATACCAAGAAACCACTTCTAACCCAACATTCAAAATTCCTCCTAAAGTGCTCTTCCTATCTAATGGATTCCCTGTCCAATCTACATCTGTGAAGTCTTGCAACTTCACTCCCTCTGTACATCTGTACCAAATACCAAACTAAGTAGTGCCTCTGAAGTGTCTCAACGCATGTTTTGTTGCCTTCCAATACAATTTGGTTGGCTTAACCATTGCTTGACTAAGCTAGATAATTCCATAACACATGTCTGGTCATGTGTTCACCAAATACATAAGTGAACCCACAAATAGCCTGTAAATGGTAGCCTTCGCTACTTCACTAGAAGTAGCATCCTCTTTCCTCTAGTTTCTTGCTAGAGGAGTCTCCATGGGTTTTCTCTTCTCCATATGGAAATTGTTTAGTATCTCATTGGCATAATTGCCTTGAGAGACAAAAAATTCCCCATCTCCTTGCCATACTTCAAAACCAAGAAAGTAATGCATGAGTCCCATGCCCTTCATGTTGAATTCTCTTGCAAAATCCTCTTTGCAAGAACTGATCAACTTCTCATCACCATTAAAAATTAGATCATTGACATAAAACACAATAATCAATAATTTAACCTTCAACCACAATGTGATAAAGGTTTGCATCCGCTTCACTTTTGGTGAATCCCAACTCGGTGAGATAACTATCAATCCTAGTGTACCAAGAACAGGGTGCTTGCTTGAGTACATGCAATGCTTGCTTGAGTCTGCACACATGCAACTCTCTGTCAAAGGTTTCAAACCCATCCAGCTGCTCAATATACACGTCCTCATCAATAACTCCATTGAGGAATGTTGTCTTCACATCCATCTGGTGGATCTTCCGTCCTATCTATGCTAATAGTGCTAGAATTGAACTGATCAATGAGTACCTTGCTACTGGAGTAAAGGTATCCTCATAGTCAATTCCCTCAACCTAAGATAACCCCTTTGCCACAAATTGTAGAAATTCCTTGTAGATTGAAGCTGTTAATTGTAATTTACTAAAACAATAGACTTGAATCTACTCTACTCATTAGCGAAAAAAAATTAAACGATCATGAAATCATGAAGCATGCAAAAGAAATAATTCAATCAACACATTACATAATGATTTCCTAGGGAAATCCATAGCTAAAAGCCTCTGCTATATGTATATTGCATTAGTCAGAAAATATGAGAAGATTACAATGCTTTTCTCAAGCCTGAGCAACCACTGCACTATCTCTATCTGTCTCACTACTTTCTAGGCTGACTCTGGCCAAAACTTAGCCAATTTCCTAGCCTTCCAAGCTCCTAATTCATTACACTGTTCAATGCAGAATTAGGTCCCTATTTAATAGGAATTTTCCTCCATTAGATTGCACAATTCCTTTAGGCTCTTCATTTAATTGCATACACCATCTGTATAATTCAGAGAATTATACAATTGATAGTACACTATCCTTGAACTCCAATCTCAACTCGGTCTTTCTCTAATCTGACATGCATGAGTTATTTATGAGTGAATCATGATTTTACTAGTTTATCACTTCAGGCAGCACCACATTGCACTTTAGGCAACACCACACTCGACTGCAGATAACACCACACTACTAGAGCTCCCCCTAGTTCCTTCAACAGTTCGAACTAGTTTAACTAACTTTAACTCAGTTGAACTAAATTAATTAATTACAACTAAAATAAACTCAACCAAGGCTCCTTTAATGTAGCAGACACTCTACATGAATCTAGTTAGACTCGCAACTCGAATTAACTAATCCAACTAAGTCAAACTAACTTAGTTAACTAATACAAGTTTTCATGAGATGTGGAATTACACTTTATTCCCAATTTAATTCAAGGACAAAATTAAATTAGGATTTTCTTGATGGTATTTTCAACATTTCTTGTTAAAATTTTCAACACTTCCACTCAAAAATAAAGGAATTCATATATATCATAATCCAACACCTTTGGAATGTATTGCAAGTAACAATTCTCATTTTTGTTGCTACTACTGCAACATCTGCAACTAAGAATAAAAAATAAACAAAAATGACCACAAAATCAATATGAAACTATTTACTTGGAAAATTGTGTTGTTGTTGACTCTGCTACTGAGCCTCCTGCTTTGCTGTCAACACTTCTTTTCACTCCTCAGTGTCTGACTAACACTAGTCCTTGTCTAATGGGAAAAAATTGTTGTTGTTGACTTTGCTACTGAGCCTCTTGTTGTGTTGTCAACACTGCTCTGCACTCCTCAGTATCTGACTGACATTGATCCTCTTGCTACTAAATAATGTGGGCCCCTGTAGCAAGGGTAATGATCCATGAGACACACACACCTCAATGGACCTTGCCCAGATTTCTTCAACTCTTAGACTAAGGATCTACATCACTCCACCTCACTCCTAGAGGTATAACTACATGTGCTCCCTTTGCCCACTTGGATCAAACTCTCCTCCTAATGGAGGTCTTTGCTTGAGTGGATGGTTTCGCTCTTCCTCCTATCTACTTCTCCATTTGTGGTTGCTCCACAAATTCCTGAGGCTTCTTCTGAGGCTGCATGTTGAGAGGTCTAACATGCTTCCTCTCAACCACCAAATATCTAGTCTTTGCCTTGATCCTCAAGGCTTTTCATGCATCAGATAAATATGATCTACTCATATTGTTATTGTTACTTCTCTATTGCTGCTACAACCCCTGCAATAATGAGTCTAATATCCCTAGATCCTGAAGTACTATCTTCCATAGGGCTGATCCCTTTGAAACTAGACTCCCTCTGAATCTCAATATCCCTATGGGAAATCTCTCTACTCCCTCTTGGCAACTTGCACTGTCCTCCTACATTAGAAACTCGACTGTAAAGCTCTGCGCTAGCAATCTCTTGGCTAGAATTGTATTTGCATACTACAACTAGGCAATTCACATCACTTGTGTCTACAAGGAAAACTTCGAATTCTTCTCTTCTATCACGATTTCGGTGATGATACAATGTAGAAATTTCTACAAATATAGCTCTGGTACCATGTAGAAATTCCTTGTAGATTCAAACTGCTAATTATAATTTACTAAAACAATAGACTTGAATCTACTCCACTCATCAACGAAAACAATTAAACAACCGTGAAATCACAAATCATACAAGAGAAAGAATTTGATAAACACATTACACAATGATTTTATGAGGAAATCCATAGCTAAAAACCCTTGCTATCTGTATATTGCATTAGTCAGAAAATATGAGAATTTTGCAATGCTTTGTAAAAGCCCAAGAAACCTCTACACTATCTCTATTTGTCTCATTGCTTCTTAGGTTGACTTTAGCCAACACTTAGATAATTTCCTAGCCTTGAAAACTCCTACTTCCTTTCAGTGTTCAATGAGGAATTAGGCCCCTATTTAATAGGAATTTTCCTCCATTAGTTGTGCAGTTCCTTTAGGCTCTTCCTCTGACTGCATGCACCATATGTACAATTCAAATAATTACACAATTGATATTACACTATCCCTGAACTCCAATCTCAACTGGGTCATTCGACGATATGACATGCATGAGTTATTTATGAGTGAATCATCGGTTTACTGGTTGATCACTTCAGGCAACACCACACTGCACTTTAGGAAACACCACGCTACACTTCAGACAGCACCACACTGCACTCCACGAAGCATCACACTGCTACTTCAAGAAGCACCACACTACACTTTAGGCAACACCACACTTGACTGGAGGAAGCACCACACTACTAGACCTCCCACTAGTTCCTTCAACAGTCTGAACTAGTTTAACTGACTTTAACTCAGATGAACTGAATTAACTAATTACAACTCAAAATATACTCAACCAGGGCTGCTATAATGTAAAAAACACTCTACATGACTCTAGTTAGACCCTCAACTCAAGTTAGCTGAGCCAAATAAGTAAAACTAACTTAGTTAACTAATACAAGTTGTCATGAGATGTGGAATTACAATTTTATTCCCAATTTAATTCAAGGACAAAATTAAATTAGGATTTTCTTGATGTTCTTTTCAACGTTTCTTGTTGTAGTTTTCAACACAAATCTAGCCTTGTGTTTCTATATGCTTCCATCTGATACATGCTTTACCTTGTAAATCCATCTTGAACCAACCACTGATTTGTCTATTGGTCTTGGGGCAACTTCCCAAATATTGTTTTTGATGATGGAATCATAGTCCTCTACCATATAATCAACCCATATTGGTTTCTCTATAACTTCCTCAAATGAGGATGGCTTAGTCTCTACAGGCTCACTCATTAGATCCATTTAGCCAGTGTACCGATCTAGTGACCTCCTCTTCCTGCGCTGTGATGTGGGTTCTCCCACATTCTCTCTAGCATCATGCAATAATCTGTCATCTTCCTTGGTTCTCTTCCTTCCTTCTTTGGATGTCTCTTCTTGAGTGGATGTCTCCACTCTTTGCTCCTATGCTTGTGGCTGCCCCACAACTTCCAGAGGTTCTTCCTTCAGATCGAAAAGATCATGTTCAAGATACAAATGAAGATCCCTCTCAAGAGAACACCTCATTTCCTTCTCCTCATCAAATTTCACATCCCTTTTGACCATTGTCATCCCAAGGGATGACAAGTAGACATGATATTTTTGAGGTGTTTCTGTGTACCCCACAAATATCCCCAGCTCTGTTGTCGGATCTATATTTTTCCTTTCTTATTTGGAACATGATAGTAAATTGATGATCCAAAGATCCTAAAGTGTAACACATCTGGTTTCTTCCATGAAAAAGCTTCCTCTCGTGTACTCATTCCAAGAATCATGTGAGGACTCTTGCTTTACAAATAGACGTTGTGTTGCATGCTTCAACCCACAAGTGGCAGTGGTAGGCCTTGGTCATGCAACATCAGCCTTGATACTCCCACAATACTTATGTTCTTCCTAACATGAACCCCATTATGTTGTGGGTTATAAGGTGTTGTCAACTCCCGTCGAATGCATTACTTTGCATAGAAATTTTTAAAATCACTTGACATGTAATCACCTCCATTATTTCTCTTGAGATCCTTCACCTTCTTTCCAATTTATTTCTCAACAAGTGCTTTAAATTCAAAAAATTTGGATAATGTCTGGTCTTTCTTCTACATGAAATAGTTCGAGCACTTTCGTGAGAAATCATATACAAATATAATATAATACCTATGCTTGGAAATGTAGGCTTGCAATAGCGCTGGTGAAAATTCCAAGTAATAAAAGTTAATAAAGGAAAAATAATAACCACGGTTGTTGGGACACTTATTCCAAGTTGAATGTTGGGAAAGACATCCTAGTGTGGGTGTTCATCGGTTTATTAATGGCTAAGGAAATTGGCAAAGGAAATGGCTAAGGCTTTGGAAAGGAAAAATGGCATTTTTGGCACATTTATTTATGAAAATAATGGAAATTAGGAGAAAAGGGAGGTGAAAGGTTATATGTTGCATGTGAGGAGGAAAACGAAGCAAAATAATGGAAAATGAAGAAAATAGAGGCCCCATTCATAAAAATGCTTCTCAGGATCAGTTCACACACTTTTGTCAGTTCAGTTTTGGAGCTCTCTCATTATTCTCTCTCTCTCTCTCTCTCTCACTCACTCACTCTTGGAGGGTGCGAAATACTTGGATTTTTGGAGAAATAAGGCAAAGGAAGAGAAGGAAAGTGCAAGAGGAGATCAGGATCAACAACTATAACAAGTTTTTCTTGTAGGTACAGAGTTGCATGTATGTTTTCCTCACTAATTTTGGCATGCATGGCATATGCATGTAGTTTATTGGTCATGATTTGTCACTGGCATGGAGGATTTCCTAGATTGATAGTGGATTTGCCTAGCCTTGTTGTTTCCTTGATAGTCATGGTTTTGTGGGTTCATTTCTTTGTTTTTTTGGTTGGTTCTCATGTTTCCTTAGCTTGGGTTGAGTTACTAGTTCCTAGAGCCTTGGTTGGACAAACACTCTGGAGCCCTTAGTGGGTTGAGTTACTAATCCTGGAGCCTTGGTTCAATAAATGATCTAGAGCCCGATATAAGCCATGGGTTGAGTTACTAGTCTTGGAGCCTTGGTTGGAACAAACACTCTGGAGCCCTGGAAGGCTTGGACAAAGACCACTATGCTCAGATATGTTATTTACTCCTGTAGATTGCATATTCGTGATATGTTTAATGAAATGCATGTCATTTATAGTAGGGGTCCAATCAAGGTATTATTCAAGTATCTCCATTTGTACTGTCATTTCCATGTTATCTTAGTGTTATGAAGGTTTCATTCAGTTCTGGGTAGTGACCTGGGATCTGGGCCTGAGAAAGTGGCTCAAATATCGGGGACGCTAGCACAACACTGTGAAAAATAGTCCCTGGGAATTGGAATGCCTTGTCATGAGAGCATCCAGAGCCTCCTAGATGCTGGTAGGCCTATAACATGGGAGCGTAAGGGGGTCAAGTGGTCCAAAATCTCAGTGGGACCCAGGGGCTAGTTTGTAGAAAGGTTGGGATGGTTCCTGAGGGTCCTAATGCTAATGTTGAAGGTTTGTATGTTGTGTTTCCATCAGTTCCACTTCTTTCACGTGACTTTGGAGGTCGAATCATACCATAGTGGCCTCTCGTAACATGTTTACCCTGATTGACTAGTTACATGGGTAGATGTGGGAGGAGGGTTTACAGAGTGGTATTAGAGCATGGTTCACCCCTTGGACTGGATGATCTATGTTCGTTGTTTATGCATTCATGTCGGTTTCATGTGTGTCTCTTATGCCTATATTCCATGTGCTTGTTACATTTGCATGGCGTTGATCATGGATGTAGTGATGTCGCCATGTGGAAGTTGATGGTGTTGTTATGGGATGCATCGTTATACGTGTACAACTAGTTACATGTCGTTATATGTCACTTACATGTATCATTCATGTACGCTTGGTTAAATTCTTGTATGCTTGGTTATATGTATCATTCTTGTAGGCTTGGTTACAAGTATTATTCATTTATGCTTGATTATATGTGTGTATGTGTGTGTGTGGTGGGTTATGCATTGCTTATGAATGCTAATTTTTGCATCTGGTCAAGTGTACAATGATGTAATGGTGGTTGTCATGCATGAGGTTGTGGTATGCATTTATGATAAGGTCATGCATTGATAACTAGACCTTAGCTAGAATAATGGTTGCATGGTTATATGCTTATGTGTTAGGTTCTATATGCTATTACAATTATGTTATACATGTATCACATTGATTTGTTGATATTGCAGACGAGGTATCCTCCCTGAACTATACTAAGGTACGTTGGTTTATTGTGATTTGGTTTAGTTGACATGATATACCTTGCAGGAAGAATATCAAATATGGATAACAATATGACAGACTACAAAGACTATCCATATGAATAAGATGAGCAATATGGTGTTGGGAATTCTTCCAATTTGGCAGATAGACTGAGAAGATTAAACTAAGAAATAAGGAGTTGTAAGGCAGATAATGACAGAATCATACAGGCACAGGAGAAGCTAGCAGAGGTAAATGCAGTGATACTTCAAAGTTTGTAAGATTTGCAGCGACAGAGACCACTTAAGATTAGCCATAAGCAGGAGGACAAAAATAATGGGGCATATGGTAGTAGGTTGCATGGTAGTCACAAGTCGGATAAAGATGACATAGTGAGAGATGGATGGTTGTTGGAGACTCCATATAGAATAGGTGATAGAAAAAGGTAACATTCTAGTTCTGATTCTAATAAGCATAATGATCGATATCGTTATCATCCGTATAGGAGGAGTGATAGGGAATACTTGCCAAATGAGTTTAAGAAAGAAAATCCACCTACATTTGATGGAGAGGTGAAGAAATCGTAGGAAAAAGAGGCATGGTTGCTTGGTATGAGGAAGTTATTCAGGTTGCATGACTATTCAGAGAACATGAAAGCCAAAGTAGCTACATTCAGTCTCAAAGACAAAGCATACATTTGTTGGGAAGGTGTGAAGAATGTCAGAGGTATACATGAGGAAGACTTGACTTGGAGTGAGTTTGAGTGGATATTCAATAAGAAATACATAACATAGAGATACTATGATGACAAGGAAAAGGAATTCTATGAGCTAAAGATGGGATCTATAACATATGATGAGTACACTTAAAAGTTCTTGGAACTACTGAGGTATGTGCCTTACCTTAAGTAGGAGAAGGCCAAGATTCAAAGATTCACTAGTGGGTTACCAATGGAATTAAAATATATGATGGGTTACCAATGGCATTAAAAGATTTGATTGAGTTCGATGAGCCTAGATCATTGGAGGAGACCATCCGAAAGCTAAAGCATTGCTACAAAAAATCAAAGTGCAAGTCTGAGACTAAGACAGACTAGAAAGATAATGCAAAGAACAAGGGAAAATTGGACAAGAAGCAAGTAATACCATATGATTCAGGTAATAAAGAGAATGTTACATCAACTAATAGGTTCAATGCATCTGACAGAGGACATGGACATCGATCTGAGGAGTAGAATAAGGAGCCCATGCGGTGTTGCACTCGCGGCGGGGGTCTTTGCAGGAGAGATTTCCCACAGTATCAGGGTGGTAGGCCTAAGATATATAGTGTGAAGGAGGCACAAACTGTTGGGGATGTTGGTCAGAGAATTCCTCGTATTTATGTAGGATTGGATAACAAACAGGCAGACCATCAGGTATCTATCATTGAGATGGATGGTAAGATTTGTGATCAAGTTATTTCTATTTTGATTGACCCTAGATCTAATTATAGCTATGTTAGTCCTGACTTGGTGGATAAGTGTGGTTTTAATAAGGAATTCCATGCAAAATATTGGTTAGTGTAGTTAGCTACAGGTACAAAGAAGCGAGTTCGTCATTAGGTAAGAGCTTGTTCATTTGATTTGAATGGTATGCCTACCATAGCACATTTGGATGTATTACCGTTGGGATCATACAATATGTTGTTGGAAATGGATTGGTTGCACCTTCATAGAACCAAGGTGGATTATTATGACAAGGCCATTGAGTGCTTGGGTGACAATGGAGAACCAAGAGTCTTATAGGGAAAGAAGAAAGCCACATCAGTTAGGATGGTAATAATTATGTAGGAAAAGTGCAGTCATAGGAAAGGGTGTATGTTATTCACAGTGCACATTTTTAGTGACAAAGGTAAGGAAGTTGAGGATGCAGATGTTTTGAGAAAGTACCTAGTTCTCTAGCAGTTTCAAGATATATTTCCTGAGGACATTACAAACCACACAGGGAGGTAGAAATTTCTATTGAGTTGGTGCCAGGGGAAACTTCGGCATCAAAGGAGCCCTATAGGATGAGCACACCTGAGTTGGTAGAGTTGAAACTACACTTGAAGGAAATATTGGACAAGGGATACATTAGGCCAAGTGTATCACCATGGAGTGCACCAGTCTTTTTTGTGAAGAAGAAAGATGGTACTCTCAGATTATGCATTGACTATAGGCAGTTGAACAAAGTGGCCATCAATAATAGGTATCCATTGCTAAGGATTGATGACTTATTTGATTAGTTGAAGGGAGAAACAATGTTCTCGAAGATTGATTTGAGATCCGGATATCATCAAGTATGCATCAAAGAGGAGGAAATTCACAAGACAACTTTCCAGACTAGGTATGGGCATTATGGGTTTCTTGTAGTTCCATTCGGTTTGAATAATGCTTCCGCTACATTTATGTGCTTGATGAATAGTGTGTTGTGTCTGTACTTGGATAAGCTTGTTATTAGGTTCACTGATTACATATTGGTATATTCTAAAAATGAGAAAGATTATGTCGATCATCCAACAACGGTGTTGAGATTGTTGAGAGAGCATCAGTTATATGCTAAGCTTAGCAAGTGTAGTTTCTTTCAGGTTGAGGTACATTACTTGGGGCATGTTGTCCCCAAGGAGGTCATTGTAGTACATCCAGAAAATATAAGGTCCATCATGGAGTGGGTAGCTCCTAGGAATGTAGATGAGGTGAGGTACTTCATGGAGTCCTTATGCAGAATGGATAGGTGGTGTGCTATGAGTCGCGAAAATTGAATGAGCATGAGAATAACTACCCCACACATGATCTTGAGTTGGTAGCGATCATACATGCCTTGAAGATGTGGAGACACTACCTCTTGGGCAGGAGATTTGTGTTGATGAGTGATCATAGTGGGTATTGGTATCTATTTGACCAACTGAACCTGAATGGAAGACAAGATCGGTGGTTGGCCATGATCAGTGAGTTCGACTTTGAGATTAGGTATATCAAAGGTAAAGAGAATAGGGTGGAAGATGTTCTTAGCAGGTAGATAGAGGTAAATCACTTAGCAACTATGAGCTCCTATGGGACATACTTAAAGGATAGGATCTTGCACGCAGTCAGCAAGATGTTAGGTATATATGGAGATCATGCACAGGTTGTAGCATAACACAGGTAGATGTGGTGGTATAGGTACAGGTAGTAGTATAGGTACATGTAGTGGTACAAGTAGTGGTCCAGGTACATGTACAAGTGTGGGTGTACAGGATGTGGAATATTTCCTTACAACAGATGGATTGGTTAGATTGAAAGACATGATATATGTGTCAGACAATAGTGAGCTCAAGAAGGTGATCTTGAGAGAGTTTCACGCAAAACCATATTCAGGTCACCTAGGTTATCAGATACACTGAAAGTAATGAAGAAATTATATTATTGACTAAATCTGAAGAAGGATGTAGTAGAGTTTGTGGTTAGGTGTTTTGATTGTTAGCTTGTGAAGGTAGAGTGTAAGCATCCAGGTGGAATGATACATCCGATTGTGATTCCAAAGTGGAAATGGGAGGTCATTTCCATGGACTTCATCATAGATTTTGCGAGGACATTGAGACAACATGATTCCATCATGGTTATTTTGGAAAGGTTGATAAATATTGCACACTTCATTCCAGTGATGTCTACATTCTCAGCTAGCGATCTAGCACAGGTATTCATCAGAGATGTGGTCAGATTGCATGGCATTCCAAAGAAGATCATGTCAAACAGGGATGAAAATTTTAGTTCCATGTTTTGGAAGGAGTTGTTTGCAGGTTTGGGCACAAAGTTGGCCTTCAGTACAACTTATCATCTGCAGATAGATGGAAAGACTGAGAGGGTCAACATGATATTGGAGGATATGTTGAGGATGTATGTGATGCATCAACATTGAAAGTGGGAAGAGTATCTTCCATTGGTAGAGTTTTCTTACAACAATGGATATCAGGAATATTTGAAGATGAGTCCGTTTGAGGCATTGTATTGGTGGAGTTGCAATACTCCCATCAGTTGGAGTGATCCAATTAACAGGGTGTTGATTGGACCAAACATGTTGGCAGAAAAGGGAAACAAAAATGCTAGTAATCAAGAAAAATCTAAAGACATGATAGGATAGGAAGAAGAGATATGTAGATTAGAATAGGTTGTTCAAGGAGTTCTAGGTTAGGGAACATGTGTACGTGCACATCAAACCGAAGAAGATCTCGTTACGGATTGGATCATGTCGTAAGATGGAACCACGATTTTGTGGAACCTTCAGTATTATTGAGAGCATTGGGCCAGTAGCCTATCGAATTTCACTGCCTCCGACATTGAAAGTCCATGATGTTTTCCATGTTTCATTGCTTAAGAAGTATTTTAACGATGTTGATCATGTGATTGAATGGTTTGTATTGCAGGTGGAACTAGATGGACAATTCCAACCGGAGATTCAATGTATATTGCAGAAAACGATGTTCATGCTCCAAAACTGAGAAATCGAGAAAGTTAAAGTGAAATGGAAGAAATTTGGACCTAATGAAGCTACATGGGAGATGGCAAATCAGATGCAGCCTATGTATCCTTCTTTGTTTGCTGGTTGAGGAAAAGAAGCTGTGGTATGGTGTTTTGGTATATGTTTTGGTACATTGTTGTTGGGAAAAGTATCCAATACGGAATGACCCTATCCCACTCTAAGGGTGATAGTACCTCAGCAACAACTGAATGCAAAGCTATTCAAGATTACTTCTTTATGAGATGTAAGAGAGAGGAGAAAGGGATCCACTAACCATTATCTTCCGCTAATGGTTGATCCAATCTTCCCTCTTTGCTGCTTGCTCCCAGCTCCTTGCTCTTTCACTGGCCCAGCTACACAAAGATCCTGCAAAAGCACAAGAAAGGGAAACTACAAGAAGCATACATCCATAATTGATTCAAGGATTAGAATAAATCAAATATACAAGTATCAATACGCCACAGAGACACATGCATATAGAAGAACCTAAAATACTTTATTAATGGAAGAAGTAAGGTTCTGAGAGTGTTACAACCATAATAGGCCCAATCCAGCAACACCTCCCAGCAGAAAGAAATCTCCTCTTCACCTCCTTCAAGCAAATCACCCAATAGTTCTATGCACAAACCAACAGCACTTCCTTACATTCACAAGATTCCAGCCTCCCTTCTAGACCTCATGAGAGAGCTCTATATATAGGAGTTTTGGAGAAAGGATGAGTCAGCTTGAGGCTGGCATGAAGCTGACTAGTGTCCTCTCCCACTTCAGTTATACTTCAGTTCTTGAGTCCACTTGGAGTTTCTTGCTTCCACTTGGAGATCTAGATCCTCTTACTCATCACAAGGCGAATTCCCTGATCCAAGTGTCATTTTGGAAGCTTCCTGGGCATTTGACACCTTGCAGAATGACTGTGCCACTTGGCCAATCTCGCCCAGCGCAGGTAGCCTTCATTAGAATTGACATTCAGCGCAGGTACAGAGTGGAGCAGTTGACATTCAGCGTAGATGCTCAGTGGAGCAGCTGACATGATCCAGAATTAGCTTGTTTTTGAGTGTTTTCAGGTGGAGAACTGATTTTCAGTGTTGTGGTTTGCTGACCTTGTTCCTCTAGGGGTAGGAACAACATGTTTAGGGACTTTGGATCCCTTAGATTATTGACATTTCATGCTTCATGCTGTAAGGCACAAAAATGTCTATAACAGTTGCCCCCTAAAGTATGAGGTCGTTTATCGGGTGAAATGCTTTATCAGGAGGATCCGATGTTCATTCAATCGCTGAGAGGTGCCCTGTAATAAAATACAATACAATACATTATTTTTCATTCCGCTTTCATGATCTAGCTGAGGCGGGCATTCCCATGCTCATCTTTATAAATTCATTTTGGTACATAGAACAGACGATCGTCTGATGGTAGACTGATAATTCTCTGCTGAAATTATCATCCTTTGAGTAGGATGATCATCTGCTGCAATGATGTACATATCAAATGTCTTTATTTTTCCTGAATATATATCGCAGCCCAGATGGATGAAACTAGATCCGGGGTCTTCAAAACTCGTTCGATCTTCACTCTAAGTACAAGTCGATCCATGTGAGAATTGCGCTGAAGTCGAACATGGAAAGACATCGCTTGATTACCGGTCAATAATGTAAACCGTTAACAAGCGCAAGAGGAATCACCAATAATGACAATGACCCTCAAGGTACTGCAGTACAATTCACGTGGTGTGAATAAAGGACTTGGTGTTGAACACCACGCAAAATCTTCTGGTTGAAGGTCATTAATGTATACCTATCGCCGGAAGTGAGAAACTTGCCATTGAGGCATGCAAGCTTCAAAGTACTGGGGGGTTTGTTCCTAGATCAACTTCTTGGATAATGAGCTGAAGTCGACAAGAAGCGATCCGTCAAAGGAGGGCCTTAATGAATCCCACATCAGTGACACGGAACGGAGCTAATGATTTTAGTGGAGGTGAAAACAATCTGTGAGATATGATTCAGGGTGGCGATCATGGGTGGATGAAGGATAATGTATGGCAGTGGATGGGACACGGTTGACTCTTTCTGAACACATCTCTTGAACATATAACGACACTGATGTGATGGATCGGTAGCGTTACCCCAAATGTGGATGGTTTGGTGAGGACCATGGTGATGAGACCGGTGAATGAAACAACCCAACCCGATGTGATACAGAGGACAAAGTGTCATGTTCAAGAGCGACTTGCTACCATTAAAGCTTTGAGGTTCTCCCAATTTTTCCCCAGTCATTTCTGACTAGTACCTCTTTATTTTTGTCAAGCTTGAGGAGGATAACATATGCTTGTTCTATAACCTGCCCTTCGGGCAAGCCCATCACTATGTTTTAATGAGCCTAGCAATAAGGAAACTCGCTCTCGTCTAAAGACAAGTTTGTCACTATTTAATCATTTTAATGAGTCTAACGACAAGGAAAACTCGGTCCTTTTCATTTTTAGAGAGTCTGAAAAGGTACAGAAAGTTAACTCCAAAATTCCTTTTTCGTCATCTAATCCCTTAAGTCTGAAAAAGTATAAAACAATACAGAAGGGATGAGTTTTCGATAACTTTAATGAGTCGAATAAAACAAGCGCTCGACCTTTTTGTGTAATAATCCCTCAGGTCCAAAAAGATTAAAATCTAGAGGAGGGATAGCTCTTCCGGTCATTTTAACGAGCTGGAAGGCCAAAAGTCGGCAAACTTTTCATATTTTACGAGTCAGGAGAAAAGAGCTCAAAGAAGACTCGTCTTTTGAGGAATGAGTGATAAACAGGGATAGCAGCAGATTCCAGGTACAGGTTGGAATTTTCCAATCACGGTAGTGTCACAAGGATGGCTAAGTGAAATCACTCTTCGCAGCTGTTCCTCAAAATAGGTAAACGATCATATGGAGGTGAACGATTGGCCAAATGGAATGGAGGTGGCGGATGCAAACACGACCAAGGCTTTTTATGGCTAATAAATTTACGATCACAATGGTTATTTACCGGAATAGGTTCATTTTTTATTTAAAAATGAGCTTAAACTCTGGGGGAAACATTGCTCACTGCTTTTATTTTTTTTTTAACGAGCATGAAGACCGCGTTAAAACTGCTCGGATCTTGCGTTTATTTTTTAACGAGCATGAACATTATGCTAAAACTGCTCGATAATACCAGTCATAAGATAAGAAATGTCTCCTGTGAGATCTCTATTTTTTATAGAGCTTCATCTTCACTAAGCTTTGCTCCCTCTCATCCTTTCTTTATGCAAGTTCGGAAACGGCTAATCCCAAAAACAGATAAATAACCGCTCCTAGCTTGCACTCCAAAAGGTTTGCATGCCCCCAGGTATAAAGTACAATTTCAAGGCTGCCCCTACTTATCCGATAAAACATTTGTTTTAAAGGGTGAGGCTTGCCTCTTTCTTGTTACCCAAAGACGGTTCTATTTGCTGCCGCAAATCAATCTCTTTCTTCGGCGATGTCTACTAATCTTTTCAGATAGGACAAAGGTGAATGACTAAAACTCGTCAAACACATAACTTTTACCAAAGAATTTTATTCCAGAACAACCCCTCTTCCAAATACGGACGGGGTACGGACTAGTCATATTCTTTCGCGGAAATTCTACCTTATACCCAAGGTTTCCTCTGCCCGAAGCAGACCAGGATGCATGCCCCCTGGGTTCCAGTCCCATCTTTCCAAATCACTCGCACTCATCGGGAAGGAGGACTGGGGGGGGAGACATTTCTTGGGTGAATAGACCATTCAGGGTTGGTATTTGACTATTTGCGATGCGTGATCCTGGAAATGAAAGTTGGTCTACGAGCTTGACCATTCTTCCTTCGTGTGGAAAACACATTACTCTAAAGAGTGAGGAGACTATAGCTCCCATGCAATATATATAGTCTCGTCCAAGGAGTAGGTTATAATCCAAGGGTCCTTGAACAACCATCACGTTCATCTGAACAGTCTTCCCTTTCAATGTAACAGGTACATTGGGGAGGATCCCTAATGGTCGACTGGTTCCTTTATCAAAACCCGAGAGATTTCTTATCTCAGGTAAAAGCTGCGGGGAACCCAGTGCTTTCCAAGCAATAGAGGAAAGGATACTCACAGATGCCCCTTCATCAATGATAGTTCCAGCCATTACCATTCTATAAATTTGGACTATGATTCTGAATGGTATACTGGCTGGCAACCGGGGTCTGCCTAGTTGGTTCCAATCAAAGGATACAACCAGGTTGCTTGGTGGTGGGACCGAATACACGGCTGGATATGACCCTGACGATGTTCCTTCCTGCGATAAAGGAATGGGCGCATTGCTCTGATGCTCGTCAGAGTCTGTGTTGATGAAAAGAATCTGGATGGTGTCATCCTTTTTCTCTTCAGTGAGGGTGTCATTTGAAGATGAATCTTCAGTGACGGTGTCATTTGAGGATGAAACCTCTGAAGGAAGAACTGGGTCAACTGCCGTATCGACCTTTAGACTTTCGTCTGGTCTAGATTTAGTAGGTTCATTTTCAATGACTGACTCTTCAGCTGACCACTTGAGCGGGCCAGCTGTATTTTCAACCAACGAAGGACTTGGCACGAGTTTTTTGTATCCAGGAGGAAGCATTACCGGTGAAACCGGACGATCTTCCAAAACTCTCTTCGCTTCGTTTAAGAAGGGACAACGGTGGATGGCGTGGTCGCCTTTACACAGTTTGCAGGGGGATCTTTCTCCCCCTCTTTGTCTTGAACCTTCACTTTCGATGGTTGACGGTAAGCATTCAGCATGGCTATCAGAGGTTGATGCTCCCGAATTGTGCAACCGGGGGGACCAGTCCCTTAGTATCTGGGGAATACAGGGACAATCTCTATGGAAGTGGTCTCCTCTACATATGACATATGGCGATTTAGGCCCGGTCTGTGCTGTGTGTGGATTTTTGTCAGATGTCTTTTGCTTGCCCCCAGTCGCCTTAGGCTCCTTCTTCTTCTTTTCCTTCTTCTTCTTCTCCTTCTTCTCCATGGGAGCTTGGATTTTTCCGGCTCTACCTTGCGAAGATGAAGGATTAGAGGAAGAGTTATAGGAAGTAGAAGGCTGGTGGGTAGCTCTAGACTCATCTAACTGTTGACTCGACTGTTCAGGAACCATGGTGGTCTGAACTACATTAGTTGAGAATAGCCAAATAGGCAGGCCAATTGTCAGTCCTGGAAGCGACAATGTGGCCATGTGGGGCGCACCAACTTCTCCCCAAGAGGAGATTGGACTAGGATTTCCATCATGTGGAATTCCTTGGTTGGGGCGTTCCATGTTCTCAACCTAAGATCAACGCAGGAATAGGAGGTGATTATGTTCCGTTTAAAATAAATTTTATAACGACGCTTTAGACACAACTTGCTTTTTCACTTTTTAAGAGTCGAGAAAAAGCTAAAGATGACTCTAGTCTCCTTCGATGTTTTAACGAGCCCGAAGTGACAAATGCTCGGATGGACTTTTTCAGTTATAGAGTTTGAAAAAGGCCAAAAGAAACTGCTCTGGAGTTCTAGGCAGAGGGTGTGCCAAACTTTTCGCAAAACCACAGAATACGTTTTACGGTACGAGTGGTCGATCTTTGTGAATGCTGTGTTCACTGCATTGCGATCAGTAGGGCGATCGACACGGTTTCCTATGGATAAAGGCTTTATTCCTATAGGGGTCTCCCAGTATATACGCGACGGTACGTGGGAGCACAAGTCCGTATTGATACTTATCGCTTCACCGTGGAGGAATCACCCAACCACTCAACGCTAAGATATCACGTTTAACGACGCCAGAACACGTCTCTAGCTTAGACCTCTATGTGTTTGCGTTATGTTTCAATGTGTTGTTATGTAAATTCAATTTATTTTAAGGTTGATCTTGTTTAGCAGTTTGCCTTTATGGATCACCACGAGATGTATAGTAACACTCCTAAATGCAGTCTAAGATGATAAGCAAGCTTTTCAATCTTTCAACTTTGAAAATCTTAACTACTGAGGGAAAAGAAAGATAACATATTTTCACACAGATCATAGAGCACACACTAATGCACTTTTTCCTAAATCAACATGCAAACTGTCATAATGCACATGCACAATGCAAGTATTTCTTTTCTCTTTCTTAATGTTTGTGCGACACAAAAAGAAAGCTGTTGTATAATTTCGAATTCAATTTCAAGTGAAAGCAAACAAGCTTGTCCAAAATCAAAAGACACCTTAAGATTTACTTGTTTCGACACTAGAAATATATAAATTCAAACCATATGACGAAAATAAATGCTCAATCAACTATGAACAGCAAATAAACTAACTCTTAAGATCAAAACGACACTTAATCACAGGTCTAGATCTAAGAGGCCACAGCAAGACTAGTTCACTTTCGTTATGGGAAACTGTAAATGATACAAGAAATACACAAAGAACAAACACAGTTTCTTTATACAACCGAGGCGGAATAGTGGCAAGGAAAGTTGGTTTCAGATAGGCACATTGACTGGTAGCAGGCAGCAAAAATAAGGGTGAAAACAGGGCAAGAAACAGCAGGAAACCCCAGTAGCACAAGGTAAGACTGGTCCAGCGCAGGTGGTACACAGGAAGTTTGACCTTCAGCGCAGGTAGACCCTTCGGGAACTGCGCTGAAATGCAGACAGCCTTCACACAGCCTGCACTGAAGAACTAAACTTTCGTTTCTCTTGGTTTCCGGGTCACAGATTGCTCAAAAATTCACAGTTTTTTGGCCAAATCAGAAGCTATCAGTCAAGGAAACACTAAGGGATGACAAGGAGGATGAAAAGCTATCACTAAGAGCTTATTAGAGTCCTTGTGAATCAGCTCTTCAAATCATAAACTTGCCCAGAAACTAAGCTAGAGTAGCTGCCCTCTACTTTGCATTTGAAAGATCCAAATGCAGTTCGATTCGGTACTCCCTTTGTTTATGAAATGAATAGCAAAAACACAAACAACCAACAAGATACGATCCCCAGCGGAGTCGCCAATTTGTTGTTGGGAAAAGTATCCAATACGGAATGACCCTATCCCACTCTAAGGGTGATAGTACCTCAGCAACAACTGAATGCAAAGCTATTCAAGATTACTTCTTTATGAGATGTATGAGAGAGGAGAAAGGGATCCACTAACCGTTATCTTCCGCTAATGGTTGATCCAATCTTCCCTCTTTGCTGCTTGCTCCCAGCTCCTTGCTCTTTCACTGGCCCAGCTACACAAAGATCCTGCAAAAGCACAAGAAAGGGAAACTACAAGAAGCATACATCCATAATTGATTCAAGGATTAGAATAAATCAAATATACAAGTATCAATACGCCACAGAGACACATGCATATAGAAGAACCTCAAATACTTTATTAATGGAAGAAGTAAGGTTCTGAGAGTGTTACAACCATAATAGGCCCAATCCAGCAACACCTCCCAGCAGAAAGAAATCTCCTCTTCACCTCCTTCAAGCAAATCACCCAATAGTTCTATGCACAAACCAACAGCACTTCCTTACATTCACAAGATTCCAGCCTCCCTTCTAGACCTCATGAGAGAGCTCTATATATAGGAGTTTTGGAGAAAGGATGAGTCAGCTTGAGGCTGGCATGAAGCTGACTAGTGTCCTCTCCCACTTCAGTTATACTTCAGTTCTTGAGTCCACTTGGAGTTTCTTGCTTCCACTTGGAGATCTAGATCCTCTTACTCATCACAAGGCGAATTCCCTGATCCAAGTGTCATTTTGGAAGCTTCCTGGGCATTTGACACCTTGCAGAATGACTGTGCCACTTGGCCAATCTCGCCCAACGCAGGTAGACTTCATTAGAATTGACATTCAGCGCAGGTACAGAGTGGAGCAGTTGACATTCAGCGCAGATGCTCAGTGGAGCAGCTGACATGATCCAGAATTAGCTTGTTTTTTAGTGTTTTCAGGTGGAGAACTAATTTTCAGTGCTGTGGTTTGCTGACCTTGTTCCTCTAGGGGTAGGAACAACATGTTTAGGGACTTTGGATCCCTTAGATTATTGACATTTCATGCTTCATTCTGTAAGGCACAAAAATGTCTATAACATACATGTTTTGGTGATGCTTGGTATATTTACATATGTATATGGATGTAAATACTGCCATGAGCTATGTTATAAAGCTCCAATAAGTGGTATGGGTGTCATGTAATTATGATGTTATGATTGTTATGTTTTCATGTTGGTTTACTTCTCAATAGGTTGACTAAATTGTAAATATTGTATCGAGCTAAGTTATAAAACTCCATCGGCAATATATTTTTATTACAACAGTCTTGTGGTTATAGGTGTTGTTGAACACCGAGGATAGTGTTCCCCCAAGGGGTGGGTTCTGTAACAACCCTGGTGAAAATTCCATGCAATAAAAGTTAATAAAGGAAAAATAATAACCACAATTGATGGGACACTTATTCCAAGCTGAATTTTGGGCAAGACATCCTAGTGTAGGTGTTCATCAGTTTATTAATGGCTAAGGAAATTGACAAGGGAAATGGCTAAGGCTTTGTAAAGGAAAAATAACCAATTTTTCACATTTATTTATGAAAATAATGGAAATTAGGACAAAAGCGAGGTGAAAGGTCACAAGTTGCATGTGAGGAGGAAAATGAAGGAAAATATTGGAAAATGAAGAAAATAGAGGCCTCATTCATAAAAAGGCTTCTGAGGACTAGTTCATACACTTTTGTCAGTTCAACTTTAGATCTCTCTCATTATTCTCTCTCTCTCTCCCTCACTCTTTTATACTTAGATTTTTCTTGGAGCACTCTTGGAGGGTGCAGTATACTTGGATTTTTGGATAAAGAAGGCATAGGAAGAGTAGGAAAGTGCAAGAGGACATCGGGATCAACAACTACAAAAGGTTATTCTTGCAGATACTGAGTTGCGTGTATGTTTTCCTCACTAGTTTTGGCATGTATGGAATATGCATGTGGTTTATTGGTCATGATCTATCATTGGAATGGAGGATTTCCTATATTGATAGTGGATTCGCCTAACCTTTACGTTTCCTAGATATCCATGGTGTTTTGGGTTCATTTCTTTGTTTTTCTTGTTGGATCTCATGTTTCCTTAACTTGGGTTGAGTTACTAGTTCTTGGAGTCTTGGTTGGACAAATGCTCTAGAGCCCTGTAACAAATTGGGTTGAGTTATTAGTCCTAGAGCCTTGGTTGGACAAATGCTCTACAACCCTTGGTGGGTTGAGTTACTAGTCCTGGAGCCTTGGTTGGACAAACGCTTTGGAGCCTGGTATAAGTTGTGGGTTGAGTTACTAGTCCCAGAGCCTTGGTTGGAACAAACACTCTGGACCCTTGGAAGGATTTGATAGAGACAAATATGAGGATGGTTTTGTGATGTCCGACCATGAGGTGAAATCACCGTTTGATGGATTGAGGTGGTTGGCCTCTGTAAGCCCTGGATGGTTATGGATTGATGTGTTCTATTAGATCCCCCATTCATGCTTGGAATATGGCATAGGGATGGATGGATGAAGAGATATTTGGCTCAACCATTCTATATTCGAGCGAAACGTGGAAGTCCCATCCCAGGTTTGGATTTTTCATCATCAATATGTGGTTATTTCTCCTTATATTTCTATGAGTAATATATTGGTTTATATGTCAGTTATATGAGTGCGATTTCCTTGTTATTTCTGCTGCTATTATGCTGGTTATGTATATGTTTATGAAACTAACAATGTATGGATCTCATCATGTTTTTACTTGTAATTGAATGAACAATGTATCTATGACCTAATGGATGAAATGGTAGTTAATGTGTTGAGGCATCGATGCCTCTTAGCGATTCTCAGCTAAGTATGAGACCCCTACGCTCAAATATGTTATTTTCTCTTGTAGATTACATATTCGTGGTATGTTTGACAAAATGCGTGTCATGGCTGGTATGGGTCGAGTAAAGGTCTTATTCAAGTAGCTACATGTGTACTATCATTTCCCTATTATCTTATTGTTCTTAAGGTGTCATTTAGTTCTAGGCAGTGACCTCGACTCCAAGCCTGAAAAAGTGGCTCAAATCTTGGGGACACTAGCACAACACTCATCAAAATAGTCCCTCGAAGCTGGCATGCCTTGTCATGAGAGCATCCAGAGCCTCCTAGACACTAGCAGGCCTATAGCATGGGAGCGTTCGGGGGTCAAGTGGTCCAAAAACTCAGTGGGACCTAGGGGCTCGTTGGCAGAAAGGTTGGGATGGTTCCTGAGGGTCCTAATGCTGATGTTGAAGGTCTATATGATTTTCTTCTGTCGGTTCCACTTCCTTAACATGAATTAGGAGGTTGAATCAAATCATAGTGGCCTCTCATCCCATGTTTACCTCGGTTGGATGATTACTTGGGTATATGTGGGAGGAGGGTATTACATGGCTATCAAGAAAGGTCCACAAATATCAGAATGGATCCTTACAAGGACTACATGCGCCTTGTTTTCCCAATCATTGAAGGTGGATTTTGTTTACTTCCCCAATGTACACCCTTTGCATGTATCCCGTTGATCTAGTGCTCCTTTGGGGAGGCCTGTAGAAATATGTTGCATGATCTTCAAAGTGCCATGATGCAAATGGCCAAGTATTCTATGACATAATTCACTAGCATCTTGACTCTGCACCTTCTCTGCTTTTGTGCTCAATGTTGCAGAGTCTTCCACATCTAATTTGTAGAGGTTCTTCACTTGGACCCTGATTTGCTTCACTTGTCTTGTGGCGATGTGTCTCATGGAATCCTTCCATTTTTCTTGAATATCACATCGTAGCCACGATATTCTAACATAGCTATAGAGGTATATCGATGTGCATATGGAGATCCTCCAAGTCAATGAAAAATTATTTATTCCACATCATGTGGAATGAGGCACCGCTATCCAGATAACACATACTACCCATCACTGTGCTTTCCATGCATGCAATGAGGATGAAGTCCAACTTGAATTGTGAAGCCCAAGCTTCACCTACTGCTCCTCCTCAGGGCTTCTTTCTCACCTTCTTCTGTGTACACTTCGTGGCATAGTGTCCCAATTCATGACAGTGAAAGCACTTGATTTTGGACAAGTCTTTCATCTTGCCCCCTTGATTGGAGTCTCCTTTGGATTGGGATTTCTTCCCTTTCCCCTTCTTTACCTTTATTGCTAAGGCACATTTGTCTTCATCCTCACCCTTGGATGAGGTCTTGTCTTTGGTGTTCCGCCTTATCTCCTCCTGTACCAAGTTGGGCCATAAGTGTTCCCAGTTTGGTAGTTTCTCTACCTCGTTCACCTAACCTTGGTAGTTGTGCCAGCTTTTGGGAAGGACTAGAAGGGCTAGGCTCACCAAATCATCCTTTGCTATAGTAACACCAACTTGGACAAGTTCATCATGACACTATGTGAACTTGCTTAGGTGTTGTGGAATGGTCTCGTTCCTCTTGGTCTTGATATTTCGAAGCTTGTCCTTGAGTGCCAATTTCCTGTGGTCACTACTATTCTGGAACAAATATATCAATGCTTGCCACATTACATACATAGTCTCTTTCCCATGGATAGTGGAGATAATATGGTCTTGTACTCCCTCCAATATGATCCTTCTCGCCTTGGAAACATAGTTCTTCCAATATGCTAGATTCTGAGAATCAACTGTTACTGGTTTCAAAATATCATTATTAATGAATTCCTTCAACCCATTATCCTCTAGTATTGCCTCCATGCAGTCCTTCCATGCAACATAATTCAAGCTTCCCTCAAGGGCATAATTGATCCTTAGTCCATTGAAAGCCAGCTTCTCAGCCTTGAAGAAAATTTGCAACCTAATATGCAACCTCAAACCTCTTGCAACGACAACTTCAAAATCTCAGTTCTACAGTGATTCTAGCTCTGATACCATGTAGAAATTAATGTGAAGATTCAATACTCCTCATGAAATTTGCTAAATCACAAGACTTGAAGCTACTCTACTAATCTATGGAAGTTAATTCACCATCTAAAATAAGAATCATAGACATGCAAAAGGAAACATCACACATGCACATATATGTCTCTAGGGGAAAGGAACTTCTCAAAACCCCTTACAATCTATATTTCATTCATCAAAGAATAGATAAGAAATACAATGAATTCTCAAGCCTGAGCACACCCTACAAGTGTATAGTCTGTCCCTTTGCCTGACTAACTGAACCTAGACCAACACTTAGCCAATTTCAAGTCTTCCCAAGCTCCTATTTCCTTGTGTCATTCCCTTGGGAAATTGTGCCTATTTTCTTAGGAATTTAACACCAAGGAATTGCACAATAGCCTTAGGTCAATCTATGACTTCATGCACCACTTGTACACATGAGAATATGCTACAATTTATTGTACGCTACGTTGGAATCTCCATCTCAATTGGGTAACTCAAATTCTCTTCATGCAAAAATTATTTTGGGTTGATTGATCAGTTAAATAGTTGATCATTGAGTGTGGTTGAAGTTCCACTTCCACAACTTGACCTCCACTAGTTCTTCAGGCAATTAGAACTAGTTAAACAGACAATTACCCAAATTAACTGGCATAGATTGCTACAAATTAGTAATCAATCATGTAGAACTGAAATCAGTCTTCCCTAACTCAAATTTACTAAGTTAACTGAGTGATAAGATCCATGTCACCTCATTTAACTACCTACAAGTATTATGCTGAAATAGAAATTTGAATTTTAATCTAGTTTTATCAAGGGAAAGTGAAAACTATATTTTATTGCTACATTTTCACATGGAAAGCCCCTACAAAATCCACTCACTTTGACATCATCATTACACCAAAGAGGACCATACAGGGGTAGAAGAAAAGGAACAAGTTGGGTGTTGATCTATGTGAAGGAATTATGGTTTCCCACATAAGCTAAACAACTAGGGTTTTCAACCAATAAGAAAACTGGATCCATGCAGCCACCTGGAGCATTGTGTCAACCATGATGATAGGAAAAATAGTAAGCAAATAAACATTCAACACAACAAACAAATCAAAACCTTGTTCAATATCTCATCATGACTGCACAACAACATTTGGGCTTTCAACAACCCTCTTTATTCTCCTCACATTTTCTCTTCTATGAATATGTACATGTTTCTCATCATAATGTAGACATCTATGTAGGGATCAATTGGGGAAATTAATGGTATTTTGATATGAGGGTAGATGAAAGGTTACAAGAGGAGGTGAAAATTTACTCTCTTCACCTCTATAAATATGCCCTCATTCCTCATTTATAGGGGAGGTACCTTTAGCACTTGAGATAGTACTAACATCAGATAGTTGAATTATGCTTGAGAGTTAGAGGCACTCTACTCTTGGTAGCTAGTAGGGAGAGATGTGGTGAGGCTAGGGTTTTTCATTGGACAATGGCATGAAAAATCCATGTTCTACTGTTGGTATTTGGTGAATTGCAATATATGTACTTATATTTACAACAACAATAATAATAAGTTCTTCATTTCTAGCACTAATTCCCATGCTCACTCATAGTGGTTGTATCTGTTGTCTAGTTTTCTCATTGTATTCGTATGTGTGATTTCATACCAGCAATATGTTATGGAATAGTTTCTAGTTGTTGCATGTATGTTTTCTTTCAAATCTGTGTTTACTTATTCCATGCCATGCTGGTAACCTATTGTGAACTAATTTGTGATTAACCTCTTGCATGTTCTTGTTTATGCATTTCTGAGGCAGTTTTGGCTCACCGATCATTCTCATGGCATACTTCTTGTCATGGTTGTTGTGACTTTATTGGACCTGTTTTTGCATTCTTTCAATATCGGGTTGACCTTATCCCATTATCTGGGCATTTCATTCTTTCCCTCACTTTGACATCTTTTTGTTTGACAGCCAGGAGTGAAACATTCATGGTGGTAGTCAGACCCAAATACCAGATGGGTATCCTATCACAACTGGTGTGATGTGTAATTATGAATTCACATCGAGGATACTGTTTAGCTATTAACGACATCCAACACCATCAACACATTGGCATCCCGCAAACTTTATACCTCAGTGTCAAGCCTTGGAACTCAGAGACCTGAAACCTCCAGCAGATCTGACCAAATGATATTTGACTTGCAACCTGATTGAAAAGTTAAATCATATGTGTTCATAGATAAGAAACTAATTAAAATTCACAATGAATAGATCACAATGTAATTAAGGACCCTCTTGGCTTGAAATCCCGTCCCATCATGCTACAAATGGTGAATTCAATATATCACCTAGTGTTATAACATTTTCATCAAGGGTGATCTAGAGGGTAGTACGCATGCTCAACATGCATCCTCCCTTTCCAGGAAGGTTGATATTCATATGGATGAAGGTTCTTTAATTGATAAAAATATAATATTCACTTGAGCTCACATAATGATCGCAAGGCTAGGAAATTCATTGCAATTGTAGGTTAAATTAATTGTTCTAGAATGGGAAAAATTTCCCTTCAATATTATAGTTATGTTGTTACATGTCATTTTATCGCATTAAGAAAATTACCATTGGTTTGGGTTTTTTGCTATCCATAAGTGTCCAAAAGCATTCCCCAACAAATTTAGAATCTAAACTATCCAAAAGAAGGTGAAATTACTGGATCCCATGGTTCAAAACCCTATTTTTGGCTTCTTATGCAGTTTGCTAGCCAATCCCTGTGCATACGCAGAGAATTCCATTAGAAATTATGGATAAGTGCGCTCTATCTTACACTGTGGCTTGCGAACATAAATTAATGAATGTAAAAATAAAAATTAAAGTCTAGAAGCATTGTTAGTCATATATATCCCCACTAACAAGCTTCGAATGGGTACCTATTCATCCCTGATCCCTCCCATCATGGAGAAACTCCCTTTCTTTATGGAACACCTATCCCCCCATTAGTGCATCTCATCCCTTGGAGAATGGATCCCAATATTCCCACTCTTGGCCTATAAAGCTATCATAGGCCTAAGGATTGAGGAGGACTATTGGAAGTAGGCTTATGCTATTGGAATTAGGTTGGAAGGCTATTCATTCAAGGAGAGGGTTGGAGATTGTGCAAGGGGACTTGCAACATTAAGGCTCCAAGGTTATCTCCTTCAGTACATCTCGGAGAAGCTATGGGAAGCGATGGGAAGATATATAAAGCATTAAGGAGAAGCAGATGGTCAAAATATCTCAACAAGACTTCATCAAGCATTTTGATTTAAACAATAAGTGGCTTCTATCATACTATTTGTTTCAGTGCATCGTAGTCTAGAGAAAGCTAGCAGTTCCTAGTTGTTTATTACTATATTTCTTTGAGTTCTAGGGATACCGCTCTTGTTTACAAGAGGGATAAGTATACATAATAAATTGGTGAATCCACTGTGGAATCATCTCACTCTCCATTGTTTTCCTTATTTGAACTTTTGAACCCTCTGTGCAAACCTTCCTTGAGTGTTTGGAAATCTTAAAAATTTGGATTTTGGGTTTGTTTTGATTGGTTTTTTATTTATTTTTTCCAAAATTTCCTGTTGTGTGCACTTAGGCTTCAGAAACAGTGTGCACTTTTGACCACTTGTCTTTCTGCAATAGTGTATGCACATTGGTTTACTTTAGGACCTACACACATACCTATAATTTTTGAAAATTCAGTTTTATCCTCATCAAGTCCAAAGTTTTTTGTTTTTCCTGTTAAGTTACACTTATTTGTACCTTGTTTGAGTGTCTATCAGTCTGGCTAAGTGTTGTGAAAATATATGCTCGTGATTATCTTCTTTTTTCAAATTAGGGTAAAGCCTCATTTGGTGAATGGTTGATCTATCAAAAGAGAGATTAGTTGGTCTTGCCTTATTGACTATTTGTCTTTCTTCTTTTGGTTAGATCAAGTCTTGAGTTTAGTTTGTTCTTTTTTCTGTGAAAGGAAATGTTTTACAAGATTGGGTATTGTATGTGAAAAATGCTTCTTATGTTAGTTTTGAAATGAAAATTCATTTTTCCTTCTGAACTATACTCTTTGTTGCAGGTAAATTCATTGCATTCAATTAGAGAAAAAATTATTTTAGTGATCATTGGTTTCTTTTTGCATTTTGTGAATTTCCAAGTGTTTAAAGAGAAATTTCTTGAAGGTACCTACTGATTCATCCATGTTTACTAGCTCCCCAGAATCATTGCTGTATGGTGGTCCGTTAGTTCCTCTTGGATACCAGTTACTTACTGGGACTTTTTCAGGAGCCACTCCTTCTCCTCAACCTTCTACTTGGTCATCTGGTTTATCTACATCCATGCCTGAAGTGTCTACGGTATCAGACCAATATATTCATATGGTGTCTAGTAACCCTCAAGTAACCCCAACTGGTGTTTATTGCCCACCTGGGGGGAAACCACCTTATACTCCACCTCGAGGAAAATCTACTTTTGGATCCTACCCTATAGTTGGAGGTAAACCTTTTACTATAAATTACGGTCAGATACTTCAACTCAGTTCTTGTCAAGCTGTTGTAGCTCAACATTTGATTGATACTCCTTATCTTGGGATGAACACTATTTGTAACCTTGATTTTGCTTAATAATTTGGTCTAGTTGCTCCACAAGTGCCATTTTATAGCTCTAGTACAAGTGGTGCATGAAGTCATAAACCAATCTCCAGGTTGGTTTATGAATTGAACATCTAGCTTGCAAACATCCTAAGTTCCCTAGTGGTAGCTCAAATAACCTCATTAGATCAGCCCCTATACTTTGTGTTTACTGTCTATCATTAGGTAAGACTAAATCACTGAATTTAGCTGCAAACTGTGAGTGAAAACCAAGATTAGTCTCATCCCTGGACCATCGCACTATCTCTTCTTGGCAATCTGGATGCATCACACCTCCCGTGTGTTGCAGGTGAGATGCATCCCTATTTCCCTGTGTTATAGGTGTGATGATTGAATGAGACTGTTTCTACCTCCAGATTTTGGTTTTTTCTTCATCGTCTTCAGCTTTATTCAGTAGTTTTGTTGTCTATGATCGGTATATCTCTATTGAAACCATCTTCCTTTGCATTATTCAGCCTCCATCAGAAAGAATTGTGAATGTTTTTTTATGTATGTTTCATCATTTACAGTTCACCTTTGCAAATAGTAGCTTAATCGAATTGTCATATATTGATTTGAAAGTGTCGCAAGTGTCATTTTCAGTCAAGAAAAAGAGTGTCGCAAAGCATTCCTCTTTTAGATAGTCGATTACACTTTTGCCATTGTATTTGATTTGAATCATTAGTATTTCAAGTGTCGAAAGCAGTTTTAAATTCAAAATCACAAAGTGTCATCTTAGCCTTTCTTTCGTTTTTTGAAGAGAAAATTGTTAGTACTGTCACTTTGAAAGAAGATAGTTCAGATCTATACTTAGTTTTCTTTTTGTCATTTTCACATTAAGAAAACTGAAAAAGCAATACATGATGTGCATTTTCATTTAGACTGCATGCTAAAATTGAATTAGGAAAAGTGCATCTAGTGTGTGCTCTCTGCTCTATGTTGAAAGAATTTCATTTCTCTTTCCTTAGTAGCTAGGATTTTCATTGCAAAAAGAAAGTAAATGACTATTTATCATCTTAGATTGCATATTTAGGAATTGTATATCTACATCACACGGTGAACCTTAAAGGAAAACTTATTAAGAAATATCAACTGTAAAATAAACCTCAATGAACATAAAAACGCTTTGGAACATAATGCACAACATTTAGAAGTCTAGGCTAGAGACGTATTCCGGTGTCGTAAAGCCTGGTAACTATCGCTTTCATCGTAGGTTGGGTGATTCCTCCTCTTTGAGATGACAAGTGCCAGTACGGACTTGTGCTCCCACATACCATCGAGTATATATTGGGAGACCACAATAGGCTACATCCTTTATCCTTAGGAAGTCGTGTCTACCGCCATATCGATCGCAATGCACTGAACACAACATTTGGGAAGATTGACTGTTGTACTGTAAAAAGTATTCTGCAGTTTTGCAATTGGTTTGGTAATCCCTCTGTTTATATTTCCAGAGTAGTCACTTTCGTTCCTTTTCAGACTCCTTAAAAGAAAAGGTCCATCTGAGCACTTTTCACTTCAGGCTCATTAAAAATCGAAGGTGACTAGAGTCATCTTTAGCTTTTTCTCGACTCTTAAAAATTGAAAAAGAAAGTTGTGTTAAAGCGTCATAAAATTCATTTAATTCGGAATAACATTTTCCCCTTTTTATTTTGAGTTGATCAAGTAATATGCAATCGTCGAAGAAAGTCAATCAAAACCCCATCATTCGTAGAGACTAACAAGTCAACCGTCTTTGACTCCGGAAACGAAACCATTCTGGGCCAAGCGATCTCGTTTAACTGGATCAAAGTCTCCTGGTTTGTCTAAAACTTGTGTTTCAACATCCTCAGAGACTCCAGTTACTCCAACTATATTTTGTATCCCTGCCTCTACACAAGAGGACACTAGAACTGATCCTAGTGTAACGGTAAACACATCTATTCCTGAACCAGATCCATCTAGGATTGATTCGGAAGGTATCAACCCTCCAACATCTGTCACTGCAGAGTGTGTACCTTCTTCGACACCAGAAATATTTTATGGACCTGACAGTCTACCTCTTCCACCTGGACTGATTGCGATAGAAGAGATTGTGGAGGATCTTCCATCCAGTACCCCATTACATTTTGGAACTGGGATCCACCTATATCCTTCTAATTCAGAAGTTAGTCACCCTTCATCGCAAATTCCTGTAGAATTGCTAGGAAGTCTTTTAGACAGACTCAATATGTATGAACAACCATCGACATCTAGGACTGTGTCATCCGATACAGCAGTAGCAGAACCTCTTACCACTACTCTGACAATGTTCATTGGTATACCATCTATCCCAACTAGCTCTCAATCGCTAGATGAAGTCTACCCAGGGACTGTTTCAACAGTATGATCTGTTCCCATTTGTTCATCTAGAATAATATCTGGAATTTCTTATGTTGAGTCTCAGCAAATTGATCCTTCACAACAGTATCAATTTGGGCAGTCCAATCTACAAAGACCAATTTTTCCTTTGAACACTGGATTACTGCCATATGGGGGGCATTATGCCTTTTCATTGTTCCCTCCAGGAGAACAACCATATGAGAGTTCACAACAGAATTCAGGTCAAGCTGGAATTGCATCCAGTGGTTGGGTGCCAATACTGCCTCAACAGCCAAGAGTTGTATATTCAATGCAACCAAATCTACCTGTGTTGAATATTCCCACTACACCGGCTATTGTAACGGTGTTGCAAGTACAAGTGCTACCTGTTGTATGTTAACCTCAAGTCTCTTAGGTCGTAATACAACAGCCTCTTGTCTCCATGACACAACCACAATCGCCAATTAGTGGCTCCTTAACTGAAGCGACTCAGGCTCAAATGGGTACTATCACCCCTCATCTTGGTCAAACATCTAGTATTGGACAACAACAAATGGCTTCACAACCATGGCTGGTGCAATATCAACAACCGCAATTCCAACAAGCTTACCGAGGACCTGAGCAACAAAGCTTTGCAGGTAATGGGCAACCGTATATTCAAAACAGTCACCATCAATCATATCATAATGGTTATGCCCATCAACCTTATCAAAGTTATCAGCATCAAATACATTATGCTGGTATGCAAAGACCCACTGCTCAAGCGATCCCATCTTATCCTGGGTATGCTTCGCCAAACCTGAATCAACAGTTTCCTTTCGTCGTAACGTTGGAATTACCAGATTTGAATCGGCTAACAAATGATCCAAGAGCTTACGCCCCTTGGTGGCCGACGATTCCTCATAAACTTCCGTCAGATATTCCTAAATTCAATGGAAATCCGGGTGAAGATCTGTCGAATCATGTGATGACCTTTCATCTGTGGTGTTTGTCCAACACTCTCAATGATGATTCGATTAGGCTTCACCTCTTTCAGCGAATGTTAACTGGCCCGGAAGAAAAATGGTACATCGAATTGCCTAGAGCTTCATTCGATAACTTTAGTGCCCTTGCCACAACCTTTTTAACCCATTTTCAGTTACCCATAGGGTACAAAATAGGAACAGAGCTTCTTACCAATTTTAAACAGACGACAGCCACTCACATATTTGATCATATTCATGAGTGGCGACGTTGTCATCGAATGGTAAAACCATATGTTCCTGATTAGCTGCTAGCTAAATGGTTTATTAAGTCATTGTTACCTTCTATTACAGAAGATGTGGCTAAGGGGGGAGTTGTCACTGAAGAGCAAGTAATTTCTTGTGCGCAATACCTAGACTTGATTTATACTCAGTCTGGCGCGCTCTATGACAAAATCCTTGATGCTCCTAGACCAAAGTTTTCCATTCCTCCTCCTCCTAAATCAAACAAAGACTCTCATGCTGGCGATGGTGTGATAGGTACTACTAGCACGAAAACTGCAAAGGCTACATCTAAGAAAGCCCGTATGGTTTCTGGTCAAAATGCAAATGAAGAACTTCTTGCCTCAAAGGTTAATGCCATGTCGACTGACAAAGGCAAAGAACTGAAGCAACCAGGGGAAAGAAGAAAGGGAAAAGAAAAAAGAAGAAACAAGATGATTCGTCTCCTGAAAAATCTTCTGCGAACCCTTCTGGGCAATGTCTCATATGCGATGAGGACCATTGGACGAGAGATTGTCCATATAAAGCTGAGGTTAAGAAATTCATTAAGAGTTCAAAAAGTTTAGCGGTATTGACTGATCCATTTCCAAACCCAGAAACTAATCTGGTTGCTAGCGACAATGCTTCCCCATCCCAAGTGCTTATGTTGTCCATTTCAAAATAGCAAAACAATCCTTTGATATTGACAAGAAATAAATATTACAGGAATCCACAGCTGTCGAACAACAAGGTTGCAGATCAACCTAGTAGTTCGATAACAACTTCAAACGAAGTTGTGCTACCCATCATTCCTAAGCTAACAATAAAGCCACAAAGGGAGTAGTACACAAATTGACATTTAATCCTCATGCCCGAGCAGCACAAAATTATAATATAGTAGAGGATCTAGCCCAATCACCATCCACTATGTCGATGCTTGAAGTACTGCAAAATTGCCCCTCCCAAAAGCAGGCTCTATTATCAGTGATAGGTGGGATTGACCCAGTGGATTCCAATCTTGTGGCCTTTAATCATAAAGGATTTGAACCTCATTTACCAGATCAACTCGCTTTCCTCATCCAAGTGAAAGCCCTCAACAAAACTGTTCATCGAACAATCATTGATGAGGGGGAATCTACCTGCATTATGTCAATGAGTTGCTGGAAAACTTTAGGATTGCCACCCTTGTCAAGATCATCAACGACATTAAAAGCATTCGATGGACGAACATACATCCCGTATAGGATTTTAAGTAACTTGCAAGTTGAACTGGGGGAAAGACAATAGAAATTGACGTCGAATTTATGGATGGAAACCTCGATTACAATATCCTACTAGGAAGGCCCTGGATTTATGCTATGGCTACTGTTGCATCAACTTACAAAGATTTCATTTCCTTTTCAAGGAGGGATTACAATTGTTGATCAACAAACCTTTCTCCCCAACAGTTCACAAGTTACAGGAAGCATTCCAATGATCCATGGAATCTCTCATTTGCTTCAAAATGTCGGAGTAGGCCTACTGAAAGACCCTACCTTGATGGGTACTTGTGCCCTACCGCTTCCGAGTAATCTAGCGGAAGTGGCAATAGTAGGAACCTACAATATGATATCTTCCATTCAGAAGATTTCCAAACATTTTGTTAGCATGGATCATCAAAAGATATTGCCTCCAAGCCCAATAGAGATTTTGTAGCAATCAATTTTCTCGGCCTGGGTGGCAAACCCAAATCAATGCTCATTGAGTGTTTGGGTAGATAGGTCAAAGGAATATGGCACCTCTTCAGATCCTTTGTCACATGTACATTCTACAGATGAAGGAATTATTCAGTCGATGATGATAGGAGAGGCACCATGGGAAGATTACCACCATCGTTCCCATCTTCTGGATTACAACAAAGGTTATTCCAGCGACCTTGATCATCCTTCAGTATTTGATTTTGATTTTCTATCAAATACTGTAAATACGGTGGATTCCAAGCGAAATCTGTCCAATATTGAGGAAGCTATCACCATAAATATCTCGATCAAACCTAATGTTGTAGAGAATATTCATGTTGGAAAATCTTGTTCTTCTTCAGAACTGGAAATATATTGTGCTCTCTTTCGCAAATTCAGTGATGTCTTTGCATGGTCATACAAAGAAATGCCAGGCATTGAATCAAGCATATTTGAACACGAAATCAAGATGTATCCAGATGTCAAACCCGTACGACAATGGCTTCGGCAGGTGCACCTGAAGAAAGCCGCTGCCATCAAGGCAGAAGTTGAAAAACTTTTTATTGCTAGTTTCATTTACCCAGTTCCTCTAACTGATTGGGTATCGAATATTGTTCCTATGATGAAAAAGAAAGGAACAATTAGAGTGTGCGTTGATTATAGGGATGTAAACCAAGCTTGTCCAAAGGATAACTACCCTACACCCTTCATCGACCAGATAATTGATGAATGCGCCGGATGCGAAATCTTTTCATTTATGGATGGATTTTCCAGGCATAACCAAATAAATATCTACCCACAGGACTAGTCAAAGACTGCATTTATATGTCCGTGGGGCACATTCACATATCGCAAATTACCTTTTGGTTTAAAGAATGAAGGGGTAACCTTTCAAAGGGCTATGAATTATGCCTTCCATGACATCAAGAACATCGTTCAACCATATCTCGATGATCTTCGGGCTCACTCGCGAAAGTGGTTTGATCACCCGCAGCATTTGAGAGCTATATTTCTACTTTTCCGACACTACAAGATACGACTCAACCCACACAAGTGTGTGTTTTGTGTCGGTTCTGGTCGTTTACTTAGCTTTGTGGTTTCTAAGGACGGAATTCGACTCGACCCATGTAAGGTTCAGGCAATCATCGATATGCCTCCACCTTCAAATTTTCTTCAGATTCAGAAAATCCAAGGGAAAGAAAACTTTCTAAGGAGGTTCATTCCAAATTACACCAAACTTGCTAAAGGTTATACGCGTCTTTTGAAAAAATAAGTACCCTTCAACTGGGATCAGGTTGCGCAAGCTTCCTTTGATGCTCTAAAGGAATCCCTAATAAAAGCATCATTAATGTACGCTCCTGATTATCAAAAAGACTTTAACCTGTATCTAGCTGCAGCAGATACAACCATCTTAATGATTCTAGTTCAAGAAGAAAATGGAATTGAACATCCTGTCTATTATTTAAGCCAAAACTTAAATGACACAGAAAGCAAATACTCTTATGTTGAAAATCTGGCTCTTGCAACTGTTCAAGCAGTACGAAGATTTCGACACTATATCCTCTTTCACAAAACTACCATTTTGTCAGATTGCAACCCTATGACTTACATTCTATCGCATCAATTACTTGGGGGAAAATATTCAAAATGGATAGCTATTTTTCAAGACTTTGATCTGGAATTCGTAAAATCCAAATCAAAGAAATCTCTAGTTTTTGCGGAGTTATTATGTGACTTCCCATCGTCGTCCAACGATTCAACATCCAAAGCAACAATCATGGATGAATCTTTGTTTCTGATATCATCAAGCGATCCATGGTACGGAGATATAATCATCTATCTCCAAACCCAAACATACAGACCTAATACCACTCGCTCTGAACAATGACATACTCGATACCAAGCAAAAGAATACATGATTGTTGGTGATACACTTTACCGTCGCGGTATCAATACAGTTCTGCGAAGGTGCCTCACCCATGAGGAGGCCGAAAAAGTCCTAAATTATTGTCATTCAGGTGCGTGTGGGGGGCATCAATCTGGTTACGCTACGACACAAAATATTTTACGAGAAGGTTACTTCTGGCCAACAATGTTCAAAGATTGCATAACCGCAGTCAGAAGTTGCCATGCTTCTCAAATATTCGACCACAAAACCAGAATACCACCCGTACCTCTACATCCAGTAGTTGTTGTTGGGCCATTCGCCAAATAGGGATAGATTTCATGACATGTAACCCCACCTCGGCCAGGGGGCATGGGTATATCATAGTTGCAGTTGACTATTTTATGAAATGGGCCGAGGCGATGCCTACACTAAACAACAGCGGCAAAATGATTGTTCTTTTCTTTTTCAATCATGTAGTCTCTAGGTTTGGTTTTCCACAAAATATAGTCACAGATCATGGATCGAATTTCCACAATCACATGATGGTCGAATTGGCTACCAAATTAGGATTGTCCCATGAAAATTCTACTCCATACTATCTGCAAGCTAACGGACAAGTTGAGGCCATCAACAAAGTCCTGAAGCACATGTTGCAAAGGATGATTGGAGTCCACAAATGGAGTTGGCACCTAATCCTATCCTTAGCCTTGTGGGCATACAGAACCTCCGTAATAAATGCGACCGGGTTTACACCCTTTCAGCTGGTGTATCGCCTAGAAGCCGTCTTACCAATTCAGTGTGAGATTTCATCTCTCAAGCTCATAGTCGACCTTCTCCCCGGAACTTCAGAGGAAGAGGCTTGTTTCTTGGAACTAATCCAATTGGATGAAACCTGTCATGATGCCGCCTTGGCTAACGAAGCTCATAAGAAACGAATTAAGGCGCAATTGACAAAAATTTCAAACCCCGTGTCTTCTCAAAAGGTGACCTGGTCTTGCTTTACGATCAGGAATCAGATAAATTAGGAGTAGGTAAGTTCCAATCTTTGTGGATGGGTCCCTACATTGTTAAACGCGTGTTAGCAAAAGGATCCTATAAGCTAGTAGATTACGATGGGATTCCACTGGCGCAACCCCGAAACGGGTTGTACCTTAAGCGTTACTATGCTTGACTAAGTGTAGTAGTCTCTTTATATGCTTTTGTTACATTTTTGTTTTCGTCAAGAGTGATCGTTTTGATTAGGTAATCCACTTTTGCATTTGTTGCAGATGTCAAACCTATTGGAATCATTTGTTGGATATGCCGACGGAGCTAGTTGTAGTACGCAGAACATATCTTCTGCAGCCTGGGCCATTTTTGATCTAAGTGGCGAGTTAGTGAGTTTTAGAGGAGTATGTATTGGTTGGTCAACAAACAACATCGCTGAGTATAGCACGTTGATAGAACTTCTCTCTAATGCCATCACACGTTGCATACACCGAAGTATTGTTAGGCTAGACTCACAACTTGTCATCCTACAACTTACTGGCATCTATTTTGTTCGAAATCCAGCTATCTATCGTATGTTCCTAAGGGTCAGGATTTTGGAAAGGCAATTTTATTCTATTCGATATCAACACATTTCTAGAAACTTAAACACATTAACTGATTCATTAGAAAATTATGTGTGAAATAGACATTTGCAACATTTATAAAAGAAAGCATTTCAATCAACATTTGCATCAGGATCATATAACTTAACCAAAATAAAGATCCAAAAATAAAAAAATATATAACTGTTTATAGTTTGTCAAAATGTTCTGTGTCCAAGAAAAAATCAGTCACATGACCCAAAAACTCAAAAATGCAGGTAAGCACCCTAGACTAATGGTGTTAGTGATAACAAGTCACCACCTGTGTGATCATACGTAAGAGCCTAGTCCATCGACTCAGAGTGCCAGTAGTATGGCATTATAATCTCAGAGGTATCTCGCCGATCCTCACATCCTGAATACCAAGGGTGAGACCCTCAATCTGATCCTGCAATATTGCAAGGGTCTCGGCTACATCTAAATCGCGAAGGATAGCCCTCCCTACAACCTCTCCTGCTGGAACGACAACTACTACCCTCGAGCGCACTGCTGGTCGCATTGGTCTAATATCTGCACAAATATATGGGTTTGATTAGTTTTGATAACATTTAAAAGACATAAGAACATTATAAAAACAATAAACAGAGATATGGTCAGATCTTTTTACCTATGACACCCCACTGCTCGCCAGCTGGCAGCACCAAATCTGGGTCACCCCAGAAATCCATCCCAGCATATGGATACTCGGCAAAGACCATCTACTGATGGTTGAACCACTCAAAGAAGGCATCAGAGAATGAAATCTGCGACTGACCAGCATGTCTGGCCATAATATCAACCCATCTCTGCATCTGTGGTTTCGTCGGTACTAAGCGGTCTGAGTGAAATGTACTGTGGCTGCATTAGTGGGATCGTCTCCAAGGTGAAAGCGGTCAGAATAGAACCATAACCAAAGTTCTTGGATCTTCCATTCCTCACATTGGTAAGTTTTTCTTTTGTAACTGGAAGTACTGCATCACACCAGTTGAATACCTTTGGTTCAAGGCATTCCAAAGCATACTGCATATAGGACCTGTTGCCCAAATTAAGAGCCGCCCTACCAGCCAATCTAGAAAAGGTGAATAAAATAGTCCTCAAGGACCAGTCAGTGGCATCTCAAATACTGATCTTGTCGTCCCTGCTCGGCTGAGATCTATCTCTACAGAATCGACGAATATAATCCCTCACAGATTCACCCCCATGGGCAGATCCTGATAGTGAGATAGGGGCACCACGCCTCAATCAACTAGTCAAGAAGTAGATATCCTCAGCTGTCAAAGGGATGGATTTACCTCAGATCTAGAACACTTGGTTGGTAGGATCCCATGCATCGAGAAAATATTGCAACAAATTGATTTGTTGCCTCATGCTGGATATACAGAAGAATTTGAGCAAGCCACAGTTCCGCAATGCAGTCACCATACCCGGATCATGTAAAGCAACCATGTCCTCTTCTTCATGCTCACGTTCACACCATGTAACAACCATCAAGACCAAATGAATCTCTGAAAAACAAACAAGAGAAGAATTAGGATCCTGATTCAGGCAAAAACAGGCAAAATTTCCATGAAAAAAAGTGCATAAACTTTCCTTTTTGCACCCATCGCACCCCAGCTGTGTACTAGGTCAGATGCATCCTGACTGGCTAATGGCTAACTCAGTATGCATCACACCTTTTGATGTACACTAGGTGCGATGGGGAGAGAACGAATTTTTCAAATCCCAGAGGCCTAGAATAACAGGAAAACATGTGTAGAATCAGAAAAGAAAAGAATGCAATTGAAGAGCTCAAGGTTAGCTCCTACCTAGTCTAGACAGCGCTGAAAATAGTCTACAAAATCTTGCGGAATCAGCTGGTGAAAATCGAGGGGGAAAACACCTCTACAGCTCCAAAAATCCCAAATTTGAATGAAATGGTAAAAATGAGAGGTAAAAAACTACTTTTATGTTACTATTCATGTAGTTCGAGTAAAATATTAGTGTTTAACTCATTTTTCAAGCATGTATTTACATTTCTAATCAATTTGATGGAGTAATTGAATAGGCAGTACGACCGTCAGAAGAACATAGTGTTAATGGTGAAATCAACATCTCTGACTATTATCACGAGCAATTTTACGCGAAGTTCAGGCTCATTAAAAAATCAACCTAGTAATGAGCAAATGTTCCCCCAGAGTTCAAGCTCATTAAAAAATGAACCCACCTTCGGTAAATAACCATTGCGATCGCATGAATATCAGCTTTTGAACCTTGGTTGTGTTCTTACCATCACCTCCACTCTTTTTTAGCCAATCATACGCCTCCATTTGATTGCTTACCCTTTTGAGGAACAACTGCAAGAAGTGATCCTATTAGCCACTTTCTTTACACTGTCGTGATTGAAAAGTTCCAAACCTTACCTGGAACCAGTTGCTATCCAAAATCATCACTCGTTCCTCAAAAAACAAGTCTCCTTTAAGCTCTTTTCATCTAACTCATAAAATATGAAAATATTGCCGAGCAATTGGCCTCTCTAGCTCGTTAAAACGATCGGAAGTGCCATCCCTCCTCTAGATTTTAATCTGTTTGGACCTAAGGGATCATTACACAAAAATATCGAGCGCTTGTCTTTTTCGGCTCGTTAAAACTATCAAAAAGTCATCCCTTTTGTATTATTTTTCACTTTTTCGGACTTAAGGGATTACATTACGAAAAAGAACCACTGGAGTTGTCTTTACGTCTCTTTTTAGACTCTCTAAAATTGAAAAGGACCGAGTTATCTTTGTCATTAAACTCGTTAAAACAATAGCGACAAACTTGTCCGTGCAGGCAAGAGCGAGTTTCACGGTCTCTAGGCTCATTAAATCATAGTGATAGGTTTGCCCGAAGGGAAAATTATAGAACAAGCATATGTTATCCTCCTCAAGCTTGACAAAAATAAAGAGGTATTGGTCAGCAATGACTGGGGAAAAAGGGAAGAAAACTTGAATAACTTCATTGGTAGCAGGTTGCTCTTGAACATGACACTTTCACTCCGTCACCATGATTGAGTCAGGTTGGGTTATTTCGTTCACCGGTCATATCACCATTGGTCCGTCGTACCATCCATTTTGGGGTTAACGCTACCAATCCATTTCAGTGTCGTTGATATGTTCAAGAGAAGTCGCTCACAGAATTCACCAACCTAGCTAATGCCTCATCCGCTGCAATACCTTCACTCTCCATTTTTCATGATCGCTACCCTGAACCTTGTATCATCAGATCCTTTTCACTTCCACAAAATCATTTTCTCCGTTCCATGTCGTAGATGTGGGATTCATTAAGGCCCTCCTACGACGGGTCACTTCTTGTCAACATCAGCTCATTATCCAAGAAGTTGACTTAGGAACAACCGTTTCAGTACTTTTAAGCTTGCATGCCTCAATGGAAAGTTTCTCAATTCCGATGATAGGTTTACATCAATGGCCTTCAACCGAAAGATTTTACGTGGTGTTCAACATCAACTCATGTATTCACACCACGTGAATTGTACTGCAGTACCTTGAGGGTCATTATCATTATTGGTGATTCCTCTCGTGCCTGTTAACAGCTTACATCATTGAATGTTAATCAAGCGATGTCTTTCCATGTTCAACATCAGAACATCGTTTCACATGGATCAACTTGTACTTCGGGCAAAGTTAGAACGAGTTTGAAGACCTCAGATCTAGTTTCATCCATCAGGGCTGTGATATATTCAGGAAAATAAAGACATCAAATGTACATCATTGCTGCACAAATAATCATCTAAGCTAAGGGATGGTGGCTCTACCAGAATCATCAGTCTGCCACACAGACGATTGTCTGTCCTATGTACATGAAAATGAATTTATAAAGCTGAGCATGGGAATGCCCACCTCAGCTAGATCATGAAACTATTATGAAGATAATGTATTATATTGTATCTTATTACAGGTCACCTTACAGTTCGAAAAACCTCAGATCCTCATTATAAAGCATTTCACCCGACATCAGAAGATTTACGACCTCATGATTTAGGGGGCAACTGTTATAGACATATTTGGGCACTGCAACCCAATTCACATATGTCCATAAACCAAGGGCTTCTAAACCCCTAAAAGTGTTGTTTCATACCCTAAAGGAACAAGGTCAGCTGATTACATCATTTCCCAGATGTTCTCCCTGAAAAACTACTCAGAATTGGTCAAAACTGGACCATACAGACTGCTCCATGCCTAGGGTGCGATGCATCTCACCTATTACACACGGGGGTGCATTGCATACTGGAAAGCCCTTCTGTAGGGTGCGATGAGAGAGAGCAGACAAATGGTAGAAGCAGTTTGGTAGGTGGAAACTCAAAGAATCTTCTAGAAACTGCTCGTATGACACTTGCCTCTCTGAATTCGCTGAGGGATGAGTAAGAGATCATGAAATCTCCAAGTGAAACCAAGAACTATCAGTGAAATGACACTAATCAAAATCCCAGAAGCTGACTCACTGTCTTGCAAACTTCTATATATGGATCCCTCATCCTAGAGATCCAGAGGCTGGAATTTTGTAATTACAAGGAAGTGTTGTTGGTTTCTCTTTGAAGCCATTGTTGGGTGATCTTGCTTTATATGAGGTGAAGAGGGCTTTCATGCTGGGAGGATGATGATGGATCAGACAGCTTGGTTGTAATCCTCTCTTCTACTACTTCTATCAATAAGGCTATTTGAATTTTCCTCCATATGATTGTATATCTATAAATCTTGTATTCGTATATGCATTTATATGGTTAATGTACATCTAATCCTACATTGTTTATGGTTATAGATCTCTATGCTTTGATGGTATTTTTCTACTTTGACTCTATAAGTGTTCTTTGAAGCGTGATAAGTGAGAAAGGAGTGGCAAAATCTCTATCAAAGGAGAGAGGAAACAAGCAAGGAGACTAGCGAAAGACTGAGGTTGGTACTCTCTGCTCCTCTCTCATCTATCTCTCATAAAGGGAAACACAAGTAACTTTAGTTTGTTTGTTTCTAAGATAGCTACCCGTCTTAGTGGGACTAGCAGCTCTGAATAGACACTAGTTTTCCCTATAACAACTAGTCAAGCCTTTGTGTATGAAACTTGTTGGTAAATGCATAGTCTTGATAAACCAGTAAAGTCATGATCACATGCATCAATTATTCTAGAATCCTTCACCAATCACCAACTAAAATTTAAAAATACATTTCAGATATGGTCTCTGCTAGAATTAATGCTTCATACTCTCTTATATTTAAGTTTTACAAGTGAGGGAGTCCTCTCCAGTTGGAGAAGACTAGTCTCTCAACCAAAAGAGGTTTGCGGTTACCTCTGTGACCCTTTTCCTTCAACCTAAAGGGAATCATGGAGTACTAACATAGTGGCATCGTTGTCAGGGATCGAAAGGTCTAATTTTTCATGAGACTTTATCTCATTTTGAGAGTTACATCATAGGGTGAAAATTGTCATAGTTGATTTGATTGTTAGTGAAATTAGTTGCATGCAAATTTATATGAGAACATCTGGCTTCTAGGAGGTATACCACACAAAATCCTGATCCAAATCCCCCTATGGTTGTTTGTGATCCTGAAAGACTGCTTAGGAAGGAGAGGATTTTGGTGGAGAATCAAGAAAGTAATATTCCTCTTAGGAGATCTATTTCTTTACTAGAAATCCATTTTGAAGTTCCTCTATCTAGAACTAGATCTTTCTCCTATATTCCTAAAGTTATAGTGGATTCATCTATTGCTAATTCTTATACCTCACTTCCAGAAAAAGAGTTCAATCGAAATATTCTTAAGTAGTTTAGTAAACTTAAAATTTTGGGTAATAAAGTTCAGAAAGTTGTTGAAAAGACATGAGTCTTGTCTTAGAAAACAATCCCTTCACAACTCAGTTTAAATCCTAGTTCAGTCTTCACATCATTTCTAGGTCCTTAATCATCTGTTTCAACATCTATACATCAATTTTTTCCATCATCTGTTATTTCAGTCACACCATCCGCTAGTCATCCAACTGTTCAGGTAGTAGTTATGGCAGCGAGATATGCCCCTGTGGTTTTTCCTGCTTAACTTCATGATTTGCCTCTTAACTATGGTCAAAGACTTCCCTAATATGATGGTAAAAGGGAGGTTATTGCCAAGTAGCGTGTTTATAAGGTCAGTGATTTTTTAGATTTGAAGGAAGTAGACCATGATGATGTTAAAGTCAGATTTTTTGTTCAAATATTTTATGTTGATGTTAAGAAGTGGTTTATGGGTTCTCGCCCGGGAGAATTTTCCAATTATCAAGAGTTGTAAGATTATTTTCTTGCAAGGTGGGGTGAGAAGAAGAATGCCTTAAAAATTATGGATGACTATAATAATCTAAAAGACAACCTGGAGAAATTGTCCAAGAATTTTCTATGAGGTTCAATAAAGTGTACAATTTTATTCCTACAGAGATAAAGCCTCCTCCTGGGCTAGATTTACTTCATTATCCTGATGCTTTTGACCCTAAGATGGCCTATCAACTTAGGGAAAGAAATTCGGCAACACTAGAAGACATGAAAAACAATGCAGTTAGTGTGGAGGCCAACCTGTTAGCAAAGAAATCCAAGATGAAAGTAGAGAAAAGAGTCACAATAAAGGAAGAGCCCGCTACTTCTTCTGATGCTAAGTTTGATACATTGGTCAAAACCATGGAGAAGATGATGGAGAAAATCTCTCTAACTGATTGGGCAGCAGCTAGAGAACCTCAGATTGGTCCACAAATTAGAAACCCAAATTTTTGGAGGTAGCCATAGGTGCCAAACAAACCAAGAGAGCAGAAGGGTCTAGAGCAGTCACAATAGCAAGTAAGACCACATTTTCAGCAGAATTATGCTCAAGATCAAGATGAGGAGGATGAGCAATTACTAGAAGATCAAATTCAAGTTTTTGGTGATAAGCAACAAGATGTATATTTGACTAAAGAAGATCAAGAGCAGGAGCTGTTTGAAAATTTTGAGGCAGAGGATGAAGAGTTGTTGCTTGCTCAGTCTCAAAATGATGTATTGATGACTGAATCCAAGGAGTATAGGAAGGGATATCAAAATTCCATAATGAAAGTTCAGCGACAATATAATTTGAGGAACATAACTATGAGGAACAATGCAGCAGAAACAAAAATACTAATCAATAGCACAACAAAGAAAGAAATGGAAGCCAACAATGTAAAGAATGATGTCCCTAGTACAAGTGCCCAAAGGAAGGAGTCTCCTATCACTATCTTGCAGAGGAAAGAGGACACACCCAAAGATGCTGCAGAAAAGAAGGATGTTGCTCATAAAGAGGTTGAAAAGGTATCAAATCCCTTTAATATTGAAGCTGAAATTGCTAAATTAAAAATCTCTATTCCCCTTGGTGAATTGGTAAAGAATGACCAATATAGATCTCATATTCTAAAGGCACTTAGAGTAGACAAATCCTCTGATATAGTTAATATAGCGGATGATCATCCAACTATTATTTTTGGACCAAAGATTGATGATAAAGGGAAAGATGGGGATGTTCCTCCTTTCTATGTCAGTTTGAATTTGCATGAGAAAATACTGCATAATGTTATGTTGGACTCTAGAGCCTCACACAATATAATACCGAAAGTGATCATGGAGAGGTTAGGCTTAGATATTACAAGACCATACAAGGACCTCTATTCATTTGATTCTAGTAAGGTGAAGTGTTTGGGATTAATTAAAGACTTAGCGGTGTCCTTAACTCAAATTCCTTTAAAATGGATGGTGATGGATATTGTGGTGGCGGATATACATCCCAGGTATGGTTATATATTCTCTTGCTTAGATTCCTAGATGGTGAAATTGCATGGAGCATTGAACATCATAGTTTCAGTTTTTGTAGGTCAGTCAAGAAGGTTATACATGGAACCACTCATGCAATACATGATCAGTAGTAAGGATAAACCTGTGAATCATCCAGTGTACATTTTTCATTCTGATTTGAACTCATTTGTGTTATTCAATTCAAGTTACCCCAATGATGAAGAGACTATTTTAGATATAGAAGAGGAAAGGAACAATGGTCATAATTTAAAGATTTTGGGCAAAGATTCATAACATAACAATGAAATAAAATTAGTTGTTGCAGACATAAGAGAGGAGAAAGACAACAGAATGAAGTTGGATGTTTGAGGAATTGGAAAAGAAGCTAAGAACAAGGAAAAATATGAAGAATACAACCATAAAGTGGAAGGACAGAACAACAACAAATATGAGGAGTTGGGAAGACAAAGTGCCCATGAGAAATCTGCATGTTTGAAGGCTGAAATGGATGAAAAAAAGCAGAAAAAATAGCATGTTTGGACCATGCATTTCAATGGGGCAACAAGCGAAGAAGGTATCGGTGTGGGTGTATGCATAATTAGCCCAGAAGTCGGTAACTTAAATCTATGGTCATAGAAGTTAGTTTTTTATTGTACTAATAATGTAGTCAAATTTGAAGCTCTCATTTTGGGTCTATGAAATTTGAAGAAATCAGGAGCTAGAAGAATAGTTGTCTATGGGGTTCTCAACTGGTTGTTAGACATGTCAAAGGTGAATATCAAACAAAACACCCCCAGATGCATGCTTATCGTAATGTTGTCCTAGACTATTTGCATAATTTTTTTGAGTACAGTTTTTTAGTTGTTCCAAGAAAGGATAATGTTGTTGTGGATGCATTGGCTAACTTGGCTTCTGATTTTGAAATCCCCAGTAGTATTAAAGGGAAATACAAGGTAGAAGTTAGACATAGGCCTGCTTCCCCGGATAACATGAAGCATTGGCAAGTCTTCAAAAACAACAAGAAGTTGGAGAATTTTTTGCTAATGAAGGAGGAGTTTGCCAAAATGAGATTGGAAAGGGATGGTGGATGAGAAGATGTAGACAAGGAAAGTTTCATAAATTAGTTAAAATATGAATTGGATAAGAAGGGTACTGAGTTAAAGGTATTGTAGCTTAAAGACAATGTTATTCCAAGAGGGCCAGTGTCTTTAGAGGAACTCTTTGACCAAAATGATGTGGCCAAGAGGCCAAAATTGGCACCTGTGGGAGAAGGAGTTGAAGAATGTAATATAGGTATAGCAGAACACCCAAAAATGATAAGTTTTCCCAAGACCTTGAGTCCAAAAATGAAGAAAAATTACTTGGAATTGTTGGCTGAATTTTCTGATGTGTTTGCCTGGGGGTATGAGTACTTGAAGGTGTATAATAAAGACATTATCCCACACACAATACTAATCAAAGTATATCAGAAACCATTCAAGAAGAACTTGCTAAGGAAAAATCTGGTGTTGTTGTCCCTGATCGAAAAGGAGGTAAGGAAGTTGTTTGATGTTGGCATAATAGTACCTCTTATATTTTTCCGATTGGTTATCTAACTTGGTACTAGTCAGAAAGAAGATAGGAGAGCTCAGATTATGTGTAGATTTCAGGAACTTGAAAAGGGTGTCACTCAAGGAAAATTATCCACTACCGAAAATGGACCATATACTTCAGATGGTAGTTGGTGAAAAAGAATGTCATTGCTGGATGGTTTTTTGGGGTATAAACAAATTTTGGTTCATTTGGAAGACGAAGATAAGACTACCTTCACCACACCTTTGGGGACTTTCAAATATTCCAAGATGTCGTTACGTTTGATGAATGCAGGGGTGACATTTCAACGAGCTATGGATATAGGTTTTACAGAGGAGAAAGATAATTTTCTTGTTATATACCTTGATGATGTTACTATTTACTCACAGTCTGATGATGATCATTTTCGGAACTTAAGAGCAGTTTTTGAGAAGTGTAGGAAATATGGCATTTCCTTAAACCACAAGAAATCATCAACGTAAACTTTGAAACAGGAACTGATACTGTTACCCGTTTTGTAGAGATAGAAAAAAAGTGACCCGATTTTGAAAAGGGGTGATGCAGAACACATATGTTTTTTTTAGAGCATTGTTTTTGGCACTTTAATTTTTTTTATGTACATTGCGTTTCAAAATGGTAGTGATTTTCATGCTGATTTAAAAAAGTGGTTATTCTGCATTAGACCCTTTTTTTAAAAGACCTATTTTTTGACTTTAAATTTTCTAATGTATGAAATGTAAATAATTATTTTGTGACCCTTTTTTTAAAAGACCTATTTTTTGACTTTAAATTTTCTAATGTATGAAATATAAATAATTATTTTGTAAATTTAATAATTTTGGAAGTGGTCTTCTTTTTCATTTTTTTTTTGTAGAGAGGTTTTTATTGATTTGCATATTTAAAGAAGAAGATCGATATTTTGCATTTTCGATATTCTACATATTTATACATCATTAATTAAATTTTCAATCCACATGAAATAATTGTCTCTAAAAAACAAATATAAAACTATATTTAAAAAGGACAAAAATAAAAAATAAAAAATGTAAAAAAAAGTTATCCCATAAACCATAAAAAGATTTGGCAAAAAAAACAAAATTATATATATATATATATATATATATATATATATATATATATATATATATATTAAGTAAGTAAAAATTGAGAAATTAAAAAAAAAAATTAGGAAAATTAGGATAAAAATAAATTAAAAACAAACTAGTTTAAAAAAAAAAATAGAAAATTAACCAAAAAATTAAAAAAACTAGTAAAATTAATATTACAAAAAAAACAAAAAATGTTAAAAAAAATTATCTCACAAAACATAAAAGAATTTGAAAAAAAAAAAAACAAAATTAAATATATATATATATATATATATATATATATATATATATATATATATATAAGTAAAAATAGAGAAATTAAAAAAAGCATTAGCAAAAACTGGGGGAAAAAAGAAAAAAGAAAAAAGAAAAATTAAAAACAAACTAGTTTTAAAAAAATAAAAATTAACAAAAAAAATTTAAAAAATTGGTAAAATTAATATTAAAAAAAAAAATTAATTTATAAAAAAAAAACCAAAAAAATGCGTATTTTTTATTAAAAAAAATGTAATTATTTTTTATTAAACATACATATTTTATTTAAAAAAAATATTTATTTATTTATTTATTCTTAACGATCTTTTTTCTTAAACCATTATTATTATTATTATTATTTTTAATTTAAAAGTGCAAATTATTAAACCTACATTTTATATTTAAAAAAAAAAAAAATAAAAATAAATAAATAATTAAACCTACATTTTATATTTGAAAAAAAAAATTACATTTTTTTTCAACAATTTTTTTTTTATTAAAAAAATTATAATTTTTTTAAAATAATTTTTTATTTTTTATTTTATTTTATTTATTTAAAAATACAAATTATAAAAGATTTTTAATTTTTTTAAAACAAATTTAATTTTTTAATGTAAAATTCAAAAAATTATTAAAAAATTTGGTGGCCATCCGCCCAAATTAAACAATTTTGTTTTTTAATTATAAATATGTTTTTTAAAATGTTTTTATTAATAATTAAAAAAAATTAAACAATTTTTTTTTTTTTAATTTTTTTTATTAAAAAAAAAAATCGGTCCACAGCTGCGCCACCACCAGGTCGCAGGCGGGAATCGCCGAATGTTGCGCCTGTCGCCCAGTGGTTCCGCGGCCGTGGGCCGAATTTTATATATGATGATGATGATGGTTAACGTCCGCTGAGACCAAATAATGGTCTATCGGACCTAAATAAACAAATTATCTATTTTGATTTAAGATTTTATTCCTATGCTCAAAAAGCTTGGAGAGAAGCCTCCCGAGCTCACTATAATTTTGACACTGTAAAAGGCTAGGAAGGTCAGTATTGTAACAAAGATTGTGAAACTGAGATCTAATGTGGTTATACGCGGGGCACTCTAAGAGGAAGTGGTTTTCATCCTCGATGTTCCTATTCTCACATATATGGCAGATCCTTTCCGTCCATGGCGTTTTAGGAACTGCCCAACGACCTGTTTCACTATGGAGCTCATGAGAATTCGTTCTAATCTTTGCTATATTATTTTTCTTCTTTGAGCTAGTTAAAATAGAGAGATACTTTTGATCTTCTAGGGTGGGGTTGATGACCTTCTTATAATAACTTAACTTTCTTTTAGTCGATAAGTCTTTCTCACACCACATTTTTCTTTGAACTTAGAAGTAACAATATCATTAATGTTATTTATGTTTTGCAATGCATCATTTTCGTTGATCTCCCAATAGTTTAACTAGACCCTTGTGTCTTTATGCCACCCTCGATTGAGCCTTAGGTGGTTTTGGCTAGAATTTAAAGCTAGCTTAGGAAGTCTATGATCGTCTATGTTACTGATTTTGTGCTTGTACAACAGAAACCTAAGCATAGCTAGGCTCTCAATAGGGGAAAGACCTGCTTCTATAAGGAGAATATGATAGGGTGTATTACTTTTAATTTTCAGGTTATAAGTTATAAAACGCTTCTGGATTTGCTCAATCTTTCTCCATGATTCTCTAGAGATGCTGCAACCCCAAACCTCACAGCCATATAAGATAACAGGAGTGACTAAAGTTTCAAAGAGGAACTTCTTTTATCCCACATTACAAGGTTTGCTATTTTACAATTATTTTCAAGACCAAAGTAAGCTTTCCACCCCCCATTAATCCTTTTCTCAATGCTATGGTTCCAGTTGAGCTTGTGATGAATATCAATTCCTAGGTACTTGTAAGAATACACTTCCTCCAAGTTATTATTGTCATACATAAAATTAGCGTAAGTGTCCTTCTTGGATTTGATAATCATAACTTTTGTTTTGTCAGTGTTAACAGTCATACCCATGGTAGAGCAGAAATCCTTAAGAAGCCTGAGTTGCTTATTAAGATCAGATGGACACCTTGCCAAAAGAACAATATCGTCAGCATAAATAAGAAGGATGACGACTATCCCAGCTAAGATCGTGCCATCACATCCTGCTTCCTCTAAATAGCCTTCGAGCTTATCGATGTAAATGCCAAATAGGGTAGGGGAGAGGGGGCAACCTTGTTTAACTCCGATGTTACACTTAATATCTTTCGACCACCCTTCATTGCTCTTTAGCTTGGCAATATTATATATATATATATATATATATAAAATAAAAAAAATGTAATATTTTTTTTAAATTATTAATAAATATTTAATAAAAACAATTTTAAAAAACATATTTATAATTGAAAATTAAAAATGTTTAATTTGGGGTGGCCGTGGCCCCATTTTTTTTTTTTTTAAATAATAAAAACAAATAAAAAAAAAAAAAAAAATTGTTTAATATATTTTTTTTTTAAATATTAAATATGTTAATTAAATATTTAATTATAAATATGTTTTTTAAAAATTATTAAATACATTTTGTTTAGTTTAATAATTTTTATTAAAATTGTTTAATAATTTTTTTTTTCAAATAAAAAAACCAAATTTCGTTTTAAAAACAACATTATATTTAAAATTTAATTTTTGGTTTGTTTTAAAATAAATAATGAAAATTTAATAAGTTTTTTTAATCAAAAGCATATTTTTTTTGTAAATTTAAAATGTTTTTTAATATATTTTTTTTAATTGGATAAACATATAATTTTAAAATTTTGATATTTTTTTAGGTCTTTTTTTTTTAATAATTTGAGCTTATTTTTGTCTTTTTTGTTTTTTTCTAAATGTTTTTAATATTAATTTTACTAGTTTTAAACCCTTTTTTCTTAATTTTCTATTTTTGTTTAATCTAGTTTATTTTTTATTTTTTTTTCCTAGTTTTTGTTAATGATTTTTTTAATCTTTCTATTTTTTCTTACTTAATTTTTTATATATAAATTTTTTAATTTTGTTTTTTTTTTTTCCAATTTCTTTTATGGTTTTTCAAACAATTTTCTTTTAAACCTTTATTTATTTTCTTTTGGATATATATATATATATATATATATATAATATATATATATATATATATTGAAGTAATCATCATTTTAATCTTAATTTTACTAGTTTTTAATTTCTTTTTTTTAATTTTCCATTTTTGTTTTCAATCTAGTTTGTTTATAATTTTCATTTTTTTTTTTAGCTTTTTGTTAATGTTTTTTAAATTTTTCTACTTTTACCTACTTAATTTTATAGTTTTTTTTTTTAATGTGTTTTTTTTCTTTTTCCCAAATTTTTTTATAGTTTACATATTTATTTTTTTTTCATTTTTTTTAAATATGTTTTTTTTAACTATTTATTTGTTTATAATTTGTAATTTTTTTCTAGTTTTTTAATTCTTATCTTTTATAGGTTAATTTTGCTTCTTCTTTTTTTTCACATTTTTATGATTGATTTTTATTTTTGATGTTTGAGTTTCTTTGTTTTTTATTTTTATTTTATGTTTTGTTTTTAATATATATTTTTATTTATGTCCTGTTTTTTTTGTGTTTTTTCATTGTTTTTTTTTTTTTTTTTTTTAAATTTTAATGTTTTTCGAGTCATGATAAAATATTTTACGCTATTATTTTGAAATGTTGAAATTTTACCCTTGAAATTTTTTTTGTTATTCCACCATCAACACTTTCCATTTTGAGGTGTTTTTTGCACAAAATTTACTATTGCAAAAAAAAAAAATGTTATTCGAACATCAACACTTCAGTTTGAGGGTGTTTTTTGGACATTTTTTGCACAAAAAATTGGTTTTCACTGCCATTTTTAAAACATGTTGAAAATTTACCCTAGAAAAAAAAGGTGTTATTCCAGCATCAACACTTTTCGTTTTAAGCACTATTTTTGATGTTTTTTCGGGGTTTTTTGGCCAGAGTTCCCGTTTTGAGTTTATAGTTCCTGTTTCAAAGTTTAGATAGTTAATCATTGTTTGGGCTAGAGGAAGGAAATATTTTTGGTTATATCATCAAAAGACGGCATCAAAATAGACCCTAACAGAGTTGTAGAAATTTCGAAAATGGACTTTCCTAGGAGTAAAAAGGAGATTCAGTATTTTTTGGGTAGAATTAAATTTTTGAGGAGGTTCATTCCGAATCTGGCTGAAAGTTTGAGGAAAATTATAGACATGTTAAAGTGGGACAATGAGGTGAAATGGGGTAAAGAAAACAAGAAATGTTTCAGTGAAGTTAAGGTTGCATTGTTCGTTCTCCCACGTTGGACAATCCATATTATACATGAGAATTCATAGTACTTTCTTTCGCTTTTGAGCACAATATTTCTACTATCCTATTGCAGAAAAATCTCCAGGGGATAGAACAACCCATTTCATTTTTTAGTAGAGTGCTTAGAGATGATGCTCTTAAATATGACATATTGGAGAAACAAGAATTTTCTTTTGTTAAACCTTCGAAGGATTTTCAGGTATATATTTTGCACTCTCACATTGTGGCTTATGTACCCAGTGTTCCAGTAAAAAAATTTTTGACTTAGAGTGATCTAGATGGGAAAAGGGGCAAGTGAATCGCTTCTAT